>JAZAYU010000014.1:6582389-6909764 GCA_038501625.1 Corbicula japonica
GTTGTCCTGATTACGTCATCATTCGTTTCGCGGTATGTGAAAATTCTTGGAATAAATCGAACACTCGTAGGTTTAGAACACTAAATGTTTAATCAGATAACAAGTCATTTAAAGTGTGATAGGTGAACATGTCAAAACTTTAACTGTTAACTAAATTTTAACAAATAACAACTGTTAATCACACTGACTGTAAAAAATTATTTTGTTTCATGGTCAGAGTACTTTCATTCCATATTTAATATTTAGTGGTTGGTTACCTATCTGATTTAAAATTTAGTGGTCGGTTACCTATCTGATTTAAAATTTAGTGGTCGGTTACCTAACTACAATATAAACACTTCCGGGGCTATAGGCGGGGCAGACGAACTTGTAAACAAAGCAAAATAGGACAAAAGTAAGGGCTGAAGGTGAGTTTTTTTGCTTCATTTAAAAAACACTATATTTGATGTATACGAACAAATACTCACCAAGAAACTGCTCATAACTGTTGAAAAAACGTTTTTTCGTCAAACCACAAATATAGGTCAGCAACGTGACAACGTAAACAATCGGTAGAGGGCGCAACGCAAATACCGCGAGACGAACGATGACGCGACACCAATGATGACGAGTATATAAAATAAGTTGTTTTGTAAGCTTTTGGTGTAAAAGAAGAAAGTCATGGCTAGTAATCAAACATGTAACGGAAGTTAAATTAAAATCCAAGTTCTAAATCGTTTCAAAAAGTTAAAATCACTGTTTTATTTTTAGTTTTACTGTATATTGTTATTTTTTACGCATTAACTATGCTAAGAAAAAACAACGAACATGCATGGTAACCATCATTTCGGCTTAAAAAGTTCTGCATGTAACGGAAGTTAAAAATAAATGCGAATCATGGCAATATTAAATTATTAGCCAGTTTCTGAAAATTCATTTGTAATTATAAATGTGTAGAACACACGGATTTGTTTATTGAGTATTATATCTTTACATAAGATAATTGCAATTGAAGAGAATTAAGCACATAGTTTAAAAGAAAAAGGTAACGGAAGTTAATGAATAATTCAATGAAACTACCGTTATATCTCTGATAAATTCAGCTGAAATTTGGGCAGATAAGCTAAAAATGAAGTTTCTAATATATTGCAGGATGCCTTTATCAAGAGCAGCAATTCAGAAAAGATACCGGGAGAAAAAGAAATCAGAATCTGGAAGCTATGCCAAGAAAGAAAGGGAAAGAAAACGGAAAGCATATGTACCAGTAGCTCTTTTGAGTGAGACAGAACTAAAAAAAAGACGTAAAGAAACACTGAACAGAGTAAAGAAACACAATGAAAAGAAAAAGAACGAAATCAATGAATTTTTAAACACAGATACAGTTCAAACAAGAAATAATAACCAAGGTCATCTCACAATTAAACTAGATTTCAAGCAAAAAAGGAGCTCAAAAGCTGGAAAGAGTGTGGCTTGTAATGAATTAGGAAAAGCTGAAAAGCAAATCAAAGAACTTGAAGCTGTGAATGCACAACTTAAAACAGAGAAGAAACGAATACAGAAAAGGTTAGAGAGAGCACAAAAGAAGAAAAGCAAAACACCAGAACTAATACAGAGAAAACTTAACAATACAGACACAGGGAATGAACAAGATGCAAGCGAAACAATTCAAATACTGTCAAATAATGAAGAAACGCAAAGTTGTTCAAATGATAATGACATTGATGATAATGATATAAATGATATTTCCAACGCTAAGACAAGTGTCACACCGATAAAAGAGCCAGATTACACAACTGAGATGATAACTCCAAACACAAGGGCCAATTTGGATCTAAGAGATTCTGGATTAACCCCTGAAAGGCACCCAGAAATAAAGAAGAAACTACTTCAGTTTCATGTTTTGGAGGAAGAAGTCAAGTCAACAGATGCCCTCAAGAACTGTAAACTGAAGATAGCCAGAAAGTATAGATGTGCAAGAGCATTTGGAAAAATGCTAGGTATAAGTAGGAAACTAAAGAAGGCGTCTGAACAGAATAAGAAAGAATCAAGAAGTAAGTTAGTGAAGAGAAAGGTTCATGAGTTCCTTCAACGTGAAGACAATTGCGTAACTATGCCTGGAAAAAGAGACCAAAAGAAGAAACACCAAAAGAGAATATTGACAGACTATCTTCACAATCTACATGCTAAATTTATATTAGAAAACCCAGATATCAAGATTTCAAGGTCAACCTTTAGTTACCTGAGACCAAATCATGTGCTGTTGGTGAACTTTTGTAGCAGGAATACTTGTCTGTGCTCTCGTCTCCAGAACATTGCATTAAAGATAAAGGCAATTCAAAATGTAGCTGGAACAAAGAACCCTGACAATTTCATTAGGAAGAACACTGATGAAGACATACAAGAAAAACTAGGACAAATAAACGAGTCGCACGTAACATTTACAGAATGTAAACGCGTCGATGAGTCTGGAAAAATTAGATGGAAGCAGGTCCAAACAAAAGTTACAAAGGCGGCGTTTGTTGAAATGTTTACCAAAGACGTGAAAGAATTCAGGGCTCATGTCGACCGAGTGAAAAATCAATATAGTCAAATGCGGAATCGCCGTGAAAATCTAGAAGATGGTCATGTTTTAATATGGATGGACTTTGCAGAAAACTTCACATGTACTGCACTCGACGAAGTCCAGTCAGCTTATTGGACAAGTGAACAAGTGACCCTTCATACCAGCGTTGCATATTTTCCAAAGGCACACGATAAAACACATAAGAGTGTCGTAGGAATATCAGATCTCAACATACACAATGCAGCAATGGTTATTTCGATGGTTTCCAATTTGATTCCAATAATCAAGTCAGAATATCCAGGTTTAAAGCATGTACATTACCTTACTGATTCTCCAACTTCTCAGTATCGAAATAAGAGTATATTTGAGTTCTTAACAAGGCATGAAGCAGTATTTGGAGTCAGGGGAAGCTGGGATTACCTTGAGAGTGGGCACGGGAAGGGCCCATGTGATGGCCTCGGTGGCAGTGTGAAACGTTCTGCAGACATGGCTGTAAAGCAAGGCAAGGTTATTATCCAGAATGCACAGGATTTTTACACATGGGCAACAAATCAGTCAGAAAAAGAAACAGCAGTAACATACTATTATGTTTCTCGAGAGAAGCAGCTGCCGATGATTTGAAAACTAGAAATGAAAAGATCAAAGCAGTAAAAGGTACATTTAAGCTCCATGCCGTTTTTCCTATTGGAAGTACTTCAATAGCAAGTCGAGACTTGTCTTGCTCATGTAAAAGCTGTCAATTAGATGTAATTCACTCCGACTGTGGAGGGTGGACCGTTCATGAACTTTCGAAGACAAATCAACAGAAAACCAAAGGCACTCATAAGGCAACAGATTCAAAAACATCGTCAGTTGTAGAAAGTAGTCCAAACAATGTCCACAAAGATGATAACTTGAACGAAACTAGGAACAAATTAATTCATATTGAAGATGGGGATTTTTGTGCCGCAGTTTTTGAAGGAGACTGGTATATTGGTTTAGTTAGTGAGATCAGTGAAGCAGCTGAAAAATATAAGATCAATTTTATGGAAGAGGTGGGAACAAAAGATATCAGTTTCCGATGGCCAAGAAAGGCAGATATAGCATGGATCCCAGCTGAAGATATTCTGATGAAAGTCCCAGAACCCTATTCATCAGGGTCAAGGAAACGTCTTTACAAACTTGGAAATGAAATAACTGACTTAATTGATGAGCTATGTGAAAGGAGAGTATCGGCATCCGAATCAAAAAACTTGGACTAAATAATTAACCTCCGTTACTTAACTTCCGTTACTTATTAACAGTTAGAAATATTAATTGTTTGCAGTTTTGTTTAACTTGATCAGGTGTAAAGGAAATAGGGATGTTTAATACTGAGTAAAAAAACAAACTTTATGCATATATATTAAATCCAATGTTAAGGATTTGGAAACAAATTCGCCTAGATTTGACTCAATTTAGTGTTCTTCTGTGTTATAATTGTTTAAAAACATATAATGACTGTTGGATATGACCTTAAGACATCATAAATATGACATACAATAGTTCTATGACAGTTATTATTACATATTCATAAACTGTGTTTCTTATGGATCAATAAAAATAATTATATTGTTTTGGGGAAAACATTTTAACTTCCGTTATTTTATACCAGTTTCAAAATGTATGACGTATAAGGGAACAGATAGACAGAAGCTATGAAGTTTCATTTTTAATTGAAATGTAAGACAGGTAAGCTTCTTTGAATCCCTAAATATTTATCTTTCCTGATTATTATATGTATTTTATGAGAAACGTAAAGAGTATGTTTTGTGGGAAAATTGTGACTTTTAATTCATCAAAGTTGTTATCTTACTCTTTTGAAATTCTTGAAAAAGTTTTGGTTCACAAATTATCTCATATTGCGGCAAAAAGGGCATACAATTCAACAATTGGAGTGTATTTTTTAATGTTATCACAGTGATAGATAATTATACTTTAAAAAGGACCAAGTATACTGTTTTAACCTCCGTTACGTTTAAATTTGGTAGTCTACTTCATATGCAAATACACTGGTCAAAAGTTCTAAGTGCACACTTTTCAATTTTGAATATCTCAAAGTAAGCTTATTCTAATTGAATGAAAGTTTGACACAATGTTAATTATGATCAAACAATAATATTTTTTTGAAAACCGTGCACATGGTTTACGTATTACGTCATCCACGTCGGCATACGCTATTTATGCGTAATCCCCGTGCGGCTATAAAAAATTATTTTTTTACAATCGTTTTTGTTTTTCACATGTTCACCGACTCCAGACAAACACGAAAAACACACCAACAAATTGTAACCATGGAACGGTTGACGTCAGCAGACAACGACATTGCCGTCAAAATTCTTTTCACTGGCACAAATTCAAATTTGTTCTAAAAAAATTTGACGGTTTTTGTAAATGCAAAAGAAATACAATATTTTTGCATATTTAATTAATTTTAGAAGAAAATCAAACGATATTATTTTCTAGATTGATAACGTTGCTTTCGTTGAACGCTGACGCTACTCAATTACGTCATTCAATATTTATGTAAAACAACGTAAACTCGGAAATATTAGTGTAGCATTTGTTGGATAAGTGTCCAATAAATAAAAATTTAAAACTAAAATTTATAGAAATTTAATAAACTTTAAAATCGAATGATTCGAAAATGACGTTCATTTGGTCAAAAAGCGTGTCCGAAAACTGGTCAGTTCTATCAAAATGAATACATTTTTTCATTTGGAAAGGCTGTTACACATATATCATAGAGAATTGCATCATCCCAAACATCTAGACAATTTAAAAACTTTTGGCACAAAACATTGTTTAAAAACATGGAATTTCCTCCTTGAAATCCTGTAAAAACGGTATGGATAAAATAGAGAAGAGTGCGTTGGCTCATCGTGCCCAGCAGACCATTACAAAGCTACAGGAAGCTATTTTAGTGCAATGGAATGGCAAACTACAGTATTTCCTTTAAATTTGCATGAAATTTAAATTATACGGAGATGAGAAAACGATCAAAAATGATGGCCGATGCAGCGATAATTAACTTGAGAATTGCTTTCTGAGTATTAGTGATCTAAAATGTTATTAGTTTTTAATCTGGTGAAACAGACATAAATGTTTTGGTGTGCTTTAACAGAATATTGATTCTTCTTCATTGTAATTTACACTATTTTGAAAGATTGAATCAAATAATTTGAAAAATCAACATTTATCAAGTGTGCACTTAGAACTTTTGACTAGTGTATGTCAGTGCCGGTATAAAGTTTATGTGCCAAATTTTAGAATTAGATTTGTGAAATGTTATTTTAACTTAAATAATAGCTAAAATGCTAATCGAAAATCTTAAAAAATCGCTTTTTATTATAGTCAATGGCTCCTTTACAGATGGAATGGCTGCAAAGTGTCATTTTTTAATACAAAAAAAAAAGAAAAAAATAATTTACAAAACTATCTAAGGCATCCAAGATACAGTTTGTAATGCGACTGTTGATATAGGCCTATTTTAGAATTGCGTTTCATATCAACACAATCAAAGGCGATGGCCCTTTCGGAATTCCGTAAGTTTGTGCATGACCCGCTTATTAACTTTACTTTTCTGTTTATGGCAACCTTGAAATGAAACCCCACTCTCTTAAAATAATGAGCAAAACACGTTGTTTATGTTCACGTTGTCAAAGGCTATACACTGCCTCATCGGCGAATGATCTGTATCATTTTATCGGACCAGCGGTTAACCGACATTGATCTGTCATCGTGTCACACGAGGAAGTAAAATGGCTGAACAGAAAGAATTAAGAATCATAATAGCTATGGATAGAAGTAAATTCAGTGACTACGCTTTTCAATGCAAGTACAATTTACGTTGCTATTTATAAATTTTATTTTTTTAAACCAGTTCAATGTGTACGTGGCCTTGAAATTTAAAATAGATAACAGGTAAACATTGTAAAACATGCATACAGTACGTGTGAGTTGTGATCATGATTTTGAATCATAATAATATCTTCTCACAGATTGCTAATTATTTGCACCGATGGCGTGTAGCATGCTGTGTGTTATGTTTTATTTTGTCAATACACAAGCACTCGGCTATTACACGTGTTGTATCAAACGACCCAAATAGTGACATCGATCAAAGAGACGTCTTCCTCTTGGCGTGTTGCCAAATTGAAAAGACATTAACAATACGAACGGGAACAAATGGGGCAAAAAGGACTTTATTTTTTAGCATCGAGCTTTTGACTGTACGATGCACCTCGTCTTAAAAAACTGCATGAAAAGTTTGATTTGTAACAATGTCATTGAAATGAAAAATAAAAACGAGTATGCCTTTCTATTTTTATTAAACCGTTTGAATCTGTGAACTATCGTAGCTAAAAATAGCTTCCAAATAGAACTTTCTCAAAGTGATCTTTTAAAAAAAACGGTGAAGATTAACAAACTTTTTGATTGATTAAGGTTTAAGGAATAAGTTTTTATGTTTAAATATTGTTTAAAAATTTGCTATCTTTATATTCTGAATAAGAATTAAGAATACCATTTCATCATCAGTGGCGTATGGTTCCTCGTGCTCAACGACATTCAAAGGACGTAATTGTTAATAGCACGTATTCAAGTATTTAATGTATGGGGAGACATTTTATCCTCACAACTGTGAACATGGAACTTCACGTGTAATATATTGTCATATCAACACACTTAAATAAAATTGAGTTTACTTTTCGCTTCAGGGTACCTAGACAACATTCACAAACCAACAGACTTCGTCATTTTGTTGTACTGTATGGAATATCAGTCGATAGCAGTCATGCGTAAGTTTTCAAATATGCAAGTCAATTCAGAAGTAAATATTTTTTGCATTCATTTACTTATTAGTTTCCTTTAAAACACAAAAGGACTTTCCCTTTCTCAAAAACAAAACCGCAAAAACACCTTCGTGAATATGAAAAAAAACTATATTGAACAAATATTGATGCTTTTTCGTATTTTAAAGCTGGAGACATTGGGGCTTCCGGTTTGCTCGTCGAAACGCTTGAAACTGAGCGGAAGATCGCCGATCAGTACATAGAGGAGCTTACAGAGAAGATGAGAGCAGCAGGTGTAAGTACACCGGAAACGTTTACTGAAATCCCCTGGCGACCAGTGCGTAATTAACAGGCAATCAGACGTCCCGAAAGTTGCCAGACCGAATGACCTGTCTGGTAAAATTTGGGCCGGTCCTATGTGATTTCTCTTGTCATCTGACCGAATGTCAGACAAAAAAATTGAACTCTTAATACTTGATTATTCCTTTTTTAACATGTTTCGGTTTGATTATTCCTTTTTTAACATGTTTCGGTCTGACAGAATTTGTTTCGGTCAGACAGATTTTCACATCTTGTCTGACCAAATGTCTGACACTTTTTTTCAACTTTCGGGAAGTCTGAGCAATATTGAATTGTAAGGTGTAAGAAAAATGTGATATCTTTTTCAAGAAATCTCAAAAGTGAAGTGTGTGATAATTGCCGAAATGTATTTTGCCGTTTTGTTAGCGATAATTCTTAAATCTCTTCCACCTCTTAACACGCATATAAACATTATATCACGTGACAGTCTACTTATTCATAATCAGTTATAACGCAATTCCTGCGTTTTTTGGAGTATTCGGATTATAAGTGAATTATTATCTTTGGAATTGACAAAAAGATAAGTACTGTAAATACTTCCTACATGCTGTCTTTAAATTTCATTTTAATCAATTAACAGAAGGCACAAAATCTAACAGAAATAAAACATGACGGTAAAGGTAAAATTAATAAAAAAAAATATAACAAAATATTATTAAGATACGAAACGATTATTTTTTGCTTAGGTGTTCGGTTAGAAATGTCTTTCAGTGTGCTTCTAATAGATATTACCATTTTTATTTTAAAAATTTTTCAGCTGCACGGATTAGTGAAGAGATGCACGGGTTCCGCACGTTCAGAGATCATCCGAGTAGCGGAAGAGGAGAAGGTTGACCTTATTATCACTGGTACCCGAGGTATGGGAACCATCCGGCGCACGTTCCTGGGCAGCGTTAGTGATCACGTGCTTCATCACGCGCACGTGCCAGTGATTATCTGCAGAAACCAGGACGAGCAACAGTGAACGCTGGATCTATGCAACGGATGTCAGGATGAATAAACGTCAGATCGATATGAAATAATCTTTAAGTAACTCGCGGGACAATTCCTGGGGGAATAGATTGTGTTCGCCACAAATCAAGACTGTCGTTAAAAGTTAACGTTCTCTGTTATATCTATCGTTTCTATCAAATACTAATTGTATATACTGGCAGGGGCGGATCCAAAGGGGTTCAGTAAGGTTGCTTTGTGGTCAGCAATATTTTTTTTTCATGAGGTTTTGGCCAGAAAGTTGGAAATTATCATGTAATTACCATAAGAATGCCACAAACGAACCCCTTTCTAGAAGTCTTGCATCCGCCTCTGGCTTGGTAGTTTTTGGTACTTTTTAAGGTACACCCTAAAGATTGAAAATATCGGCTGTTGTTTATATGTCAAACTCTTGAATGATAACAAGTCCTTAATCTGATCTAAATTGTGGGCGATATATAAGCCTTTTATCGCATGGACAAACAGTGTAGATCCAAATCAGCCGATACATTGGTGCTACTAGATCAGGACTTACTCGCTTTTAGATTCTGTTTGCTTTTAGATTCCTTTGGGTTATTTATGACCAAGAAGGGAACAGTGTAGATCCAGATCTGAAGGCATGGGTCTGCTGGCTGATCTGGATCTACACAGGCGCCCATGTTATAATTGGGGTATCCATGGACTATGTGTGTTAAAGAAGATGAGCATCCTTGTCATTTCCACAGCTTTTGAGGGTCGGGCTCGTTCAAGAGAAAAAAGTAGATTATGATCGAAAGAAATGAATATTCATTAAAATAACAATGCCCAAATTGATGCATGACAGAATATATTTGATATGCAAAACAAAATAAAAACTGCTTTTTAAATATTGTTAATTTGTAGGGTAGCATTTTTGTGATAAATAAGTAAACTAATGCTGTTGTTGTAGTTGTTTTTTAGAATTTCATGAGTGGTCTTTAGAAGATAAGTTTGACTGTATTCAAAAAACTGTTTGATAGAAGACAATGCAGAAATATTCCCACAGCGCCCTTAAGTGCGATGAGTAATCATGATTGACAGAAAAATGTAATATTGCATATTAGACTTTGGACAGATCTGTGAAGTAGGCGGCCTAGCAGCCTGGCTGCTGAACGGCTTGAAGTTGGCGGCGTAGCGGCGTGAAGGCGAGGTTCAAGGCGAGGAAAATAAACTCCATTCTAACAACATATAGACATTTTTATCAAGTTTTGAAACCCTTATAGCCAATCATTTTGACTAAAGTTACTCGGTATGTAACTTGGTACGGAGAAGTCCAAAACATTACACACGATAAGGAAACCTGCCATCGTCAACCCACAACACAGGCTTTTCATTTTATACCAAAATCAATGTTCAACCTTTCTCTGAAAGTTAAGCATACATATGGGGCGCGTCACGGGAAACTTAGGTACCTTCGGACAGTTGACGTCAATACTTGAAATGACGTCATAAAGTTGAGCGGACGACATTAATTATTATGCCTTTCGCTGTAAAAATTACATTTTATTGTCAAAATGTGTTACAAAATCACTTTTTAGTTATGAGAAAATAATATATGATTGTAAGTTCTTTCTAAATATAGTAACAACTAAAATGTCACAAAATATGACCGTGGCGTGCATCATATCAAGAATAGCCCCACAAAAAGAACACAGCCACTCCGCACAGACAAGAGAGAGATAGAGTGATCATGGGTTTATACAATGGTCTATTTCAAATAAGACAGCATACAATTTACGTGAAAGAGAACATGTTGGCTTACAGATTTAGAACGATCGGTGGCAAAACAAATTGCCAAGCAGGGTTTAAACCAGGTTGAAAACATCCTTGTACCTATTAATTAAGACTTACATTATCCCATATCAAATGAACTCGCTTTACAACAGTCTAAACAAGATATGTATATTTTAAAAGTCTAATTACTGCATCATTCATGAATAAAAGTTCAAATATAATTACATCCAAACTTAAATGCCAACAAGAGTTATATAATATAGACAACAATATATGGTATGTGCCTTTTAAAGAACATGCAGTTGTGAAGAGAAAAAATATGTTGTTTCCTTTGACACATGACATATTTAAGGGACCAGGAAACTCAATGTCAATTGCAACTTTATAAATATTTCATATTTTAAACATTTGTTAGACAAAAGGACACACGATATTGTTGTCAGTATTGTCTTACTAATGATGGCATGATATGTCAAAGCCGTTTTGTACGTTTATCCTGGTAATGCCAAAAATGCGTATCTCAATTCTCGAATGCCGGATGATGGCATGTTGTCTTTTTCGAGCGTGGTGATTACTTATTGGGAACAGGCCAAGAAGACAAAAGAATATGTTATTATGACTTGAAAACATGCTAAAACCCAAAATTGCAGTGCCCAATTGTCTAAAGATCAGCCCTAAATAACCTTATATTTTGCTTGTTTACAATGCCTAAACTGTATAAATTTAACTATAAAACCTTCAATAACTTTTTTGTTACAAGATCTGCGTTCTTGAAACAAAGTGTTTATAGTTTAGATAAATATTAACAGAATGCGCAAGCGGACTTGCCTTGTATAATATATCCATATTTGTTACCTAAACAATTAATTTTCGTTTGATTGCGACACCCATCCCATATGGATAGATTTATCTCCCCTGTCTCAGACGGTTCTTTTTTACTTTGTTTTACTCGAATTGGTAAAACCATCAAAATTTTTCCATAAATTGAATGTCGAAAAGGATTGTAATGATGTAATAATGTATTTAACAATCGGATCCAATCAGCTATTAAAATTAAGGTCTGCATCGACAGAACTCGGTTTCGGTGTATGTTCTTTTCGACCTATGGCCAAAATGGTTCTCACAAAAAAAAAAACAAAAAAAAAAAAAAAACAACAACGTAATAAACTCATAAACTGGCTCATTTCACAGAAAAATCTTCTCGGAATAATAATATTGAGGCTTTCGATTGTAACAATTTTCAGCTACGGAGATTTCAAACAGAAAAATGAAAGTTTACCTTTGAAGCTGCCGGTTTGTTGACAAAAACCGGTCCAGGATGGTTCTAATTAGCAGGTACTCGTGACGTAGTTGATTGCTATTGTAATACATGTAATAATACGGACAAGTAAATTTTTATTTGAAAAAGTTTAAACAATCCAATATTTGCGTAATATTGCATATCAAAATTAACCACCGGATAATAAACAAGAGCTGCCCGAGGAGACAGCGCGCTCGACTATTCGAATCATTTGAAACAAATGCAATTTGAAGATTAAAACAATAACAACTATGGCCAAACATTCATGTGCAATCAGAAAAAGTATTAACAAGTGAATGGGAGAAAGTAATTTTAAATAACAGAAATAATTCCATAATGTTCCATAAATACTGAACTAAAAAGGGGAATAACTATAAAATATTTTTGGAAGAGTTAAAAAAAACTTGTTAGTAATTTATGATTGGAGAAATTTACTTTAAGTTCAATATCAATTAATTCAGTAATGTTACAGAAAAAGAACTGAAATGAAAAAAAAACATTACTTTAAGCAGCATACAGTAGGTCAAGTGCATGAAAGTGATCTAGATTATGATGGTGAAAATGTTTTTCAAGTTTGAAGTTGATATCTGTATTAGTTTTAAAGTTATGGGCAAAGTGCATAAAAACTTGAAAACAAAATCTATTTTAGAGATAAATTTAAAAAAAATGTAGCAGAGTTTTCGGTCTTGGTGGTAATTGTAAAGATTATCATAGTGACTATACATGTATATTCTAAGTTTGAAGTTAATATCTCATGTTGTTTCAAAGTTATGGATCAAGCAATATTTC
The DNA here is from genome assembly GCA_038501625.1 of Corbicula japonica. Classification (NCBI taxonomy): domain Eukaryota; kingdom Metazoa; phylum Mollusca; class Bivalvia; order Venerida; family Cyrenidae; genus Corbicula; species Corbicula japonica. The sequence continues at coordinate 6,594,913 of JAZAYU010000014.1, forward strand.
GGCTAATGCAAAAACTAAGTTCAAAAGGGGCATAACTTACAGAAATATTTCCGGTAGAGTTATGGGTCTTGTTGATAATGATTGAGAAACCGATGTCAAACATATATTTCAAGTTTCAAAGTAATATCTCTAGTTGTTTAAAAGTTATGAGAGAATTGCATAAGTGAAAAGGGGCATAACTTGAGAAATATTGGTAGAAGAGTAATGGGTCTTTTTGATAATGACATAGATTTTGATGGTGAATATAAATTCTAAGTTTCAAGGTAATATCTCAAGTAGTTTCAAAGTTATAGGCCAAGTGCATATTTTGCTTAACACAAAATTTAAGTGAAAAAGGGGCATAAATATTGGAAGCAGGGATATGGGTCTTGTTGGTTATGATGTAGATTTTGATGCTGAATATACATTTAAAGTTTCAAGGCAATATCTTAAGTAGTTCCAAAGTTATGAGCCAAGCAAAATGTAAGTGCAAAAGGGGGATAACCTTTAACAATAATGGTAGCAGAGTTATAGAGTTATGGGTCTTGTTGGTAATGATGTAGAATTTGATGGTGAATATATATTCCAAATTTCAAGTTGATATCTCAAGTAGTTTATAAGTTATGTACCAAAGTGCATATTTTCCTTAACGCAAAATTTAGGTGAAAAAGGGGCATAATTTGAAAAATATTAAAAGCAGGGTTATGGGTCATGTTGGTTATGATGTAGATTTTGATGGTGAAAATATATTTCAAGTTTCAAGGCAATATCTCAAGTAGTTTTAAAGTTATGGGCAAAATGCATATTTTGCTTAACACAAAATATAAGAAAAAAGGGGCATAACTTGAAATATATTGACAGCAGAGTAATGGGTGTTGTTGGTAATAATGTAGAATTTGATGGTGAATATATGTTCCAAGTTTCAAGTTGATATCTCAAGTAGTTTATAAGTTATGGACCAAAGTGCATATTTTCCTTAACGCAAAATTTAAGTGAAAAAGGGACATAACTTGAAAAAATATTGGAAGCAGAGTTATGGGTCTTGTTGGTAATGATGTAGAATTTGATGGTGAATATATATTCCAAATTTCAAGTTGATATCTCAAGTAGTTTATAAGTTATGTACCAAAGTGCATATTTTCCTTAACGCAAAATTTAGGTGAAAAAGGGGCAAAATTTGAAAAATATTAAAAGCAGGGTTATGGGTCATGTTGGTTATGATGTAGATTTTGATGGTGAAAATATATTTCAAGTTTCAAGGCAATATCTCAAGTAGTTTTAAAGTTATGGGCAAAATGCATATTTTGCTTAACACAAAATATAAGAAAAAAGGGGCATAACTTGAAATATATTGACAGCAGAGTAATGGGTGTTGTTGGTAATAATGTAGAATTTGATGGTGAATATATGTTCCAAGTTTCAAGTTGATATCTCAAGTAGTTTATAAGTTATGGACCAAAGTGCATATTTTCCTTAACGCAAAATTTAAGTGAAAAAGGGACATAACTTGAAAAAATATTGGAAGCAGAGTTATGGGTCTTGTTGGTAATGATGTAGAATTTGATGGTGAATATATATTCCAAGTTTCAAGTTGATATCATAAGTAGTTTTAAAGTTATGGACCAAAGTGCATATTTTGTTTAACGGACGGAGACGCCGACGCCAACGCCGACGCCGACACCGGGGCGAGTAGGATAGCTCCACTATTCTTCGAATAGTCGAGATAAAAAGAAGTGAAGCACATATTAAATAACTAATACACCTAAAATAAAAAAGAAAATAAGTTGATCAGCTTGTACGACTTAATGAAAAGTAACGATGCAGCTCAGAACAATCTCCTGATTTCTCGTGAAGCATATATTTTATCAAATGAAACACATCCAGTCTTTCAACAAAAAAGCTAATTCTCTATAGCATTTTCTGCTAACAATGTATTTATATTATCTAAAAGAGTGAATTTGCGCTTTTGTTTTGTCTCCATTCCATAAATACATCGCCAAATCGCCTAGGCGAACATTAACTTGTTTTCACGAAGGGCTTTGCTGCCTGTTTTCGTTGGAGCACTTCCTAATTTCGCAAGATAGATCTTCTCTGGTGGTATACACCAACCATTAAGCGCCCGGATAACACTGAACACTTAGTAGCGAAATCTCGTTTCACAGTTCAAAATCTCGTTTCACAGTTCAATGTTTACATATGAGTATTATGGCTAGAATCGTCCTTCATTTTACAAATGATAACGGGCACGTGCGAATGATGAAGAACGTGATCACTGACGCTGCCTAGCAACGTACGTTTCACTGTGCCCATTCCCCGAGTTCCGGTGATTATCAAGTCTACATTCTCTTCCTTTGCTACACGTAAGATCTCGGTACGGGCGGATCCTGCACATCGCTTTACTTTTCCTTGCAACTGAAAACAGAAGAAGTGATAAACACATTTTGGATGGACACAGTCCATATAACTGATATTAATTGATAAGTTGACAGGCACGTGATACTCGGTTTATATAAATAGTTTTGATCTTTTTGCAATTATGGGCGATATTAAATTTGACCATCGTTTTTTTTGGCCCAGTTTATTTTGTCGCAACTTTAAGTTGCGCTCTGAATAATTTGACTACCATACTTAAATTTGAAATCTAATTTACTTGAATATGAACTTTCTGTTTGGATCGTGTTAGTGAATTAAATACGTTATACATCTTACAGAAATCATAATATCAAATTCTTTGCATGTCATGTGAAATAAGCATAAAGGTATGGTTAGTCATGTGAAAATAATAGAAACGTCGACCTTTATCTATACCAACTCACTTTCGCTGCTCTCAGCTGACCCGCAAGCGTCATCACGTATGCATCTGCAGACTTTCGTTCTTGTTCCGCTCTTCCCACAAGCACCGTGTCGTCTGCTACAAAATTTAAAAAAATTGGACATTTTCTCTGACAAAACTAAACTGTACGGGGCGACTTTAAGGGGCAAATTAATTTAAAATTGTCGATGGAGAAACATACCCTGATATTCATTTCAGTAAATGATAAGCATTTCATCCTGTGAAGTTTGTGCAAAGCTATTGTTTATCAATCTTTAAAGCGGTCAAAGCGGTTTAAATGTAATTCCAGAATAAATTCATTCACTTACAGTCCTAAGTAATAAAACGATCAAACTGGTTAAAATATCATTCCTGAATAAATTCATCCTGTAACAACCGTAAGTAATTAAATTGTCAAACCGGTTTAAATACCATTCCTAAATATATTAATGCGCTTACAATCGTCAGTAATTAAAGGGTCAAACCGGTTTATATATCATTCCTGAATAAATTCATGCGCAAAAACCCAATAGTAATTGAAATTTTTAAAGGAGTTTTATCATGTCTGTAACAGGAAACTTGGGAGTAAAAGATATGCATGTACATGTAAGTTCAATTGCGGTAGTTTTCGTTTTCACAAGGTAATAAAGTTTGCATTTTCACCGTTTGCATGACACAATGGAAACTGGCAAACTCAGTAGTTGAACAGCATTGATTCACAAGTACATTGTACTATTTAAGAAAGAACATCTCTCCCTTGCAAACAGATTAGGCAATTTGCATCTCATTGAAATAAAACAACAACAAAAAATGACATAAAATATGCAAACGTGAAATCAAAAACTACTGAAATTGTCTTTAAAAATCTTAGAAAACGTAAATTTGAGAGATCTCACAGATAAAAACTATTAAAAAACTACAAATAATAAACATACTTTCACCGCCTAATATGTTGAAATCCACACAGTGTACCAATATGACGTAGTCAGTCGGCTTTTGAATATGATCAACATACCCTGAAACGACAACACGAATATTGAAATCAACACAGTCTACCAATTTGACGTTAGTAGAGGCCGTTAGGCTGCCACTTCACGCAGCTAGCTGCCAACTTCACGCCGCTAGCCTTTAAAAACTCACGTCGCTAGGCCGCCAACTTCAGAGACCTGTTGGATACGGAAAGACAATAAGGACCTAGAGCTATCTTTGTTTTTCAAGTTTTTTCTAATTTATTCATAACTTCATATATTTGTAAACAAACCTTTTTTCTAAACAAACATAGAGAAGCGTGCTATCAAAAGGAAATTTAATCTGACGACTTTTATTTACGGGACTGGTGAGTTCTTCAATAGACGGAGGACGAAATACTATATTTCAAACAATTTATACAATTATACAAACCCGGATTATTTACTCCTTCAGCAAACGATGTCAACATTATAGTTGCCTGGTCACGTATTAGGACAAAAACATCAAATTTTGTCAAATCTCTAACAATTATTATTATAAACTTTAGAAGACAGGTAAACAAAATAAATGTGATGTAGTATGCTTACACAGTCAACATACGAGGAAATAAATTTGAAGCCGTTACTTAAGCAGTATAATTCACTTACAACAAATTCTTAAATGTACTGATCACACCCGTCAACCGACAGATCCAGATCTAGGAGCAGATACACTAAGTTTTCGAATATTTAATCAAAAATAGAGAAAATCAAAATTACTTACAACACTGCCAAAAACTTACCGTGTCTGCTCCTCGATCTGCCAGTTGACAGGTGTGCTGATTATGACAAAATTTCGGCGAAATTCGCTCCCTTTTCAGTTATTTATAGGCATTATACATATATAACCACACCTGAGGCATTGAAGTAATTCACCCTGAACCTTAGTTTAGGCAGCTTTTAAGGTAGTCAAATTTTATATGTTTTTTTTTAATGCGGACAGTGCTTATCTAGTTAAAAGATCAGCTATTTAAGAACCATAACTTCGGAGTTACTGCATTAATAAGTCTAATTATAAAACCTTACCAAAATCATTTTGACTAAGTTTGATTAAGAAGGGATAAGAACTATTGAAGTTCATGAAGTACATGTACATACTTTAAGGGCCTTATTGAAAATTGACATTGTCAAATAAGTCACCCTCGTAAAATAACGTCGTTATTATTATTATTATTCTTATTATTATTATTATTATTATGTATTAAGTTGGAGAGCAAACAATATTGGCAGACAGAGCCCACACGCCACAAGTTCTGTGAAAACAAAATGTGAAAATATCTTGTCCTACGCTCCATATAGCGGACAAAGCCGAATAAAATAACTGCCTAGTAATAATGAATACAGGCCAAATGCAATCCCAAACGATGACAAAACTTCTTATTAATGCAGTTGCATGTTTCAGTTACAAACTACTTGAGAGAAAAAACTTGAAAGACGTCAGCAATCGAGATGCCAGCCAGCTACATTTAAAAACGCAAAGTTTATCGTTGGCATTTGATCGAAATTAAGTCAGCAATTTAAAAGAAAGAGATTTTGGTCGGCAGACCCAGAGTTATCGGTTTTCTGACTCTTGACAGCCTCAACTGGTCTAATAATAGTAACAAACTGCAAGCCCAAGAACCGCCAAAAAAGTAGTTCTTATTTTCAAATGTCCATACAGTAGATTTGCCGGCCGTACTTCCAATGCTTTGATATTCATTAGCATAAGCAACTTCGAATAAAGCACGAGTTGACAAAAAAGTAGGAGCGCTGATCAGTTATTCCGTAAAAACTTGCAACAAATTTATCAAATGTGGCTTGACAAAATTAGAAACTATTAGTTTATGTACTGTGAGTAACGAAATAATATGAAAGAATTTACGGTATTACAGAAAACTGCAAAGAAAAGTATGTGCTCGTTTGAGAATTTATTCTATTCTATTCTATTATGTTCTATTCCGTTCTATTCTATTCTATTCTATTCTGTTCTGTTGTTCTGTTCTATTCTGTTGTATTGTTTTATTCTATTCTATTCTATTCTATTCTATTCTAGTCTAGTCTAGTCTAGTCTGTTCTGTTCTATTCCATTCTACAGCGACGGGTCCATCGCCCTCAGCGCTGTTTTGCAGTGGACGGTGTGCACTTTACAAATGCATGGTCACGTATCAGGACAAATACAGTGTTTTAAAATTTCAAAATTTATAACCTAAACTGTAGAAGACCTGTAAACAAAGTAAATGCGATTTAACAACCCCCATAACCAACGTACGAGTGAACATAATATGTTATTTTCATACATGTATTAAAATCAGAACGCGATAAAAATTCACCCACAACATGTCCTAAAACGTACTGATTAGTAAAAAATTTCGACGAAATTTCCTCAGGGGTAGTCATTTACTGGCATTTGATTACGTGCTAATAACTTGTAAATAGTCCACCGAATGTTCCTACTCGGTCAGACAATGGCTGACACTAAATAGTCCCAATTTTTTGGCCTTATGGGGGCATTAATTGGCTAGTATGGCCTGAAAAGAACATGTTTAGTAAATGAGATGCTTTAACTGACACACTGATAGCTAGTTTATGTTTTTTAAATGCAGTTTTTGAAAAAAGGCCATAGTTTTAGGATGAGATATGTAAAAAAGTTTTGAAGTTCACACAGAAGTGAAAAAAAAACAGACCACCGGTTTCAAGGTGTCAAATCTCTGTTAATTGATACATGACCCCTACTTTTTTTGCTGGAAATGTACAGAAGAAACACTTCGCTTGAAAGGCATGTGAGTTAGCCCTTTATCAAATGGTACCAGCTATGATTGCCAGCCTTTTTTAACATGTCATGTTTATAAAGGGAAGTCTATTTACAGGTCTTACCCCTCAATAATAACCACTTCTGAGACATTGAAGTGCTCCATCCAGAGCTGTGAATAGGCTGTTTTAAGAAATTATGAGGCACTTGACGTTTCATGTTTGAAATGAAGATCGAACTGTGACGATGATAAAGTTATTGGTTAACTATATTGTATGTATTTTTACGAATGTGGATGTATTTCGATTAAGAAATAAAATTTAATACATTATTATACTTCCTTTTTGATGCTGACTGTTAAGTCCAATGCATGATTTTGTCATAAACCACAGTTTAACTATGTTTAATGACTTACTGATCAAGTGTAAGTGACCAAGACTGCAAGACTTACCACTTCAACACTTCGAGCGTCCTGTTATTCATTTCTATGCAAAATTTTCTTTTAAATTTCTTGTGCTTGAATTACTTCAACATCATTGCCCAAGGTTATAAAGCTGAGATTGGAAACCAGACTCAAATCTCAGCCAATCTGATGCTTGAGATATGAGACTGATTTCCATGCTCAGTTTTATAACCTTGGGCATATGTGGTTTACAAGGGTTAATTTAGGTCAGTAAATAAACCGTATAAAACCCGTAAATTACTGATCAGAAACTATTGCAAATGTTAAACAGCTAATTTTAAAATAAATACTTGCATTTAAAAGCGTAATCACTGTATTTACTTCCATCCATAGCTATAACAATTTTCGTTTCGGTTCGCGCTGTTGGTGCTGTCATTTTCGCTCCTTACCCTTCACACAATTGTGTAAAATTAAATATCCAACAGACATCTAAGGTATGTGAACCGATACAATACGAGCTGATAGTATTAATGATCGGTTAATTTAAAGGTCATTTCCTCAAACTAGGTTAAATTAACATCAGTACGAGAAAAGTTTGCGTGTCCTTTTTATTTATTTTAAAGCTGCCCATTCACAGATAAAGGTGGAGTTTCCAATTGTTTTAGATGTGGTTAAAATTCAGTGTACTGCTTTATAATTACTGTAAATAAATGAACAAGAGCAAATTTCGCCGAAAGTTTGGACTAATCTGTACATTTTAAGAACTTTTGTGAGTGAATGTTCTGCGTTATTAATGCTATAACAACTTCGTCTTTTAATTTATTCACTTGGACGTTGACAGTGTAAGAACATTTCATCACATTTAACTGTGTTTATGGTCTTCTGTAATTTAAATTAAAAATTTCATATTTGAAAACACTTTTTATGTTAGCCCTGATACGTGATAACGCACCTTTAAACATGATCGTTCATGCGTTTTATTATGATTTTGTTTTTGTTTGTGTTTTTAAATGTTCGCCTTAAAGGAGTCACGAAAAAAGAAAGCATGTCAAATATGACATGTGGTGTTAACAAAACATCGGTATAAATTTAACGACCATCTATCAAAATTCTAATAGCTGAAACGCGGCCCAGCTATTTTTTTTAAACATTATGCATTCAGTTGCTTGATGTCGCGATCTATTAAACTCTGAGACTGTATTGTTCTACAGACATAAGATTGGCTTCATATTGAAGTTTTTTTGCAGTGTTTGACATAGCTACGTCAAATCTGGTCCCAAGGTTATAAAACTGAGAATTAAAAGCAGTCTCAAATCTGAAGCATCTAATTGGCTGAAATGGCGACTGGACGCCATTTCGGCTAATCAGATGCTTGAGATTTGAGAATGGTGTCTAATTCCAGTTTTATAATATTTAGTCCTGATTTATAATACTGTCTTCAAATGCCATTAAAAGTGTTGTTTTTTTTAAACGTGAATATTTCCAACCTTTTTAGATCGTTAAGATCAGTCTTCGATCATTTCGGTCTGAATTAATATTTTTATAGACTTTTTCACTTAATTCTATGTAAAAGTTCACTCATTTTTGTGTCGCCCTTTCGAACACAAGGCGAAACATAGGGATCGCTTTGTCCGACCCTTCGTCCGTCCGTCATGAAAACCTAATGTTGTCTTTAACTTTGTCTTAAATTCTTAGTATTTCTTCATGAAACTTACAATTTTTATTGCTTTTGACAACACGCACATGATGATGACAAATTCTTTAGGTCAAGGGTGATGAACTATGTCCCTTTTTGGTACTTTGATTTTGACTCGAAAACTTAAAGTTGGCTATAGCTTAGCCATTTCTCGATATTTCTTCATGAAACTTTTAAATTTTATTGCTTATGACAACACGCTAGGTCGAGGAAATATTTGATGGAGTTATGCCCCTTTGTGTATTTGCAATTTTTCCGACATCGCACCAGAGGCCGACACAAGTGATCAAATGAACACCCATCTAGTTATTCTAATTTTAGGACTCGTTTCTGTTTTTATTCTTTTAAAATGACAGGAGTCTGAAAATTTGAATAATAATTCTATTCTCCCCAATCCGCATGTCAGAAAATTCGAATAAAATCATGAGAATCTTCGTAAAATTGTTATTGACCTCCCTTTTGAAAGAATATACACATTGTGAAAACTTTTCGAATTAGTTTGTTGTAACGAATACAGGGAGTTTTTTTTAACTGTTTTCAATGTCCTTTTATAAAGTTATGCACTATTTTCTAACCTGAAATTTATTACACGCAACTGTTGACCAGTATTGTCCAGTTCCAGAGGTGGGGTTGAACGCGAGTTTTCAATGTTTTACATTATTTAAATATCAAAAATTAAAAGGGTCTATTTATTACAAATGTCGTGTTACGAAAAAAAGGCTTTTCATTACATCAGGAAACGTCACACACACAGCGCCAAGATTAACTGTTAGTTGATTAATTATTTTCAATTATCAAGGTTAAACAAAAACTCTTAGGACGGTAAATGGCAAAACATGTAAAAAGGAAACAATAAGTGAACATTATTTACTTTTTAACCAACCAAAAATAATAATTATTATGTCAAATGTCTACGTGAAAATATGCATTTTCAATACTACAAATTCTGCATTTTTGCAACCTTCATTAAACACACAGAAATCGATAAACATGTGCATATCAAATGTTAAGATGTTTACGTAACCTTGCGACTTTACATGTAAATTATACGACTTGAAATTGTTGTTGTAGTTTGAACTTTTAAATGTTTTCTTATCCCTTTTCTCCATTGATACACATTTATTGCGTGGGCGAACAGTTTAGATCCAGATCAGCTGGCACATCCGTTTTGTTTGATCAGGATCTTAACTGTTACCTTTTTTATTCATTAGGTTATTTCTGACCCAAATACGACCAGTGTAGATCCTGATGAGACGGCACGGATGTGCCTGCTGATCTGGATCTACACTGGCCGCACATGCGTAAAATGCGTATATAGGGAGGAAAGAGTTATGTTGGCAATGGTCTCAGCTGAACATTTCCTGGCTGTTCTAAATTAGCCTGTTCATGACGTACTCAGACCGTGTTTGCAGCGTGTCTATAGGCCTATGCCCAAACTCTGTAATATATCAATACATATGTATTTGTAATTAAAAAATCTGCGTACATAAAAGTAAGTGTCGAGGGTACCTTAGCCATATGGTCACAGAATGCACGTTTTTTCTCAACGAAACATAGTCTTCGCTTAACTATCTTCGAATGCAGTGCCACGTCCAGCCAGCACCTACAACGGCCAATATCGGATTGGGTTCAAATCTCCTTATCAATCTGGCCATTGGTTTCAAGTTTATCCCGGGTTTCATAAGCAGTAGGAAATATATTCTTCGGATTATGTATTTTTGCCAAATTTTGACGTTTAAATATCATTTGACAAAATAAAAAAAACAACAAACCTAAGTTTTGCAGTAACTATTTTCAGCAATTTAAGTGCAATATTGAGTAAATTAAAAAAAAATCCTGGCGGATGATCCGCACCCGCAGCTGCGGCTCAGTAAGTCGCTCTACCACTGCACCACAACCGATGTTATACTGAGCCAAAATAAAAACTTGACAAGAATAACATGGAAAACTCCTTTTACTTAAATGATGTCAGTGAATGTAAATATCTGGAGAAATTTGATCACCAATATGTTTATCTTGGATGTTTTTGGTTCAGTATCTATCGGTTTTAAAAAAGAAAAAGGAAAAAATTACGTGGTTGTGGAAAATAAAGCGTTGGTTTTTGTTCTGATTTCAATTTAAAGGGAGGAAATTTGCTAAAACGGATATTTAAGTAATTGTATCTTATTTCTTTGCATCGTTAGGCTTAAAAGATTGTGTTTTTCCTTCTCTACTTGCCACATACGTCTAAATTTGACAGTCAAATAATCTGTTCGAGACTTTTATGTTAAAAATTATCGATCTCATTATTATTTAGGAAAGAGGAGATAACCTTGACCTCTGCGTAAGAATTAAAATATCTTCCCGCTTTATCAAATGTCCAGATATTTGCAAATACCACAAATTAAATTAAAAATAAAATATATCACCACTAAGCAAAATTCTTGAATTAAAAAACTGGTAAGTTTTCATTTTTGTGCAGTATAGTATAACTTTGCTAAGCTTTTATCATAATATTGATGCCAGCGTGAAACTTCTGTTTTGATAAACTGTCTAATATGGAATGTGTTTTACTGGTACATGTAGTAATAATTTACCAAGACATTTTTTTCTATGCTCTTAAAAAGGAATGATCCAAGCAACAAATCCCAGATGGAATTCTACACTTATTTTGAGTTGTAGCTGTTTGGGACTAATAATTACTATATAGAGTATCATTTAATGAATTACCTACCTTTATTACACAAAACATTCAGATAAACCAAATAAGTGTGAATATGTATTCGATTTTATTTTCTTTTATTTATTTTTCCAATATACTATTTACAAAATTGCAATTTTTGAAAAGACCAAGCAAAGTTGAGAAACGGAATTATAGCTTTACAAACAAATTGTTTTGATATATAAAGTCGTATAACAATAATTCGGTCCTTCTACAAGAAGGCAGTTCCTTTCGGGGGACAGTTTTGTGTTTCTTTCGGGAAACAGTTTTTGCTTAGCGCGTGTATGTGGTCGCACGGCTGAGCACACTTTCCATCACATACTCTTCAATAAAATACCTTTTTTCTTTATTCCTTTATGTGAAATTATTTTGCACTTTTTTCCTTATTTTCCTTCCATCATTGACAACTTTCACATCCTTTACTGTACTGAATCGTCCTCCCATGACTCCTCATTGTCCTTTACTGAACTCCCTCGTATTGTCACTTCCTGATTCCCCTCCTTCATTCCCTCCCTCTTGACTCTCTTTTTGCCCTCCTTTCAACAGAAAGGAGGCCACTTCTTTCTCCCTCTAAAACATCTCCCCTTCTGCGATCCCTTCTTCCACTTCCCCTAAATTCTCCTCCTCCTCCCATTCGTGCTTCCCATCCCTTCTTCTCTTCGTCCAACACCTTCAAAATCATCTACCCTACTTCCTTTCCTCTTCTCCTCCACTTCTCTTTCTTCCCCTCCCAATCTCCACTCCCGTCCACTTCCCTTCCCTTTATCCCGTCCCTTCTATCCCCCCTTCCATTCCTTCGTCTCCTCCCCTTCCATTTTCCTTCTTCCCCTTCTCCCATGATTCTTCCCCCTTCCCTCTTTCTCCCTTCTGCCCCTCCTCCCCTATTCCTTCTACCCCTCTTCTCATTCTACCTCTTTTCCTTCTTACCTCCTTCCCATCTCCTTCTACCCTCCTTCCCTTCTCCTTCTATCCCTCCTTCCCATCTCCCTTTACCCTCCTTCCCATCTCCTTCTACCCTCCTTCCCATCTCCTTCTACATTTCCTTCCTCTTCTAACCCTCCTTCCCTTCTCCTTCTAACCCTCCTTCCCATCTCCTTCTACCCCTCCTTCCCTTCTTCTTCTTATCCTCCTTCCCTTCTCTTTCTTCCCCTCATTCCATTCTCCTTCTATCCCTCCTTTCATTCTCCTTCTACCTCTTCTCCTTCTTCCCCTCATCCCCTTCCCCTTCATTCCCTTCTCCTTCTTCCCTTCTCCCCGTCCATCTTCTCCCCTTCTGTCAGTACTTATCCTCACTCCCTTCTCTCTGTACTTCCCCTCACTCCCTTCTGTCGGTACTTCCCCTCTTTTCTGTTCCGTACTTTCCCTCCCTGCTGTTCCTATCTCACTCTTGTCTGTACGTCCCCTCCCTTCCTCTAGTCCATACCTAACTCTCCAACTTGTCCCACCTTTCTTCCTCTTCTCTCCTTCTCCTTCCTTCCTATTGTCCATACCTAACTCTCCTACCCCTATCTTCCTCTTCTCTCCTTCTCCTTCCTTCCTATTGTCCATACCTAACTCTCCTACTTGTCCCCCTTTCTTCCTCTTCTCTCCTTCTCCTTCCTTCCTCGTGTCCCTCCTTTCCTACCTTTCTCCCTCTTATCCCTTTTATCTCACACCTCTTGACCCTTTTTCTCCTCCCTCTCTTCTTTGTCTCTCCTTCCCCTACTTTTATTCCTCTTGTCCCTCCTTCCCGTCCCCTTGTCTTGTCCCTCCTTTTCCTCCCTCCCTTTCTCTTGTCCCTCCTTTTCCTTGCTCCCTCTTCTTTATTCCCTTCCACTTGTTCCTCTTTCCTTCTTTTCTTCCTACTTACTCCCTCTTGCCCCTTCTCTTCTCATTGTTAATATTTTAGCCGAAAAGGGCCGACTGCCATCAGGTTGTGAAGGGAGTTCAATAAACAAGCTTTATGCTTATTTCGTTCTAATGTTTATTTCCATTTAAAATGTCTCGTACGCTCACTCAATATACCAAATATAAACACCTACAGTAAAAACTCTCATAAAGACCAGTTCGAAAATAAAACAAGTTTATATTAATAAGTTAATAGTGTACTGTCCCGTTATCATTATAAGTTAATAATAATTATAATTATAAGTTAATTAGACCAGTGTTTCAATGTTTCTATTTACAGTTTTGTACTTTTTTGCCGTAAAAATAAGACCACCTGTATACATTCCTATAGGTGGTCAAATTTGCGAGGTTTCACTGTATTATAAGATCTATAAAGATGTATGAGTGTTCACCACAGTTTTCCATCCAATCACTGAGCCAGAATTTCAAAAATTCTGCGCCTCTTATCTGATAAAACTACACGCTTTCACCACTTAATTATTTAGTGTCTATTAAGCACCGAATATTCATGACACTTTGACATCTTGTCTGATAGTTGTAAGGTAAGATAGTGATGATCACCTAGTTATTTATTGTATATTTTAAGTGAAATTTTAACAATTAAGAAACCACAGTCACTTCGCTTTTTCTTAATTGTAAAAAACTTCTCTTAATATACACTAACTATAACTTATCATAAATTACAGATGCTTTTGTTCCATAGTTATGAAAAGTCGTCTTCTTTTTTCCCCTGACATGTGAGAAATATGAATATCCGATATCTTGACTTCAAATCTACTAGCCGCACTGTGGCGTTCAATGATGCTGGTGATGATCGTCTTTATGTCTACAAACGATCACTGGCACGTGCGCATGATGAAGCACGTGATCACTGACGCTGCCGAGCAATGTGCGTTTTATTTTACCCCTACCACGTGTCCCGGTTATAATCATATCGACTTTCTCTTCTTCGGCTACTCGCAGAATCTCAATCCGAGCGGAGCCGGTGCATCTCTTTACTTTTCCTTGTACCTGTAACAGATAAAGAACCCTTCTCTACAGTTCAACCCGAGGGGATCCGTGAACATCTTTACATTCCCCTTAACCTGTAAGAGGAAACATAACCATCTATAAAACGGTAAACAACCTTGTTATATGTCAAAGACTTATAAATACCTTACCGGATGTTCCTACCAAGCAAATGGCTTAATAGTCCACACTGGTCACTGATGGCAAATTTAAATCTGGATATTCAATAATTCTATGGAAATAATATATAACCTGAATATAAAATGAAAAAAAAAAGAAAAACAAAAACACAAAAAATTAACACAGTACCATCACTAAGCTGTAAAAGCATTTAATTAACCTCTTAGCAAATGGTACCAACCATGACTGTGTTAAAGGCCCAATAAACTTGTCAAAACGTTTTATTGTCATTGTGAAAATTAATTAACCACGTTGACCCTTTTCAAAAGAAAGTATAAATGACCAAATATTTATGTTCTCAAACAATCCCCAATCATTGAGACCCGGTCCGAATTACAATGTAAAACATCACAGTATTTTTGTAGCCCACAAAATTACTAACCAATGTTTACAATCACTCGGCGAAAAGTTATCGTTTTTTTCCGTACGCAGGCCGTAAGAACGCAGAACGCGGTGACGTCATTCACATAAAAGTTGTAAACACAAAATCATGCAAACATGAAAGAAAAAGACGAGGAAAAATAGAGATTCTTTAAGTTTTAACTTCATTACAAGGTAAACAAAGAAAGATGTAAATGTTATACGACCCATCCCGGTAACGGCTTTTAGTGGGGAATACGTCATCAATTTATGCACTTCTGCATAATAACCGACCGTCGCCTGCCGAGAGTTGCCAAAAATCAGCTCGGAAAGATTCGCTGTTTGTTTTGTAAACAAGATAAACGATCGGCAAAACATGCTGCAAATCAATAAGATAATACCCTTTTCTTATTGTAAGGTTTATTTTTTTGTATTATTATGCATACAGGTGAAATCTAAAATGTTTAGGTTAATAAAAAATATGCTGTTTGACAAGTTTATTGGGCCTTTAAAGATTGAATCGATATTTGTTGATTTTCATTTGGGTATGGAAAACAATTGGGTTGTTTAAAGTGTGTGAAGCCCGAATCTGTTTTCATAGCCAAATGAAAACGATCAAATATCGATCCAATCCTTATATTTACACACATAAATTCTCTCATTAATACAATAATAATCAAAAGAATTCTTGATTTTACGGCTGTTTCAAATTGCTGTTGGAACAGCCACACTGGCAACAGTGAATGATGGCACGTTTTTCGCAGCAACTTGTGGCAAAGGTGTGTGCTCGGCGACGTCACACGTCAAAACATTGTGCAACGTCCAATAAATTGTAAACGGTTCTACTGTAGCCATGTCTTTAAAAGTAATACGTCACACTGTTTACCATAACAAAAAATGATTCGTAAGATAAATAAGACTTCATCGTAGCCTTTTAAAATATGCCATGATTACTCTATAGTTTAAATAGGGGAGACTATTTTAGGCGTTTAACCACAATTGCTCACAAGAATACCTCAATCATGTAATGCATAGGGGGATAAAAAGGAATTAAGTGGGATTGCTTGAATCCCCTTTTGTGGGCAGCAATATTTAATTTTAATGCGGAGTATAGCCAAAACAAATGGGAAATTATCATGAAACTATCATAAGACTGCTATCGAACCCCATTTCTGAAATTCTGAAATCGACAATGTATTGAAATTCCAACTGATACCTTATTGGGCATAAACTACGGAATTCCGTTAGGGCCATCGCCTCTGAATCTAAGATGAACTAAAACGCATTACTCGATAGTACGATGATGAAAACGCGAAAACGACAGTACGATAACGATAACGTAATGGTACAATAACGAAAACGCTATAATACGGAAGTACGATTATGATAATGCGATAAAATATCGCGTTTTCTCCATCGTAATGTCGCATTTTCATTATCGAACTGTCGCGTTATCATTTTCGTACTCTCACATAATTATCATTGCACTCTTACGTCATAATTTTCGTACTCTCACGTTATCATTATCAATTTCTCACGCTACAAGTATTGTACTTTCGCGTTATCATTATTGTACTGTCGCGTTATCATTTTCGTACTCTCAGGTAATCATCATCCCACTGTTGTGTTATCATTATCGTACTGTCGCGTTATCATTATCGTACTGTCGCGTTGTCATTATCGTACTGTCACGTTATAATTACAGGACTGTCGCGTTATCATTTTCGCACTGTCGTGTTAAAATTATCGATTTCTCACGTTATCATAATCGAACCGTTCTGTTATCATAATTATACTGTCGCGTTATTATTATCGTACTCTCACGTTATCATTATCGATATCTCACGTTATAAGTATATTTCTGTTGCATTATCTTTATTGCACTGTCGCGTTACTTTTATCGTACTGTCACGTTATTATTATCGTACTGTCGTGTTATAATGATTGTACTGTCGTGTAATCATGATCGTACTGTCGTGTAATCATTATCGTACTGCCACGTTATCATTTTCGTACTCCCGCGTTATCGTTATCCTACTGCCGCGTTATCATTATTTTACTGTCGCGTTATCATTATTGTTATGTCGCGTTATCATTATAAATGATCTGTCGCTTTATCGTTATCCTACTGTCGTGAACTATCATTATTGTAGTGTCGCGTTATCATTATCAAACTGTCACGTTACATAGTCGTACTGTCGTGTTTTCATGATCGTACTGTCGCGTTATCATAATCGTACTGTCACGTTATCATGATAGCACTGTCGTGTTATCATTATCGTATTGTTTTGTTATCTCTATCGTATCTGTGTGCATTTACCTTGCGGATAAAATCCTTTTACCTTTTTTTAAACCTTGTTTTTACTCACATTAGCAGCTCTCAGACGTTGTGCGAGAGATTCGAGAAATAAATCTGCTGACTTCCGCTCTTTGTCTATCTTCTCGACGAGCATACCGGAAGTACCAGTGTCGTCAGCTAAAACCAAGTTATTTATAAATTAAAGTTAAATAAACATAAAGGCAATTACTTTGCTTCTTATCTAATTTTATAATTTATTTTGATGTTTCAATAAAACCTCTCATTAAGACCACTCGGAAGTTGAACTATAATAGAGCACTTTTCCAAAGTCTTTTTTACAGCTTCTCCCCTCCTCAAAATTTAAGACCAGTCCTCTAAAAAGAACAATTTAATCTAGTCCTAGGGGTTATCTTAAGAGCGAGGTTTGACTGTATTGTTGTTGAATTTTATTTATCATTAATTTAAAGAACACCTTTTATGACATCAAAGTTTGTTTTCGTGGGACACTTTAACTAAGTATAGTAACTAAAGCAGATAAAGCAATTAAATTAAATAATGCTTGTTAATTGCAGAAAACCAAGTTATACTGGTAATATGCACGCTACAAGTGTTACATTAATGTGTTTTATTTGTTTTATTAGTGGGCTGGGTTTTGGGAAAAGATGTATTTAGGATGTTAGTTACTTAAGCAAATGATATGGCCCATTATGCATTTCGCGATAAAATTACATTATATAGTCACATGTGGGTAATAAAATACCTGATACGTTATGTGAAAATCAAATATTATTGTCAGCTCATTATAGTAAACTTAACGTCAGAAAAATATCATCTTTACCATTGACGTGTCCCATTTCATTTATACATGTAAATGTACCAAAACAAGAGCATGTAGAAATATGATATATGAACGCGAAACACAAAAACACCTTCATGTTACGCACCATAAGCAAGAAAACTTATTCACTTTAAAAAAGTGTACATCCTGCGGCCTTACACGATCCGAAATGGATCTAATCTGTTTCCTATATAATTTAAGCCTTTCCTCCATTCCTCGTATTGGCGAACAGCATAGATCCAGATCAGCCGGCACATCCATGCAGTCATGCATCAATGATCAACTTAGATCCTGATCAGCCGGCACATCCATGCAATCATACATCCATGAACAACTTAGATCCAGAGCAGCCGGCAAATCCATGTCATCAGGAGCTCAACTGTTCACTTTTAGATTCATTAGGTTATTTCTGACCAAGAAGCGAACAATCAAGATCATGAGGAGATGGAACGAATTTGCCGGTTGATCTGGATCTACACTGTTCGCACATGCAGTAAAACCCGTATATATGGTAAAAACAGCTTCTTTGACTGAATGGCGAGTTGGACTGTTCAGACAACGCGCATGCGCATGCTGATTTGGGTCTACACTGGTCGCCTTTTTTGAAAAAAAAATCAATAATGAACGTACGCATGCCGGATATTGCGTTGAAGTCCACGCAGTGTACCAAAATAACATAGTCCGACGAATTCTTTATGCGGTCCAGATACCCTGTAATAATAGAAGCATAACCACAGTTTACACGGTAATATGTTCTCTAATAAATCATCAATTTCCTTTTAAAGCACACAAACTACAAAGTTTCTTGTGCGACACCGTGTTTTCAGGGGCGAATTCAGGGAGGGTAAGTGGGGTTGCTCGAACCCCTTTTTAGGGCAGAACTATTTAATTTTAGAGGGGATTTTGAGCAAAAAGTTGGAAAATATATTGTGACATTCATGTAAGACTGCCCCAAAAGAGCCTCTTTCTTAAAATATTAAATCCGTCATAAGTTTTATTACCCATATTTCTGAATAAATAATAAGAAATTATAAGAAATCTGTTTTGGACGAGGGACAAATATTGTGAATCGCATTCTTGCACCAGAGTGCCTTTTCTAAAGTTGCTTTCATTTCTATTTGTAAACCAAGGAAGTTTATTTCATACCGCATACCACTTACAGTTCAATGGCTCAAAATCAATATAATAACAATCTTAAAATGTATACATGTATAGAACATGAAAATTACATAGGCTTTATATGTCTTCCGCATCCTTCATATCTTTTTAAATTACATGTAAAAATCACAAATTAACCTTAAAGATTTATTATTAATTATACATGTCAAGTTTAATTAACACATGCCACTACTATACAGTGATTCAACCTTTAGTATAAACAAATCAGTTTTATTCATGCCACAACATAAACTAATAATTTTTGTTTAGAAACAAATAAATACTTGCATTTAAAAGCGAAGTCGCTGAACGTACTTCCATCCA
The DNA here is from genome assembly GCA_038501625.1 of Corbicula japonica. Lineage (NCBI taxonomy): Eukaryota > Metazoa > Mollusca > Bivalvia > Venerida > Cyrenidae > Corbicula > Corbicula japonica. The sequence continues at coordinate 6,614,293 of JAZAYU010000014.1, forward strand.
TAGCTATAAGGACTTTATTTTCCTTCTGGGTAGCCATTTTATTTGTTTATGTTAAATGATACATGAAAAGGGCAAAAACGACGTATATTTTATGTCTAAACAGTCACGGTTTTACCGATAAGGCGGATATATACTGATCGCCAATAGAAAGTTACCAATTTTACACTAGTTTACAATGTTAAATAGTTTTTACAGTGATGAAATCGAAACCATTCGGTAAAGACAAGTAGCACTGGTACATATTCGCAAATTCGGGTAACCTACAGTTTTATAAGGGATTTTTTCTGCTGCTTAATATTTAAAACTCAATATTTGATAGAAACAAGAAAGCCAACCGGACAAAATTGATTGCATAACAATCAGTCGTAAAAGATATTAAAGTATGGCAATCGGTATGCGCAATTTATCCAATATCTATGGTTATGGACCAATAACTACAGATATAGGTCCTAAAATAATAGTAATTAACATCAACCTGGGTTACCGATCGATAACCATAGTTATTGTTGAAAACCTTAGATATCGGGCGATAACCCTGATAGTAAACGTCAAAAGCTGTAGTTCTCGAATGGAGAACTAAACTATAGTAACAGACCGAAAGCCAGGTCTCGGCGTTCACTATGTTTACCGGGCGAAGACTAGGGTTTTCATCAATAACTAAGGTTTCCGGAAATATTGTGCAAAAGGCACAACACATTAGATATAAATCAGTATCCTAGGTTATCGTCTTGCTATTGTAACTGTTTGACATGCGGGTTGCACAAATAATCCATCATATTTAGTTATAACTATGGATATCGGTCCTAAAACAATAGTAATTGACGATAACTAGGGTTACCGACCAATAACTATTATTATTATTAAATCATATTGGTTTGACCTTTCTTATTGGATTAAACGTGATCACATGATATGCGATAAATTTCGATATTGACTCGTAGGCGGAGTCTAAATCAAATATTGACCTGGGCTAAAAATTTCACGCGCGAATCGGCTTAGGTACGAAATACGTCACAGCGCTGTTACGTCACAACGAATACAACCGTTGTAAACAAATGGCATCGACTGTGGGAGACAGAAAAGTAAAACTGCTGCTAAAAGCACTGGTGGAAGACATAACTGGCTTAATTTATGATATCTGGGTGTTGCAATGTGTAATTATATCAGGCAATGCTTCATGGTAAAGTAATGTCGCCAGTTGCAGCAACGAAACGGACAAAACATACTGTATCGGGCACAAAGGTATGTGACAATTTTGGAAATTAGAATAATTTTAAAATTAAGATTTAATAATAAAGCAATTGTTGCATTTCAGTTTCGGTCAATATGGTGATTTATCGACCTGACGAAGCAATATCGACCTCGGGCTACGCCCTCGGTCAATATTGCTTCATCAGGTCGATAAATCACCATATCGACCTCACTGAAATGCAATAATTGTATATTATTGGTGCAAACTCTAGTTCTCGGTCGATAACCAAAGCTATCGTCCATATAAGTTGCATAATAATTCCATAGTTATTGGTGAATAACCCTTGACATCGCCCGGTCTCCACGGTTCACGCCAAATACTACAAAAGCTATGGTTTTCGGCAGATAACTAACGTTTACGGCGATATCCATAGTTCTCGATCCAGGAACTCTAGTTGACGACAATAACTAGATTATCGTTTGAGAACTATGGTTTTCACTAATAACTATGGATACTGGGTGGTATCTCATGTTATTGCCAATAACTATGGTTATCGGGCCGATATCTATAGTTAGAGGCGAATAAGCATTACCATGTTTATGTCGGTTTTACTTATTCTTTGCGTCCCGGAAAATTCAATTTACACAGAAACTTAAAGTTTCCAATAATTGTTCGTATGACATACTCAAATATTAAGTTCAAAATCTAAAAATATTTTTAGCGGACGGCGATCGGTAAATATTCAGAAATCCGGAAATAGACCAAAGGATGGCAAATACCGGAAGTTTGTTCCTGTTCTTGATCAAAGTCATTGTTTTAAAGTAAAACATTAAATTCATATGAAGCTATTCATATTGTGTCAGTTAGTTACAGTTGATAGTAATATCTTAAGTGGTAACTTTCTTTTGAACCGGAGTATAATAAAGTAATAATAAGGTCACCAAAGCCACAATGATATTTAAGCTGACCAATATTGTATGTCGCTAATTAGTTAAGGTGATTTCATTCTGCTGTATCGTAAAACTATTTTAATGAACAAAGTGGAAAGCTGGGTGGCACTTTGCTTAAACAATGATAATATAACCGTATTATGTTTAAAACAGTTCCTAGATAAAACCGAAATACTGGTTTGCAGTGGTAAATGATAATATACTTATGGACAAAAGTCTTGTCGGTATGGTTTTCCATAATATCTTTTGAAAGCGTAAAATCTACATTCCACATTGCTCTACCGGCATGAATTTGGTATCAATGGAAAGAGCACATTTTTATGCATTCAATGAAAAAATGAATTTCCGAATTCTAGCGACTACTGCCGGTAGAGTAATGTGTTGAAATTTAGCATGCAAAAAAACTCCAATCTTCCTACCGGACAAGACTTTTGTCCATAAGCATACATTGTTACAACTGTGCTCCATATAGAAACGAAATTTATTTTACAATTTTATGCATATCAGTAATTAATTGCTAAAAATGTTTATGTTTTAACTAATGTAAGACAAATGTGCTTATCTTGTTTTTGTTTTCAATACCTGAATGTGGTCACTTTCGTTGTTTCATACACAAATTCTACGAATGCGAATATTTTCGTTGGCAAACCATTTCGTAGTTTTTCTCGGACATTTTGTGGGTTCTTAAATTCGTGGTTTATCATTTTTCAAAATATATTTATTTAGAATTTAAGTATTATTTATAATAATAATATAATATTATATTTCCTTGTGGATTGATCCGTTGAAAAATAGTACCCCACGAAAATTTATGATTTAACAGTAATGCAGAGATACTCATTGGGAGCACAGGTAAAATACTTGGCAATATTTTTATAAAATGCAAAGTTTGGCTGCCTTCTACATTTTTGATTTCATGCATTCAAATGCAATGATTTTAGTGTATGTATTCTTTAATATTCAGGTTGAAAGGAATCAGTAGCCATATCACTATATAATTTAATTAAAATGTCGATGGAATACTTTAACGTGGTGCAATTTCTATCAATATGTTAATTTTATATCTAACTGTGTTTTCCTACAATTTTCAGATTAAGAAGATTTAACTTAGATACACTTGTATGATCAAGTGTTCATTTGAGATATAGTAATGGCCAAAAATACATTTACTTGTCTAAATTGATATTATGGAACCGCACGCGTGCAGATTGGATGGGGTATTGCAACAAACTTTGAGAAAATTTTGAAAATAAAATTTAGAACACATCATTACACTTAAATTACTTAACAACATATAATTATGAAAACCTATTCAAAGTATCCATAAGTTCAACTAGAGAGCATCAATTCAAGTTAGAAAAACCCAGACATAGAACAACCGTTACCCTCAATATGTTTCCTGCACGTGTAGTTAATGTTTGGAACTCACTGCCTCAGCAAGTAGTATTAGCTAAAAATGTAAATGTATTCAAGAATCTTTTTGATCAGCATTTTCAACACGTCATGTACGAGTGGAATGACTAAAACATATATGGCTTAGAGCTGTAATTCTTCAAAATTAATATACCAATCACCACTAACTTTTTAAGAAGACTGAAGAAGGAAGCTTTTGTTTGAAATTATTAGCCAAAGAAGGAGGGGTTTCATAAGTTCTATGACCTTTCTAATGAACTCTGCAGCATCCTACAGGTATCCTACAGGTATTACAAGCACTACACAGAATTATTTGTTGCATATATTGAAAAAAGCAAGAGATTTTACCAGTAAAAGCATCAACAAAACTGATAAATATATTAGCAAAAGTAAAGCGTGATTACACCTGTGGTTACTTCTAATAGTATAATATTAAGGGGAGCATAATTATATAGAATTTGCTGGGTTCTGTTGCAGATAAGTTTCAAATAATAGTATTTTTTAATTGATTATTCTGTCCAACAAATCTCTTGGCTGATGCCGATATTCCAACATTTTGTACATCTTGTTGTGACAACTATGTCAGCAATCATTTAATTTTGTTCATTCACATCACAGTTGATGAATGAATATCTTGGGACACAAACGTGTTAAATTCACAGTCTAGCGAGAAATGGCCAAGCAATAGTTTTATCCCTTTGTTCAAAATTTCATACGGTGAACGCAACTAGAAACCTTATATTATATCGTGTTTGAAAAGGCTGGCAATCATAGCTGGTGCCGTTTGATAAAGGGCTAACTGACATGCTTTGAAAGCTAAAGTTTTCTACTGTCAATTTCCAGCAAGAAAAGTAGGGGTCATGTATCAATTAACAGAGATCTGACATATTGAAATTTATGCTTTGATTTTTCACTTCTGTGAAAACTTCAAAACTGTTTTACATATGCCGTCTGAATATCAGGGCTTTATTATATATATTGCATTCCTAAACATAAATTTGTTATCAGTGTGTCAGTAAAAGCATGACCTTTACTAACATGTTCCTTTTAGGCCATACTATCAATGTAAAGCCCTCAAAAGGCCAAAAATGGGGACATTTTGATGTCAGCCATTTTTTACAAGCCCGAGTAGAAAGATCCGATGGACTATTGATCAGTTTATAGCCAGACGCAGTCGGCTACCTTATTATCCAAATGGTATCTTTTCTGAATTAGAAACGGTCGGCTAAAAAATTAATCGAATGGTCTCGATCCAGACTAAAAAGATCGGCGAACTCTTTATCTGAACGGTCTCGTTCCAGACTAGAAACGGTCAGCTAACTAATTATCCGAACGGACTCGTACTATACGAGAAACGGTCGGCTAACTTATTTACCGAACGGTCCCGTTCCAGACAAGAAACATAGGCTTAATAATTATTCGAACGGTCTCGTTTCAGACAAGAAACGGTCGGCTAACTGATTATCCGAACGTCTCATTCCAGACAAGAAACGGTCGGCTTACAAATTATCCGAACGGTCTCGTTCCAGACAAGAAACATTCGGCTAACTGATTATCCGAACGGTCTCGTTCCACACAAGAAACGGTCGGTGAACAAATTATCCGAACGGTCTCGTTGTCTCGTTTCAGGCAAGAAACATTCGGCTAACTGATTATCCGAACGGTCCCGTTCCATACAAGAAACGTCGGCTAAATAATTTTTCGAACGGTCTCGTTTCAGACAAGAAACGGTCGGCTAACTGATTATCCGAACGTCTCGTTCCAGACAAGAAACGGTCGGCTAACTAATTATCCGAACGGTCTCGTTCCAGACAAGAAACATTCGGCTAACTGATTATCCGAACGGTCTCGTTCCACACAAGAAACGGTCGGTGAACAAATTATCCGAACGGTCTCGTTTCAGACAAGAAACATTCGGCTAACTGATTATCCGAACGGTCTCGTTTCAGACAAGAAACGGTCGGCTAACTGATTATCCGAACGTCTCGTTCCAGACAAGAAACGGTCGGCTAACTAATTATCCGAACGGTCTCGTTCCACACAAGAAACGGTCGGCTAACTAATTATTCGAACGGTCTCGTTCCACACAAGAAACGGTCGGTGAACAAATTATCCGAACGGTCTCGTTTCAGACAAGAAACATTCGGCTAACTGATTATCCGAACGGTCTTGTTCCAGACAAAAACGGTCGGCAAACTTATTATTCGAATGGTATTGTTTTCAACTGTTTAATTCTGGGAATGACAGTGCGAGGTAAAACCTGCTTCAAATCCGCATTGGCAAATTGTTTTGCTATTATTGTTCCAAGGCGGGAATCAGGTTTTTTTTTTCCATTAATTGTTTGTGGTGTCTTAATTGAAAATTACCGAAAAAAATCCAGATTCATATCTGTGCAGGACAAAACTTTGGTTCTGCACAGTCGGGTAGGTGCTACCCTATCCCTGCAAACCATACAAGAGCCCAACTTACCGAAAAATGTTAAGTGCATATTGGAAAGATAACTCTAGAAATTCAGTAGCCAGAGTTATGTAACTTGTCAGGGCCTGACTTATCTGATTCACTTTTATTCTTAAGTATTGTTTGTGATCACTTCCGAAGGCGGAGGAATATTAAAAAATGAACTATTTACAAACGTTCAACAGTGAAAACTGTCTCAACAGGAGCAGTATCCGATTTTTTATACTGGCAGCTCCGGGAAATGGAAGCCAAAACAAATAGAGAGATGCTCATGAGCTGGGCTATGCCGACGATCAGCAAAACAATATCGTATGATCCGGTCCTGTCTCGAATGCTTCCTGCAATAGAGTAAACTCGAATATTAAGTAAATATTGCTTACAACATAGTGAAAACATAGTCCTAAACTTCTCGGGCAATAAATATTCTTTATTCAGGTCAAAAAAGGAAAAACAACAAACTATCATTTATAATTCTATTTCACCGAATCACTTCCGATAAATATTCGTCTTTAATCAGGAATTAGTTTTTAAATCAATGTATTCAATAAAAAATATATGTTTATTTTGCTGTTGTTGTTTTCTTTTGAAATAAATCTTTGCATTTATTGTAATGTACAAAGCAAGCTTGTAAAGAATCGTTTAGTTTTGGCTTTGTGCTCTTAGCTTTTTTTCAAATTCGTCTATTGTTACACCTGACATATTTACAGCTACATTCACAATTGAACAATGAACTAATGTACATGTAATACAAGTTCTTATTTTCCCGGAAATCAAAATCTCACAACAAAATCCAATTAAATGATGTTTTATTATTACTTATCATTCCAAACATATACTGACAATTTCTATGCATAGCATACTCGTACATATGTATTATATTATAATACTTATTTTGATACGATATATGCTTGTCAATTTACTTAAACAGTTTCTACAGTTTCCAATAATTTCGTATTTAATTTTAATGCAAAGAAAATATCAAACATATTGTCTTGTCAATATTTTACATGTATGTTCTGTATGCACAGTTTAAAATCGCGTCAGTATTTAAAACATACATATGAATACATTTTTGTGTGTTTTTTTTAAGTATTATTAAGTGTCTTTAAGAAAGAATCCAGCATATTAAACAATACAACATTTGATTGTAATTTATTTAGTACAGTAGTTATGATACCATTGACATTGATTTCAGAAGAATTTTGTGGATATAGGTTTTTTGCGAATTGTTCAATATAAATGTGAATACAGATATTAATAACCAATTGTATTATGCGGAAATAAATATATAATGCTGAAATATTTATTTCGGCACTCGCAAAGGATTCAACTTATAACATAACATGTGTTTAAAACTTTTTCTGACTAGAACACCAGTAAATACGCTCTAATGTCAACGTAAACAACTCGAATTTTATTGGGAAACAATGAGAAGTAAAGCGAATTCGGCATAGTCGAAAGGACAATTTTATTTTATGCTTTTTAATGAAATATAGAATTTTATCGGTGAAATTAAAGTAGTATTTCACTGCCTTCAAACAGTGGAATATTACTTTTTATTTTCACTGTTTGTTTCACGATGTTACCTTAAACGCACTTAATATTCCGAATAAGAACTTTTAGAAATTAGGTTCAAGTTTTGGTAAATAACGTCATAACAAACATTCTTTTGCGCTATTTCATACCATATTTCTTCCAAATTCACGCCAATTGTGGATTAAACACAAACAATAAAAGAAAGTTTTACCAATGTACGAAAAGTGACGTATTACTTTTAGAGGCGTGGCAACAGTTAAAGCCGCTCACAATTTATTGGACTGTGCACACTGTTTTGACGTGCGACGTTGCCGATCACGCACGTTTTTCCACGAGTTGCTGCAAAAAAGCGCGTCGTCATTCACTTTGTCGTCAACGTGGCTATTTCAACAGCCACAAGCGAAAACAATAATATCACGAATAATTTTTACAATTTCGAATGATGTTATGTGTGTACATCAAGGATTGAATCGATATTTCGATATTCGATTTTGGTATGAAAACAGTTTGATTGATTAAACAGATGGAAAATGGAACATTGAAAGCCACTGAACACGGCGAATATTAAAATATTGCAGGCTCTGTTTGATTAAGACTGTTAATTGGCAGTAATGGAAATGCATTTTACTGCCCAAGCCGCTTAGTCCCGGGTTTAGCTCAGCGCAACTCTATATTTACATGAATAAACATAACAATCACGATCCATCCCAAACGATGGTAATACTATGCAAATGACGATGAACATGGAACCTTTAATGCGGTAATTCATATTAATAACATTCCATGTTCAGCGGTGTATGGTCCCTAGATAAAAGAATTGGAAATCTGCACTAAAAAAGAAAGGGGCGGAAGTAAACAGAATAGAATTTCGACAGGGATCTGAGAATATAAAATCTTGCAGACAATGCAATAAGCAAACTTCCAAAAACGCAGAAAGTATGTCCTAGGGGAAATTGAACAATATCCAAAGCTATATTGGCTGGAATATTTAAAACACGCATTTTTGGAGTAATGGAAATGCATATAATACATGTTACTGTCTTTGCGCCTAGCCCTGGGTTGAACTCTAATCTTGACACTAATAAGCAGAACAGAATAAGCAATATCGATCTATCCCAAACGATGGTATGCTTATGACGATGAACATGAAACATTCAATGCGGTATTTTCAGGTTTAAGTAAAGGTAAATTCCTTCAAGCTTCACAGGCTTGAAACAACCCAACTATTTTTCACACCCAAATGAAAACCATCAAATATCGATTCAATCATTAACGACCTACCATATAATGGTCCTGTTCCCATTGACAGCAACCCGTTCAACGTAAACAGCAGTCCGGATGCTACGGGAACTTGGTTTGGAGATACTATTTCCACTGTGATTAAAACAGCGGACGAAACAATTCCGCCAACTGCTACACCATTTAAGGATATCGCTACTACGAAAACTGCATAGCTTTGTGTCAAGTAAATGGTTATTTGACCAAGTAATCCGCAAAAGGCAGCAAATATGGGGTAAGCAAAAGAGTTGACTCCTTTTAATTGTTTTAAAATACCTGGCATTAATCGTGAAACGACTTGAAACACATTGAAAATCAAGAAGGATGACAACCCCTGTGATTTACTCAGTTTTTTCCACATGGCTATATCAAGAAGACTTCCTAAATATCCATTGAAACTCGACATCGCCAACCCAGTCGCAAAAACTATGGAAATATACGGAATTTTAAATAGTTTTTGACTTAAATGAACTACTGCTAAGATTTTTGCTTTGATCGCAACAATGTCAATATTTTCACATGCAACTGCTAATATTTCGGTTTGTTGTCTAACTAACGCCTTAGGTCTCAAACTGAGCGGTGGTTCATTTACCTCCGTAGATTCTTTCGAGTTAGTAACGTTCAAGAAAGATCTATTCAACCAACACAGAAGACATAGTGGGAAAGAATGACAAAAAAGTCCTCCCTGTATAAGAAAAGTTCCGTCTATGCCGTAGCTATGAATCAGAAAGTCAAAATAATATGGATAGATAATTCCACTGACAGACGTGGCCGAGTTAGTCAATGCCAGGGCAATAAATTTCTGTTTACCGGTGAAGATTCGATCAATCACGACAACAGAACTGATGTACGCTAATGATACACTTATTCCTGCAATGAAAAATATCAAGTTCTGAAACGCAAGCAAAAGATACACTTATTCCCTCAATTAAAGTAATTTAGTTCTGAAACACATTACCTTGTGATGGAACAATCTCAGATTTTTTTATTATGTTTTAAACTCTTAAATCTTTTTTAACACAGATTTTTTTTTTCACATGTAAAACCACATTATTATTTGAAACATTTAAAGTCTATTCTAACTTCTTGATATTCTTTTTATTCAATTCAGATGATAACGTTTATCAGGGTTAACCGATCAATATTTTTTAGGTTTTCCCGGCTAGCTCAGTTGGAAGGTTTGTCGGAATTTCATGACTGGGCGATGTCGCCGTAGCGATACGGGTTCGTTCCCCACTTAAGGCAATCTCATTCTTCATTTGCTGGTTACAAATTTACCTTGTAGTATCTGGTAGTGTTTCTCACCTGTTACGACTCCGATGCTTACATACAGGAACTGAACACCATTTGCAAAGAACGACATACATAACCCCAGTGGCCCCAGAATACAAGAAGCAAATGTAGCCAAGGGTAGACCAAACTTGGTGACCAGTAATCCGCTGACAACTCCTGGAAGAAATGAAATACAAGATTTACAATTTCAAATTGGCAATTCCGAAATGATTCTGTTAAAAGTAATTACCGGTTTGTACGCTGGATTGAATAAAGTGCGTTAGGCCATATAATAGGTCGTAAACAGGTCATTCGTTGTCATTTTGTGACAAAATATGATATGGCGTGTATTGTGTGAAATTCATCCATTCACTTGGACAGAGCGATACAACTACGCGGTAAATTAAAATTCTTGAAAAAAACACGGAGTCACACATTGTGGATCCCAAACTTTTCCCAGCAGTTGTTTTCCCTCACAGCAGCAGCAACATATGCCACGGCAGACATTTTTAACAGAATATTATTTTCGTTTTTTTTTATAAAATAATTTTTAATACCGGTACTAACTGTTCAACAACTTTAGTGAAATACTGCAATATAGCAGGCAAACAAAAATATTCATAGAAGACGATAAAATATCTTCTTTTTAAATGTAAATAATGTTTTAACAGAAAATAAATGATTTTAGTTCACAACATTTTTAACCAAAATATACAAGTATAGTTCTTACAAGTTATAACAGGAAATCATTAGTTTAATACGACAAAAATACGATAACATATATTTTAAGCGCTTATTTTTCAGCCATATTGAAATAACAATTGGAAAAAAGTAATTACCGAAACTAAGTGTTACTCGAAGCATTTTTCGGCCAAATTAAAATAAAAACAATCGGAAAAAGTAATTACCGAAACAAAGTGTTACTCCAAGCATTTTTCGGCAAAATTGAAATAAACCACCATCGGAAAAAGAAATTACCGAAACTAAGTGTAACTCCAAGCAGAATTGACTGTACAGTAGCAGTTGCAGATCGGTCCTCAATGTACGTTTCCAACATGGCAAGATAAAGTGCGCCAAATGCAAATACAAATCCGAACTCAATCATGATTACTGTCACTATGACAACCATCAACATCCATTTATTAACTCTGCAATAACAACCAATTTTTTTTATCAACATACGACATGAAAAAAATACTGAAAATGCCTTACTCAACAAGGATAGTTACATGTACTGAATGTTTGATTTTTTAGCAGTTTTACTCAGATATATAAGAAACAAGCCTCGTCAGTGTAATATATCATTCAGTTCATTCAATTCAATCCTTTCTGCGCCGTCTGGTGCTTGAGGCGATACCAAGGGATTTCTTTTTGGATTTGTCTGCTGCTGTCCTGGGGCTGTTCCGATGGTCAAACCCCTGCTTTTAAGCTCATTCTCATCTTCCTTTGCCAGGTCTCTTTTGGTCGCCCGCGGTTCATCATCCCTTCGCAGGGCTATCATTGGCAGTGATCCAATTAGCATGCGACAAACATGTTCCAGCAATCTCCACTGACTGTCTATTGGATTGAGTCTACTACTGTCCTTCTGAGTAGTTCCTCATTGGTGATGGTGTTTGGCCAAAAGATCTTAAGGATTCGTCTCAGGCACTTATTCTGAAACACCTCAAGTTTTTGCTCAGTGACAGTCGTTGTTTTTCAGCATTATGATCCATACAGAAGCACGCTGCGGACATTGCTTTTGAAGATCTTGATCTTGTGATGAATGCTGAGGCTGATTGTTCTCCAGATGGGCCTGAGCATGATAAAGCTTGGATTGCTTTGCTAATTCTTGTGTTGACGTATTGATCGCATGTATATTACAAACACTTCGATAATTTAAATAAGGCGTGTCTCGGAAAAGGTTGTATTCGGTTATACTATTTGACATTTTACTTGTTTCTGTTTTTTTTTCGGAGAAAAAAATTTCAACTATCAATTACTTTCTAATAACTGAAAAGTGATTTTTGTGACATATTTTATATGTAACGTGAAATGCAATTTCAAGAATTGACGTCAACTGATGCCTTTTCTACTAGTACCTCTTCCAGTGACGCGATCAAAATGATGTGAAACATGTGCAATCTTTCTTTTATTTTTCAATTCGTCATATTTTATTTTCACAAAAGATGGGATTAAAACTTTTAAAAGTGTGGTTATTTTTCTTCACTAAGATTGTACTACATAGGATTTTTTTATTTGTAGCAAGGCGGCAAGGAAACTCACATATAGTGCCCGGCATACACTTAAATACTGTAGAACTGGTTTCATTCGCGTTTATTTGCTTATTTCGCGAATCGCTTTTCTCGCGAATTCATAAATACCGCGAATATATGATGAATTTCCAAATATCCGAAAATAAATATATCCGAAAATAGGCAACACAAAATAGAAACTGTAAATAATTTCAAAGCCACATATAATACCTTTTTAGCCACCATTCATTTACTTGACTTAATTAATTAAAATGAATTGAATAAATATATATAGCAAGACGATTTTACCTTAAGGACAAGTTTTCTTTATTCTTTATTCTGTATTTGAATACCCAGCAAGGGTGATCACTATTCAAGGAACTTTGATAACTTCTAGTTCCATTATTATTAATGTAAAACTACCGATATATTAACATGTCTTGTCTTTTGAAAATCTTCTACATATGACACAATGATGTTATTCACGAACCTTAGTGGGTTGGAGTTTTTTCACCAAGACAACTTGTACTTGTTTTGTGATATGAGAACCTGTTGGGGCAAGTGTGAGGTTGGTGCACCATAGAACCTGGTTTAAACCCCCAGTGGCAATTTGATTTGCCACTGACCGTTCCAAGGCGGTAACCCCTCGGGTTCTCATTTTTGTTTATTGTTAGTGGTGTCTTTTTTGAAACTGACCATTTTATTAACCATGCTCTCTCCCCTCTCTTCTTCTTGTGTGGGGAGGCTGTTTTTTTGAATGTGGCGATTCCTGTTATGCATATTTCACCTTTTTTTTCTTAAACAGGAAAAAATATAGCCTATTGTCGGCGCTGTCTGTTGTATTCCACACCTAAACAAAATGCAGACTGCATAACGACAATATGTTTATTGATATTTAATTGTCCGATGCAAAGTTAGGACAATGGTAGACACCTATACCATTTACAAGTGTTTTACGATAAAATCGTGATCACTGTAATAATATAATATACTTTTAGGGAGATGTTTGCCAGATTTTGCTCCTGTCATTAAGACAGTTATCTGTACAATGTTTTCGTTTACGTTAAAAACACATTTTCATAGTCTTTTTTACATTACAGTTAGTATTTAAATAACAAAAAAAACAACAACAATTCTACTGATCAGATTTATGAAAGAAAATTACCTTGGTACCATAATGACAACAACCTATCCTGCTATATAAACCCATTTCCAGAACGGTTTTTTTGTTTCTTGAGGATCGTGACTCCGAATAAAAAATTCACTATACTCCGAGTGCCAAAAGGTTAGTGACCGGACAATTAACTTTTGTATTTATAGATACCAGTTTTTAACCTGCATACAAAATATTTATATATTTTATATTAATTTAAGGATTGACATAAAATTGTCATGGATGGTTACAGACTAATATTTAATGTTATAGCTTAAAAATGCAAAATGCAGTAAAACTTCCATTAGAATTACTGAATATGAATTGACGCTATTTCTTGCTCCGTCCACAGGCGCAAGAGTTTTAGGATATAAAACAATCGAATAGCGAACAAAGTTAAAATTACATACGGAGTTCGCCAACGTCCATATATAAAAGTTTGTTATCACCAATGTTGGGATTTGCCAACGAGTTACCTCCTTTTAAAAAAGTATTTTTATCAAAAAAGTTTGGAGTTTGCAAACGAGTTACCTCGTTTTAAAAAAGTCTTTTTATCAAAAAAGTTTGGAGTTCGCCAACGAGTTACCTCCTTTTAAAAAAGTATTTTTATCAAAAAATTTGGGAGTTCGCCAACGAGTTACCTCCCTTGAACAAATGTTGTTATCACCAATGTTGGGAGTTCGCCAACGAGTTACCAACCTTTAAACATGTATTTAATCACAATGTTTTAACTGTACCGTCGCAAGTTAAAGATGTATTAAGACAGTCTTTTATGCTATTTCTTTATCGCTTGTATTCGGGAATCTGGTTAGAAGTTATCCCCAGATGCAAGATATCTCCAGCTACGACGGTCTGTAATATCCTGGAAAGGTAACGAAAAAGAAAATGGGCGGGGTAAGATGGGAAGTTTTGAAAATAGGTTTTTTTGTAAAGTTAAACTGCCTCTTCCTCCTTCTGTGGATTCAGAATCGAATAGACTGGAACCTGTGGAGAACAGGGTTTATAGTCACCTGACATATGACCTAACAGGAGTCACTCCTGTTGGTTTAATAGTTTAATTTTTGATTGATTAAACTTACTATTGGAATAATCAAGAAAAGAGGATGTAACTTTTCAATTGTAGCTCATTTTGTTAAAGTTAAACAGAACTGTTCGCTAGGTTTCATGGCCGCGACAGCAAAGCTTTTAATTTCCAAACATAGGTTATGAAAGGGTTGTGTGGTTGAATCCCAGGAGGGGTTGAGATTTTGCTGATGCTTTTTAATTTAATTATTTCAATACATGCATGTACAAAAATAGTGAAGGTGTAAGAACCGTTCTGCATTTTAGACTCCTTGTTCCTATTACCAACACATTATCTGCAATCTGAGTTCTGCAGATTTGTTCTGCATTTTAGACCCCTAGTTTGCAGACTGCATTCTGCATTCTGCACAATATTCTGCATTTTAGACCTTCCCTATTTTTGTACATGCATGTATTGAAATAATCTCAACCCCTCCTGGGATTCAACCACACAACCCTTTCATAACCTATGTTTGGAAATCAAAAGCTTTGCTGTCGCGGCCATAAAAGCCAAAAACATACAGAATATGTATTTTTTCCTCAAAAAACTGTAGTAGATATAAATTCTTGTGTTAAGAAGTATTTTTTATTTGTATCTGTTAAAACAATGCACAAATATTTGTTACAAACCTCTTAGTTTAGTAAATATGGGAGTGAAAAGTTTAAAGCTTGTTTCAGAAAACTTTGAATTCATTGGAATAAAATGTTTAAAAGTTAAAACAATCTGTATTCATATACTTTAACCCTTGGTGATTTTTCAAAATTCAATAAATTACTTACCTATTTTGAATGAAATATTGAACAATATATAATTCTAAATTTTACCCCCTTTGTCACGCTTTGTCTTCATTATTTTGAAACCCACCCATTTGCGAATAATTGTTTTAACGCACTGGAGTATAGCAGGAATCCAGAATTTCTGACGTATGTACGTGATGGTAGATTCAACTCCAGCATGCAGTAATCTCTGGTGGCAATCATTACGATCAAACGTGTCAGTGGGTGTCTTGATGGTAACAGGTATAGAAATTTCGAACTCTCGACCAGTGGCGCATTGTGAATTCGGCCTCCACAACGGAGGCTACCATCGTTGTCGATAAATAGTCGAAGTTGCTTGACGAAAAGTGATCTTGGTTTTCTTGATTTGATGTTGTCAATTTCTTCATTGTAGGAACTTGATTGGCAATCTACCAGCCATGACTTCTCTGCTTGAAATATCTCACTGGATGTCAGGGAACCGATTCTCTTATTGGTATGCCTGCTGTTGTGTATCAATCTTATCACATACGCAGTAACACGCAGAAGCTTTTGGTATGTGCTGTATCTTTCTATATTCATCACTCGATGGATGCCCAGTGTGATGTCAAGGCCGGAAGTGCTACGGTCTGCATTATTTGTAATGATTTCACAGTCTATGGAAGCTGTAAGTACGGATGATTCTTTTGGGTTCCTTCCATGTAGGACAGCTTGAAATGTCGTTGATCCATGGTGGACCTTTTTGTCATAGTTCGTTATTTTCATACTGTGTAGCTGTAATACTTCGGGTAAGTAAATCTGCTGGGTTCGAGTCGGTTGGACAGTATTTCCATATATGTTTCCCTGTAAGGTCATTGATTTCACTGACTCTGTTTTTGACGAATCTAGGTAATTGTTTTTCTTATTCTAACCAGTGTAGAACGATTTGGCTGTCTGACCAAATGTAACAATCTGTGATTGGTAATGATCTCTGTATGTGCTTCAATAACCGAGCACCTATCGTAGCTGCCATTAACTCAAGTCTAGGTAACGTCATTTTCTTGAGTGGAGCTGCACGATTCTTCGCCATGACAAAAGATGACTGTTTACCTTTACAGATGTAAGCTACAGCCCCGTATGAAGACTGACTGGCATCAACAAACACGTGTAATGTAACTTTATGTAAGGGATGATTTGTCGTATGTTGCTTGGGTTTTCTCGTCTGCTTTTGTGATTTGAAAGTAACATCGTTTGTACTGAGATGCGGAAACTGTATTTAAATTTTCTACAATAACTGTCACTTGTTGTTGTATTTCAGCTGGTAGCGGAGTATCCCAGTCAAACTTCTCTTGCCATATCTGTTGTAACATAATTTTAGCACGTATTGTGACCGGACTTAGTAAACCAAGCGGATCAAACAATCTTGAGGTTGGCCGTTAAATTTCTCGTTTTGTTGTTATATCTGTGACTGGTATCTGTGTCTGTTGAAATTTTAACATATCTGTTTCTGCATTCCACCGCATACCAAGTAATTTTGTGATTGTGTCTTATCTTGTACGTCATATGCCAAGGCTAAGTCGCGTAGTCGCTTACTGTTTGAATTCCATGAGCGCAGATTGAAGTTTGCAGACGACAGTAGAGCGCGGGAATCCCGGAAGTATGATAATACCTGGTTCTCATCTTCAAAACATGAAAGAATATTGTCTACGTATAAATATTGTTTCAAAATATCACTTACCCATAGCTCACTGTTGATTGCTAGATGTTTCAGAAGTGTAGCATGAAGTATGAACGGCGAACATGTTACCCCAACAAAACTGATCAGAATATGTACGTTGTTAAAGAACTGTCTGGATCTTTCGGGTTGCTTAGCCACAGAAATCTGGTAGCGTCTCTATCTTCTTCAGCAAGCTGTATCTGTAGGAAAGCCTTCTCTATGTCTGCAGAAACAGCGTATCTATGTAATCAGAAACGAATGAGAATGTGGGTAAGATCATTCAGTTCAGGGGGTGTCGATTTCAAACAGTCATTCAGGCTAGGCTAATCACGTGACTGGTGACAACTACAGTCAAATACGATGCGTATCGGTGTTGTAGCTGAGTCCTTCTTGACTCCATGGTGGGGGATGTAATGTTACTGGTGCGGTGGTGTGATACTCTCATTAACCTTCTCAATGAAACTTCGTTTTTCATAATCTTGTATGAGTTCATCATATTTCTGTAGAAGTGACGGATCTTGACGTAGACGTTTTATCACGTTTTCAGTACGCTTCTTGGTAATGTCATAATTTGTGGGTAATGTCGCATGGTCTTCTTTCCATGGGTAGTTTTGCTGTATAACGCCCGTTCTTATAAGTGATGCAATCACGCTGGTAGTTCTCTAGGTAGGTAGATGTTTGGGTTGTTTCTTCATCTTCAGTAATACCAAGAGACTCGAGCTTCCAAAATCGCTCTAAGTCACAGGGGTCTGGTGGTGACGTAAGCACAATAAGAATATGTTGAGATGGTGTTTCTTGTGAAAGCACATGGGCTTGCTTGGATGTAGTCGTCGGAAGTGTGCAAGTCATGTGTTGCCGAAATCTGATCGATGGAAGCGGACCGGAGAGGAGATACCCAATTTTCGACTGCACAGCAGTTGGACCGTTTCCTCGGATAACCTTGTCCTGAACAACTTTTCAGTATGAATTGGCTCCAATAAGTAACGATATCTTGAAGTCTTTGTTATTGGTGATCGGATGAGCTAGCTTTAAGCCACGTAAGTATGGAAAAGTTGAAATATTCTGGTTGATATTGCTTAACGGAACAGCAATGTTTGGTACGATCAAAACGACAATTTGTATCTTCTCTTTATCTTCTGAGGTAAGATATATGGCCCTGTATTCATGTGTCGTACTCTCTAGGTAGTGTCACCAAACGACGCTAAGTGTACGACTTCACTTTCAGTCTGCTCAAGATGTAGTTTCCCCGCCAACTCTTCAGAAATAAAAGAACGCTGAGCTCCCTCGTCAAAAAGGATGTTGGTTGCTATGATAACGCTCTCTGAACACACCTGTGCAAAGGTAGTCTTGGGTAATACTTCTTGTCTAGGCTGGGTTGTAGAATGTAAAATTGTGGTCTCGGGTTGAGTTACGTTGTCGGATGTTGCTGGTACAGTGAAACTCGCAGCGTTTGGATTTAGTGCAACTTGTTTCGCGCGTTTACTACAGATACTTGAGTGATATTTACTTTGACAGTGACGACATCTGTTAGGTGAACGACATGACGATACTTGGTGTTTCCGTAAACAATTAAAACACAAATGCTCTTTTTTCACAATAGCAATGCCTGAATCATATGAAGTGACCTTTGTGCAATCATTTGGTAAATGTTCATCACCACAAAACAGACTTTTTTCTTTGAAGTTTCCTTAACACTGTCGTTTCTCATGTATTCTTTTTTATGCAAATTTGTCTTCGGTCTGGTACCCGCAAAAAAGGATGCTGTGGGGATATGAATTTCAGGTTGAATTTTGTCCAATCCCGCCTCCATGAATGTACTGCATTTGCTAATGCCAATCTCCAAATTTGGTAGTTCCCAATCGGCACTTTCATTTTTCCGTGCCATGTTCTGTTTTAAGAAACCCGGCAATTTTTCCAGAATTATAGGAACAAGCAAACTACCATAAGATTCTTGTGAATGTCCCAGGGATTCTAATCCTCTAATATAAGTTTCCATCTTATCATAAAAACATTGTAAACTTACCACGCTGTTGCTTGGTCTTGGAAGTTCTAGCAACGACTGCACATACGTATGAACAATCTCAAGTAGTTGAATTTCTAAACGCCGGATAACGTGGCATTCAGATGAACCGATGGCTCATAGGATTCCCAAAAAGTCTGCCAGTTGATTAGATCTCCGTCAAAGGTAGGAATCGTCAGCTTTGGAATGCATGTATGTACTCGATCCTGCATATCGTTGTACCATCGGGTCTTCTTCGCGAACATCAGAACTGTTGTTTGTAATGTTAAGAGTCTGCTTACTGGAGGAATCTTGTAGTTTTTGAATTCTAAGGTGTAAGTCGTACGAATATTCCTCACTTTCTACGATCTCTGTCTCGATGTCAGCAACTGATGATTTCCGCTTTCTCTGTTAAATACTGTATGAGCGATGTTAATTCTAACGGCGACATTTCAGCATTTATTCCGTCTAATTTTCTTTGAATGACTCTGCGATGGCCTTCCCGCTTCGAAAGAAGCTTCTGAAGGTTCATAATGAATAGCCAATAGGTCACGGCACCAATGTGAAGGAGGAAATATTGTTAGTAAATAACAAATGCGTTGTGTTGGTTCAAATCTCTATTGACTCATAGTGCATATCAACAACATACAATAACATAACGTCGGAAGTGACGTTAACGGCGACGGCGCGCCATACGTCACGATATAAATCGCGGACAATAGGTAGCTTTATCGTGTAAGATAAGTAACTGTGAAAGGTAACTCTGTAAATTGACGCACTTTACCTAATAAGAATTATATTGGACTAAAAGGAAAGGACATTGCTCAAGGGTCAAAATCGGAGCATTCTTATTCCAATCATTAAGTTATACATACTGCGTACATTTGTACATAAGGATTCTTAGCCGTGGAGGTAACGCATTTGATTTCCAATCATAGGTTTTACATAATTGCATGAATACTTTCAATATGCATTCCTGACCACCCAAACGTATCTATTTACAAACGATAAAATCTGGCCCCCCTACACCCCTACCCCGCCCACCCTACATAATTGCCAAATCCTCAACTCAACACTAGGTCAAATGTTACCTTCTCGCGACCGGCGTTACACTTAAATAATAGGTCACCTTATGGCCAGAATTCTTGAGGCTTAAATTTTGACGAAAAATCATGAAATTGTCGTAGCCATTTAAAATCACTCAGAATTGCATGCAAACATTAAATATGCACTCCTAACCACCTAAAAGTAACTATTTACCCCCTAAATCTCTCAAACCTGGTCACTATACACCACTTCTTCAACCACCCGGAATTCTTGACGCTGTAATTTTGCTGAATTTCGCAAATTTTTCATGACCGTAGACCTGTCGAATGATGGCGAGAACTCTCCAAACTCACTAAGTATTGCATGGAAATATGTAACATGAATTCCATACCGCCCAAAAGTACTTACTTACCGACTCCCCCCTTACCCCCCCTCCCCCAACAAAAACACTCCAGGACCTGTAAAACCTGGTCACCGTACAACCCATTTTCCAGACGGATGGCTGAACGCAAATGTGCTTTTAAAGTCGGTAGATATACATAATGTGAAAAAGAAACAAAGGTAATAAATCACAAAGCTCCAACAATATGCACGAGGTCACTTGATGATAACAGTTCTGTTAGAGTTTGGTTTTATTGAGAAATGTAGGAGGAAGTGGGCACGTGACAGTATTCTTCTATATATAACATAAATGGCCAGAATTGACTGGTAATCTATTCTAAAAATAGACAGTTATAAAAGAGTATTCACCCTTTTTGTCAAACTCCGCGCAGTCATTTGCTTCGTTTCCCTACACATGAACTGAAACTATAAGGGGAAGTAACTGCTGCGGAGAGTTAGCCCTTTTATAATAACACATTAATCTCCCTTTTATATAATAATACTTAAATAAGGAGACACAATATTGCTAACGAACGGATGGACGGACGACCATGGGCATAACATTATACATTGAAAATTCTTTAGTTCACAATTTTAGTTCTGTGAAAGTTTGGTTGAAATCCCTTGAGAAAATAGGAGTTGCATACAGAAGAGTATTTCTCCATATATAACATTATGTGGAAAAAAACAAAGGCCCATTATTCTGTCAAAAATGATCAAATCACAAAACCTGTCACTTCATGACAATGCTTGTGTTAAAGTTAGGTTGAAATCCGTTGAGAAATGTAGGAGGAATTGCGAACAGAAGAACTTCTTTACGCCAGCCCGCCCGCCGACGTACCCCAATCTAATAACCGGGATTTTTCCGTCGGAAAACCTGGTTAATAAAAACTAGGTAAAATCTGCTTCCAGCTTCAAAGTGGGACATCATTCCACGTGAAAACTTGCCACGAAAACAATAATCGAAATTGAGTTCTTTTCCAGCCTCGGACCAGATCGACAACATTTTATTAAAACGAAAGTCCCAAATCACACAAAAACGAAAACTAAATGAACGTACAGTCCAACCTGTCTTTAGCAGCCACCCAAGGTAGTGACAAAAAGTGGCTGCTGAAGACAGG
Source organism: Corbicula japonica (assembly GCA_038501625.1). Lineage (NCBI taxonomy): Eukaryota > Metazoa > Mollusca > Bivalvia > Venerida > Cyrenidae > Corbicula > Corbicula japonica. Next base: position 6,635,837 of record JAZAYU010000014.1, read on the forward strand.
TGGCTGTTAAAGACAGTAAAAAACTAGAACAAAATGTCAGTTGAGGTCATATTCAAACTGGCTGTGTAAGACAGGTGGTTGCTATTCGCAGGTGGCTGCTAAGGCAGGTTTCACTGTAGTGTCGTTCGCGAAGCTTACCAGGTTAGCAAGGGTGAATATGCTTAACAGAGCTTTACGGTACTACTTCGCTGAGTACCTTTACATCGCGGATTTAATCACCGTCGCTTCCATATGTTAACTACAGGGAATATCGGTATTCGTGTTATAATAAAGAACATAATGCAACTGTTAATTTTCTACAACCTTTTGCTTTCATTTGTTAAAACGAAAGATACAGAAACGGCAACTTCCAAATAAACATATTGGGGCATCACTAATGTAATATGAGTTACCGGTGTTGTTAAAATGCGAAATGTTTTGAACACACTTGTTGCACGTAAACACTGTGGATTTCAACAAGTCACGCGCATTATGACGCCAACACATGAAAATTAATGTGTCTGTTTTTCAATACAATGTTCACATTTCTGCTTTCAGAGTAATTTAGGCTATAACTCTTGTAAAAATAGAATCACCTTAAAATGCATGACAGTTAAATCTCTGCGTTTAAGTACTGAGTTTATTACAACAGTCTGTTTGTTAGATTTAAAAAATATCTGGCTTTACGACTCGCAGCTTTCTACGGAGCGCTTAAGGTGACATTTAGCATACTTTGTTTTCATTTTCCATACTTTTGTAAGGATATCGCTAATAATAATTTCATTAAACGAAATAATATTCTTAAAAAAGAATGGAAAATGAAAAACAAAGTATGCTAAATGTCACCTTAGGGCTCCGTAGCTTTCGGAGGAAAACGTGTGGATGTCTATGCTGTTAAATATACATTAAAATGACTTATTATTTGTTTAATTCTTCATTTCATTAACATGCACTTTAAAAAACTTTTAATTGTGATAAGTTAATATTCTATTCATGACATCTGCATATCTACAGGCATTATAACAATATGTACTACATGTAGATCATACAAGTGTTCGGATGATTCAATTAATGATCTGTTTAATTTTAAATACTATAACATTTTGCAGAATTTCAAATGCTTATGCATTAATAGTTCAATAGTTCACTTTTTAAGTAATGCAAGGTAATGATTAATGCAAGTTATCTAACATTTGTAATGCTTTATCTATGCCAATGCTGTTAATGCATGGATAAAGGTCGCTATACTGAATTGTTTATATACATGTAACAAGAAAAGTACAACGTAAATGTATGTTACTTATTACATGTAACATGGACGACATTTAATGAAATGAAGAGAAACGGAGGATTAAAGCATGCACATCACTTCATTTCAATTTTTAAAAAAGTGAATTAAATAGTTTAAAATATAAATTGTATGAAGCTTATATAAATTGAATAAAAATCTTCAGACTAAAACTATCCGAAATTTCTTGCGGTGTATTCTAATTCACTTTCAAATCGAAGTAATAGTTTTTATTTGGGAGAAAAAGCAAATTCAAAGCACCGCACGTATAAGCTTGAAAGTGAGAACGTACACCTACACAATTTTGATGTGTTTTTTTTTCAGCAGTAAGATTTCACATAGAATGATGGTCCACTTTAAAGCTGGCAATACACCGTCAAGAAAACGTGATGACCAACTTTTCTGTTCATTTGAGCTAGAGAGGGGCTCTCGTAGGCGATGCAGGGGCGGGGGTAGCACCTACCCTACAGAGCAGAACTTTTTTTTCCTTCAGCTATATCAAGCTGGGAATATTTTGGCACACTCAGACACTCAATTGTGCTGTCAGTTTTCATTTTGGGGTGAATTTGGAGACTTTGCCATTTTTATGAATTTTGTTGTTCAGGTGCGAACTCAATTTTGATGATTTTTTCAGCGGTAAGATTTCTTAGGAATGATGGCCCACTTTGAAGCTTGCATCACACCAGTCAAGAAAATTTACTTTTCTGTTCATTTGAGCAAGATAGGGATATAGAGGGGTGCAGATGTGGGGGTACCACCTACCCTACAGTTCAAGACAATTTTTTTTTCCTTCAGAGATATCAAGCTGGGAATTTTTTTCACACTCAGACACTCGTTTGTGCTTTCAGGTTTCGTTTTGGAGTAAACTGGGAGACTTTGTCATTTTTATGAATTTCGTCGTCCAGGTCCGACCTGGGAAAAAACATCAACTTTTATGATTTTTTCAGGGGCAAAATTTTGCTTGGAATGATGGCGCCTACCCTACAAAGCAGAACCAATTTTTTTTCTTCAAAGATATCAAACTGGGAATTTTTCGGCACTCTCAGACATTCATTTGTGCTTTCAGTTTTCATTTTGAAGTGAATTGAGAGACTTTGTCATTTTTATCAATTATGTCGCCCAGGTACAACCCTCGAAAAATAAACTCAGTTTTTGTGAATTTTTTAGAAGAAAGTTTTCACGTGGAATGATTGGCCACTTTGAAGCTGGCGCAACATACAACGGTCGAGAAAATTATATGATGACGTACTTTTCAGATCGTTTGAGCAAAATATGGTGTCGGTAACGCGTTGGGTGTACTTACCATACAAAATATAAAAAGTTTTCATCTGAAGATGTAATAAGATGGAATTAAATTGGCACACTGATAAACTCTGAGACCAAACTCATGAAAACGACAGTCTCCCAAATCACCCAAAAATGAAAACTGGAAGCACATTTTTTGGGTGATTTGGGAGACTGTCGTTTTGAAGACTTTTGTCCTGGAAAAAAGAACTTTATTTTAATGGGGTTTTAGCGGCAAGAGACCCATTATCAAGCTGTTGTAACGCCGTTAGCGAAAAGATACTGTTTGACTTAGTTTTGAGTTTATTTTATTTTAAGAGTTTATTTTAAGTTTGAGTTTATTTATGATATTGCAGTCATGTTGGGTAGGTGGGTTGGTGTGGTAGGGGTGTAGGATGACCAGATTTTTCAGGGGTTTTTTTGGTTTTTTTTTTTTGGGGGGGGGGTGGGGGTAGATAATAGATAGGTACTTTCTAGTGGTCAGGACTGTAAATTCAATGTTTCCATTCAATTCTGAATGAGTTTGGAGGGATGCGAAATTTTTTTTCGCGAAATTCGACAGGTAGAGGGTCATGAAAAATTTGCGAATTTGAGCAAAATTACAGCGTAAAGGATTCTGGGTTGGTTTGGTAGGGACGTATTGTGACCAGATTGAAAAGTTTGTTGGGGTAAATACCGGTAGGTACTTTTGTGTGCTTAGGAGTGCATATTCAATGTTCCCATGCAATTTTGAGTGATTGTTTGATTGTTATGAAATTTCATGATTTTTCGTCGAAATTAAAGCGTCGAGAATTCTGATCATATGTGACTTATTTTCAAGCTGTCGTAACACCGGCCACGAGAAGTTACCATTTGAAATAGTTTTGAGTTCATGATAATTATGGCAGTTGTGTTGGGTGTATGGGATAGAGGTTTCGGTTGACCAGATTTTAATTGGTTTTGTTAGGGTAAATAGGTATTTTTGGATTTTAGGAGTGCATATTCAATGTTTCCATGCCATTATGAGTAAGATAGGAGGGTAACAAGATTTCTTTCTTTTTTCGCCAAAATTCGGCAGGCTCACGGTCATGAAAATTCGCGAATTTGAGCGAATTACAGCGTCAAGAATTCTAGGTTTGTGGGGGTAGGGGTGTAGGGTGACGGGACTAGATAGTTGTTGGGGGTTAATTAGTACTTTTAGGTGGTCAGGAGTGCATATTTAATGTTCCCATGCAGTTCTGAATGCGTTAGCGGGTAACGAAATTGTATGGGTTTTTTTCGCCAAAATTCGACAGGTCCACAGTCATGAAAAATTAGCGAATTAGAGCGAAATTACAGCGTCAAAAATTCTCGGTGGCTGGGGTAGGGGTGAAGGGTGACCAGATTTTTTTTGGCTAAATAGATAGGTACATTTGGGGTGGTCAGGAGTGCATATTCAATGTTTCCATGTAATTCTGATTGATTTTTGATGGAAACGAAATTTCAATATTTTTCGCCAAAATTTAAGCGTCAAGAATTCTAGCCATTAGGTGACCCATTTTCAATGGGAACCTTGAAAGCCAATGATCACGACAAATATGAAACTATTGCAGGCTCGGTTTGATTGATGGGCAGTAATGGAAATGCATATTAATTTCCACGCCGCCTAGCCCCGGGTTGAGCGCAACTCAATATTTACGTCAATAAACAGTACGAATCCATCTTTAACGGTGGTACATTTGTATACATTTGGTGGTGAACACTAAGGACCTTCAATGTGGTATTTTCAGATTGATACCATTCCATCTTTAGCGGCGTATGGTCTCCGGATAAAAGAATGGGTTTGCCCTAAACGACAAAACAACTGGCGGAACTAAACAGATTAGAATTTCGACAGGAGATCTGAGAATAAAAATCCTGCATATCCCAGACAACGCCAAAGACAAAATTTAAAAAGCAGGAAGTATATCCTTGGTGTGATTGAACAATATCCGAATCTATATTGGCTGGGATAGTGAAACCGACCATCTATAAACTGGAGGAGTTCAAATTAGAAACAACGGCCGCGAGAAGGTACCATTTGAACTAGTTTTGAATTCATGATATGGCAGTTGTGTTGGGTGAATGGGGAAGAAGTCTAGGGTGACCAGATTTTACAGTAAATAGGTACTTTTGGGTGATTAGTGATCATGCATATTCAATGTCTTTATGCAATTTTATGTAGACTTTAAAACCTATGATTAGAGAGAGAGAGAGAGAGAGAGAGAGAGAGAGAGAGAGAGAGAGAGAGAGAGAGAGAGAGAGAGATAAAGATCAGTTTCAAAACATACACCACAAACAATAACAAACAATAATTAACAAAAATGAAAACCCGAATGGTTCGTCAGTTTGCATAGATAGTTACCTTTCAGAGTTACTTTCTTATACCATAAAGCTACTTATCTAGCTGTTAAAAGCAGCATATTTTTAAATTAAGCTAATAAGCTTACTAATAAGGATGACAGACTATGATGAGTTCGAATCCAATGAGCGTAATTATTATTTGTTTCATTCACTTCATAGTATATGATTTCATTCTTTAAAATATTTTGTTTGTCTTAATTTTACTTCTTTTTTCACGTTCATTCTATTTAGTATACATAACGATGCATATTTCTGTGCAGCAGCTTCTTACTGATGCCATGATGTTTTGCCGACAGTTCTAGTTAATGGAATATTCATTCTACACATCTAATTTACAAAATTCAAAAAAATTTTCGCACAATCAGGGGGTAGGACGTGGCAATGCATCCGAAGATAGTTAAGCGAGGAAAATGTTGCATTGGGATGAAAATGGCGGTTTAGTGGGCATTTTTTAAAAATAAAACGGATTTATTTTGCGAGGTAAGTGCCTTAATACTGTATTTAATTTAAAGTCCACCTGTGCATTCTGCGACCAGATGCCTAGGTTACCCTCAACACTTTGTTTCAGGAACGCAGATTTTGTAACAAAAAAGTTATTGAAGGTTTTATACAGTAAAGGTAATGTAAACACGCCAAAAATATGGTATTTTAGGCTGATCTTTAGACATCTGGGCACTTCCATATTTGGTTTTAGCATTTTATCAAGTCAAAATAACATATTCTTTTTTCTTCTTGGCTCGTCTCGCAAAATAAATCCGTTTTATTTAAAAAATACCCACTAATCCGCCATTTTCATCCCAATGAAACAATTTCCTCGCTTGACTATCTTCGGATGCAGTGCCACGTCCTACCCCCTGACAATTTATTTGGCATCGTACGAATAATGCGTTAAGTAAGCTTCAATCGCGATATCCTAGCTCTGATGGTTTCAACCGGTTTGATGAAATTACATTAACTAGAAATGTGTCCATAGGACACGGATGCCCCCGCTATGCATCGTTATCAGACACTTAAGTGCAATGATGTGAACAAAAGCATTTCAAAGACAGTGAGTAATTATAAGAATATGCATAAATTTGAAGATCTAGTACTAAGTTATTTGTATTTGCGGAAATGTTGTCTGCTCATAACGGAAATGTCTGTGAAGAAGTTAGTGGTAATGCAATGAAAATATTTTAAACAAGCATATAATCATGTTTATATTTTGCAAATCTTTTATTCCAAAACAATTACATTTTAAGCATTAAGTTATCATTTTCTATTTGAGGCAAGTGTTAAAAAAACGAGGGTTAAGGGACGGATGAAAAAATGACATTCCTCTTTTCTGGATTTTTCTTATGAGGCACGCCACGGGAAAAGGTACCTTCGGATCATTTTGTTGTCATTTTTGTTGTTACTATATTTAAAAAGAACTTTCGAATTTCTATTATTTTCTTATAACAAAACAGTGATTTTGTTACACATTTTGACAATAAAATGGAATTTTTACCGCGTACTGCATAATAATTAATGTCGTCTGCTCAACTTTATGACGTCGTTTCAAGGATTGACGTCAACTGCCCGAATGTACCTTTTCCAGTGGCGAGCCTCTTATAGTAGGTTTAGTCGATTAAAAATTAAACTCTATAACCAGCAGAAATTATTCCTGTTAGGTCACACGTTGCGTGACTGCCTATAATTATACACCATTTTCTTAATCCACAGAACGAGGGAGAGGCATTGCAATTTTACATAGACACTTCTTTAAATCTTCCGACTAAACCCCGTCCTTTTTCTGCTTTTTTTCTTTTTCCAGGATATTACAGACTGTCGTGGCTGGACATTGCATCTGGAGATAGCTTGCAACCAGATTTCTGAATACCAGTAGTAAAAAGACTTTTTTCGTTTCAGGCTCATTTGCAGGGTAACCCCATTTATTGCAACATTACATCATTACAGGATAACAATATCAATATCTTACAAACAAATATTCAAAGTTAGAAATACTAATTCTTGCATACCAGATCAGGTCATCCGGTGTTTTCACCCGTGCAGGAAATTTTGATCCTACACCCCATGTAGAATGAGTCACGTGAATGACATGACGTCTTCAAGTATCTGACGTAATATATTCTTGTTAGTGACTTCATTTATAAAATAAGGTTTGCGTTAATGTCATAATTTCAGCATAAGGAAAAAATAGTTTGTATACTTACACACAAATGTTATGAATTATAAAAGGTATGCAAGAAAAAGTATCTTGCATGAAACATTCGGTAAAGACAGAAAAATCTGTCACGTCGGGTGAACTGTTTTGGCGGGAACTCGGCAGAGCCACGTTCCCGCAAAACAGTCAACCCTCGGTTGTAAAAAGACTTTGGCGACGGTAAGATGATGTTTGAAAATTGAGATTAAATACTTTTTTAAAGGTGGGTAACTTTTTGGCGAACTCCCAACATTGGTGATAACATAATGTTTTAAAGGGAGGTAACTTACTGGCGTCCTCACAACTTTGGTAAAACATACTTTTTAAAGGGAGATAACTCGTTGTCGAACTCCAAACATTGGTGATAACATAATTTTTGTAAAGTTTGGTAACTTATTGGCGACCTCACAACTTTGGTAAAACATAACTTTTAAAGGGAGGTAACTCGTTGGCGAACTCCTAACATTGATGATTACATACTTTTATAAATGGAGGTAACTTGTTGGCGAACTCCCTATGTTATTTTAACTTTCTCGATTCTAGTAAGATATTCGATTGTTCAATATCATAAAACTCTTGCGCCCATGGACGGAGCATGAAATAGTCACAATTCATATTCAATAATTCCAATTACTGCAGTTTGCATTTTAGCCATATATTAAACATTAGTCTAAACAAGCCATGACAATTTATGCCAATCCTTAATAGAATAAAATATATTTAAATCTTAGATTGTAATCAGTCATTTTTTGCTGGTAAAAATCTAGTATCTATAAATACAATTCAAGTTCAATACGTAAAAACTACTTAAGCTGAACTATTACGTAATTTATTCAAAATGAACTATTACGTAATGTATTCAAAATGAACTATTACGTAATGTATTCAAAATGAACTATTACGTAATGTATTCCAAAAAATCATTAGGTCACAGTAGTAACCTTCTGGCAATCGGAATATAGTGAATATATTATATTCGCAGTCACGTTCCTCGTGAAACCAAAAATCGTTCTGAAAATGGGTTTATTTAGTAGGATAGTTTGATACATTATGGCATCAAGGTAATTTTCTTTTATAAATCTGATCAGTAGAATTGTTGTTATTTCTTGTGAACCTTCAACTATAATTTAAAAAAGACTATGTTTACGTGTTTTTTTAACAGCGAAATTGTAATATGTCCAAATTTGAATTAGATGTACATTTTGGTATTGTTTAAATCTTTCTAAGAAATCAAATCTTGAAGAAAATCAAAAATCTGTTTGCCTGAGCATTATTGTCTAATCTTGTAAATAATGAGTTGTGCTCCAGCCGTGATGACGCGATGCGGTCAGTATTATTAAAAAGTCACATCCACGCATATCAATGGATAAGCGCAATAATTCACACCAGTTGAATTAACTATATAATTGCTTTGAATTTCAAATTTTTTATTTGACGACTGATTTTGACTGCACATCGTTCCGATTTGCCTGCTAGCAAATACGTAAATTATAAAAAAAATCGACATTGTACAGATGACTATCTTCATGACAGGTAACAAAATCTGGCAAACCTCTCCATAAAAGTTTAATATATTACAGTGATCACGATTTTATCGTAAACACTTGTAAACGGTACAGGTATCTACCATTGCCCTAACTGAGCATCTGACAATTAACTATCAATAAACATAATTTATTTTATGCTCTCCAGTGAATTATAGAATTTTCCTCGTGAAATAAAAGTGGTATTCACTGTTTTCAAACAGTGGAATATCATTTTTATTTTCACTGCTTTTTCACGTTGGTACCCAAATGCACATAACATACCGAATGAGAACGTTTAGAAAACGAGCTCAAATTTGGATATTTGACGTCATGACGTCACGTCAAAACGAGCGGTTTTTGCGCCATTTCTTGCAATTTTTCTGTCAAATTAACCCAAATTGTGCACTTAAAGCATAAAATAAAAATAAAATTTGTTTTACTAAGGCTAGTGAAAAATAGAAATATATTTCACCCCTGAACTCCGGAATTATGTATTTTACGAATTCCGGATCTCACTCGGTGAAATATATTTCTATCTTACACTTGTAAAAACAAATATCCTCTATATCGTTATGCAATCTGGATTTTTTTTGGTGTGAACTATAAAGGACAGCGCTGACAATTGGCTATATTGTTTCCTGTTTAAGGTTCGTGAATAACACCATTGTGTCATATTTAGAAGATATTTTAAGACAAAAATGTTAATACATTGGTAGTTTTGCGTTAATAAAACTGTAATAAACTCTCAGAAATTATCTGAGTTCCTTTAACAGTGATCACCCTGGCTGGTTATCCACATACAGAATAAATAGAAAACTTATCATAATTTTTAAGGAAGTAATCGTCAATACTGCTAAATGTATTCAACTAATTAAAATCAAGTAAATGAATGGTGGCAAAAGAGACATTATATGTGGCATTTGAAATTATTAACAGTTCTATTTTATGTTGCCTGTTTTTGGATATATTTATTTTCGGATATTTTGAAACTCATTATATGTATGGTATGTTTGAATTCGCGAGGAAAGAGATTCGCGAATATAATCGAAAATAAAACGCGAATAAAACCAGTTGTCAATATTTAAAGTGCGTTACCAGGCACTATATGTGAATTTCAAAATGGTATGCCGCCTTGCTTCAAAATGTTCCTATGTAGTACAATCGTAGTGAAGAAAGGTGTGTTCACAGTTTTAGACCCATATTTTTGTGAAAATAAACACATATGTCATAAAATTGTGGTCGCGTCATGGGAAGAGGTACCAGTTGAAAAGGTAACAGTTGACGTCAATTCTTGAAATTGCATTTCGCGTTACAAATAAAATATGTCACAAAATCACTTTTCAGTTATTAGAAAATAATACATAAATGATTGTTTTTCGAAATAAAGTAACAAGTTAAATGTCAAATAGTGTAAGACATGACTACTTTAAATTGTTGAAATGTATGCAATATACCTGTGATCAAGACGTCAACACGAGAATTAGCAAAGCCAACCAAGCTTTTGTCATGCTTAAGCCCAATTGGAGAACAACCAGCCTCAGCATTTACACCAAGATCAAAATCTTCAAAAGCAGTCCTCAGCGTGCTTCTGTTTGGATCAGAAAGCTGGAAAACAACGACTGCCATTGAGCAAAAATTTGAGGTGTTCAAGAATAAGTGTCTTAGACGAATCCTGAAGACCTTTTGGCCAAATATCATCTTCAATGAGGAACTACTCAAGAGGATAGGTGTAGACTCATTCCAAGAGACAGTAAGAAAATGCCGATGAAGATGGCTGGGACATGTTTGTAGCATGCCACTTGGACTCCCACAAGAAAGAGGAACCGCGGGTGACCAAAAGAGTCCTGGCGAAGGACTATATCTGAAAAGCAGGGGGTTGGCTCTTAAAATAGCTCCAAGGACATCACTAGACAGAGCCAATTGGAAATCCCTTGCTATCGCCTCAAGCACCAGACGTCTCAGAGAGGATTGAATTGAATGAATTGAATGCTATATACATCGACGAGGCTTGTAACAAGTATATCTGACTATAACTGCTAAAAAATCAAACATTCAGTTACCATCATTTTTGAGTCTTTAGTATTGATTCTAACCTCATGATGATGATAAATTAATTTTCTTCTTATTCAGAGTGAAAAAATGGATGTTGATGGTTGTCATAGTAGCAGTAGTATTGATTCAGTTTGGATTTGTATTTGCATTTGGCGCACTTTATCTTGCCATGTTGGAAAAGTACAAGGCGGGCCGATCTGCAACTGCTACTGTACAATCCATACTGCTTGGAGTAACACTTAGTTTAGGTAATTACTTTTTCAAATTGTTTATTTCAATTTGGCCGAAAATTACATATTTACGAGCGCTTAAAATGATGTTAACTTAGTTTTGATGTGCAAAACAAATGTTTCTATTTAGTGATTACGAGTTATTTCTTTGAAAAATTATACTTTTTATTTAAAAATGTTGCAGACAAAAATCATTTATTTTCCATTAAAACACCATGTGACATCAAAAAAAGAAGATATTTTTAATGTTTTCTATTAATATTTTTGTTTGCCTGCTATATTTTATTATTTTACTAAAGCTGGTTAAATGTTAGTATTAAACAATATTTTTGTTGGATTTAAATTACAAAAAAAATAAAATTCTGTTAAAAAATGTCCGCGGTGGCAGTTGTTACTGTTGTTGTAAGGGACACAACTGCTGTGAGAAGTTTGGGATCCACAAAGTAATTGTATTTTTGTTTCCAAGTAAATGGATGAATTTCACACAATATCCTTCATATCATTTTTTTTTTACAAAATGACAACGAAAGAAAAATGTTTACGTCTTTTATATGGCCTAACACACTTAATTCATTCAAGCGTGGAAATAGATGAAAAGGAAACTTTGAAAGCCATTGAACACGACAAATATGAAAATATTGCAAGCTCGGTTTGATTGAGCCTGTTTATGGGTAGTAATGGAAATCTATATTACTGCCCGCGCTACCTAGTCCCGGGTTGAGCGCAACTCAATATTTACATCAATAAACAGTTACAATTTTGATTCATCCCAAACGATGGTATTCATATGGCGGTGAACATGGAACCTTAAATGCGGTATATCCAGACTAGTACCATTCCCTGTTCAGCGGGCCCAGATAAAATAACGGATTTGCCTTAAACGGTAAATATTGTTGACATCGTGAAACATCCAAAAATAAAGCTGGTGCCTTTAGAAGCATTTCGGAATTTGAAATTGTGAATCTTGTATTTCATTTCCTGCAGGAGTTGTCAGCGGATTACTGGTCACCAAGTTTGGTCTACCCTTGGCTACATTGGCTTCTTGTATTTTGGGACCACTGGGTTTATGTTTGTCGTTCTTTGCAAATAGTGTTCTGTTTCTGCACGTAAGCATCGGAATCGTAACAGGTAAGAAACGCTACTAGATACTACAAGGTAATTTTGTAACCAGCAAATGAAGAATGGGATTGCCTTTCTTTGGGAACGAACCCGTACCGTTTCGGCGACATCGCCGAGCCATCCAATTCCAACTAAGCTTCCGACTGAGCTAGACGGGACAACCTCAAAAATTATTGATCAGATAACACCGATAAACGTTATCATCTATCAATATCAAGAATATCAAGTATAGAAGTTAGAAAAAACTTTAAATGTTTTAAATAATAATGTTGTTTTATCCCTGAAAAAATATGTGTTTAAAAATACATATATTAAAGAGTATAAAACATATTGAAATAACTCTGGATTGTTTCAAAACAAGGTAGTAATTTTGTTTTTCAGAACAATAACTTTCATTGAAGTAATAAGTGTATATTTAGTTTGCGTTTCAGATCTTGATACTTTTTATTCAATTTGCAGGAATAAGTGTATCATTGGCGTACATCAGTTCTGTTGATTGATCGAATCTTCACCGGTAAACAGAAATTTCTTGCCCTGGCATTGACGAACTCGGCCTCCTCTGTCGCTGGAATTATTTATCCGTATTATTTTGACTTTCTGATTCAGAGCTATGGCTTAGACGGAACTTTTCTTATACAGGGAGGACTTTTTTGTCATTGCTTCCCACTTTGTCTTCTCTGTTGGTTGAACAGATCTTTCTTGAACGTATCTCACTCTCTTTCGAAAGAATCTACGGACGTTAATGCACCACTACTCAGTTTGAAACCTCAGGCGTTAATTAAACAACAAGCCAAAGATATATTGGAAGTTACACGTAAAAATAATGACCCTGTTGCGATCAAAGCAAAACTCTTAGCAGTAGTTCAATTTACTCAAAATTATTTAAAATTTCGTACATTTACATTGTTTTTGCGGCTGGGTTGGCGATGTCGAGTTTAAATGGATATTTAGGTAGTATTTTAGATATAGCCATGTGGAAAAGACTGACTGAATCACAGGGGTTGTCATCCTTCCTGTTTTCCAATGTGTTTCAAATCGTTTCACGATTAATGCCAGGCATTTTAAAACAATTTAAAGGAGTAAACTCTTTCACCTACCCTATATTTGCTGCCTTTTGCGCATTACTTGGTCAAATCACCATTTACTTGTCACCAAGCTATGCAGTATTCATAGTGGCGATATCCTTAAACGGTGTGGCAGTTGGCGGAATTGTGTCGTCCGCTGTTTTAATCTCAGTGGAAATAGTATCTCCCAACCAAGTGCCCGTAGCATCCGGACTGCTGTTCACGTTGAGCGGGTTGCTGTCAATGGGAACAGAACCATTATATGGTAGGTCGTGAATGATTGAATCGATATTTGATGGTTTTCATACTGAATTGTAAAATAGTTGGGTTGTTTAAATCGTGTGAAGCCTGAAGGACTTTACATTTACTTAAATACTGAAAATACCGCATTGACGGTTCCATGGTTACCTTCCTTAGCATACCGTTGTTTAGGATAGATCGAAATTGTACTGTTTATTGGTGTCAATAATGAGTTTAACACGGGGCTAGGCGGCATGGACAGTAATATGCATTGTAGGCATTTCCATTACTGCCCATAAACAGGCTCAATCAAACCGAGCTTCATATTTTCTAATTTGTCGTGTTTAGTGGCTTTCAAAGTTCCCTTTACATCTGTTTTTATTATCACAAAAGCGTTGTTTGTGCGTGTGGTGGCCTTAAAATGTCTCCCTGTACATTCAGTCAGTGCTGTCAGTTACGTCCGAAGATCGTTGATACTTATACACTATATGAGTAGTACAAAATTTTTAATGAAAACTATCAAATATCGAGATATCGATTCAATCCTTTCATTTACACAGATAACATTATTCGAACTTCTGAAAATAATTCGTGAAATAATGTTTTTTCTTGTGGCTGTTGAAATAGCCACATTGACGACAATGTGAATGACGACACGCTTTTTCGCAACACATCGTGGCAAAACGTGCGTGTTCGACAACGCCACACGCCAAAACAGTGTGCACAGTCCAATAAATTGTGAGCGGCTTTAATTGTTGCCACGTCTCAAAAAGTAATAAGAAACAGTTTGTACATTGGTAAAACATTTTTTTTTTATTTTATAGGTTTAGTGCACTATTTGCATAAATTTGGAAAAAAATTGCATGAAATATCGCAAAAAAACGTTTGTTATGAGGTTACGCCATACCAAAACTTGAACCCGTTTCTAAACGTTCTTATTCTTCGGAATATTACGTGCGTTTAGGTAACAACATGAAATAAAAAACAGTAAAATAAAAATAATGTTCTACTGTTTGAAGGCAGTGATATACTACTTTTATTTCCCCGATAAAATTCTTTAATTCTTTGAAAAGCATTACATAAAATTCTCCTTTTGACTGCGTCGAATTCGCTTATGAAATAATTTTACTTCCCATTGTTTCCCAAAAATATTCGAGTTGTTTATGTTGACATTAGAGCGTATTTACTGGTATTTTAGTTAGAACAAGTTTGTAACACATGAAATTTCGGAAGTTTAATGCTTTAAGAGTGCCGAATTAATATTTCAGCATTATACATTTATTTCGGCATAATACAATTGGTCATACATTTCTGTATTCACAATTACATTTAATATTTGTCGCAATAAACCTCTTATCCGCGAAGTTCTTCTGAAATCAATTTCAAGGGTATTGTAACTGTACTGTAATATAAATAATATAATGAAATGTTATATACTTTGATATGCTGGCTTCTTTCTTGAGTATACATAATTTTACTTCTTTTAAAAATAAAAAAAATGTATTATACAATATGAATGTTTTAAATAAAGACTCGATTTTAAACGGTGCATACGCAACTGACATGTTAAATATTGACAAAACAACATGTTTGGCATTTTCTTTAAATTAATAGAAGCTGTAGAAACTGTTTAAGTGTCTGGACGCGCACATATCATAAGTCTTAATAATATAATGCATATGTATACTTATAAGTATCATGCATGAGTGTGAGGTGAAGATGGAACAATCTGTCACCGAGGGTTAACTGTTTTGCGGGAACGAGGCTCTGCCGAGTTCCCGCCAAAACAGTTCACCCGAGGTGACAGATTTTTCTATCTTCACCGAATGTCTCATGCAAGATACTTTTTCTTGCATACCTTTTATTATTTATAACATTTCTGTGTAAGTATACAAACTTTTTTATTTTCATTATGCTGAAATATTTACGTTAAAGCAAACTTTTTTTTAAATGACGTCACTAAATTGAATATATTACGTCAGATACTTGAAGACGTGACGTCACTCACGTGACTCATTCTACATGGGGGGTGTAGGATCGAAATTTCCTACACGGGTGAAAACGCCGGATAACCTGATCTGGTATGCAAGAAATGCACAGAAATTTAAATCGTGTCAGTATATGTTTGGAATGATGAGGAATAAGGAATTAAAAGACAAGTCTTTAATTTGGGCACGCCACGGGAAAAGGTACCTTCGGTGATATTTTGTGACATTTTAGTTGTTACTATATTTAGAAAGAACTTACAACTATTTTTAAATTTCTCATAACTAAAAAGTGCTTTTCTTTCACATTTTGACAATAAAACGATATTTTAAACCCGAAATGCATAATAATTCATGTCGTTTTCTCAACTTTATGACGTCATTTCAAGGATTGACGTCAACTGTCTGAAGGTACCTTTTCCCGTGACGCGCCCCAATTGACAATTGTTGTGAATAATACTTTGATTTCTCGGATAACAAGAAATTGTATTAAATGCACATAAGGCCATTGTTCCATTGTGAATGCAGCTGTTAAACATCAGGTGTTACAATAGACGAACTTGAAGAGCACAAAGACAAAATTTAACGATTACTTAAGCTATGCTTTGTGTATTTTCGTAAATGCAAAGATTTATTTCAAAGGAAAACAACAACAGCAAACTATACATATCTTTTTACTGAAAACATGGAATTAAAAACTAATCAGACGAATATTTATCGGTAATGAATCATTGAAATTATAGTTTAAAATGATACTGTTTGCTATATTTCCTCGTTCGACCTGAATGAAGAATATTTATAATGATTTACATATGATGAAATTAAAGAATCATGTTTTCAGTATTTTGGTGGCAATATTTCTCCTAATGTTCGAGTTTACTCTATTGCAGGAAGCATTCGAGACAGGACCGGATCATACGATATTGTTTTGCTGATCGTCGGCATAGTCCAGCTCATCAGCATCTCTCTTTTTGTTTTGGCTTCTATTTCCTGGAGGCGCCAGAATAAAAAATTGGATACTGCTCCTGTTTTCACAGATGAACTTTTTTAAATGGTTCATGCTCTAAGACTCATTTCGACTTTGGAAGTGATCACTGCTGAACAAAAACTTATAAAATAAGATGTGGGGCGAGTTACTACTAAAAGTAATGCATAAATCAACATTTTTTCCCAATTATTTGGATAACGTTATCCTTAGCATTTCTGTTTTTTTTTGTTTGTTTGTTCGTTCGTTGTTTTTATACATTCGTTATCTAGTGATTGAACCGTCTGTCCGTCCGTACGTTCTTCCGGTTAATCTAAGTTAAATATATTTAAATTTCTACACAGAGCATTGACAAGAAACATTTCTACACTTCACAGTACAAAGGTTATGTCCCTGATAAGTTACAAAACTCTATCAACTTATTTTCTTAGAGTTATCTTCCCAATTTGCACTTAACATTTTTCGGCCAGTTGGATATTCCTCAATTCCTTCAAAGAGCATTGGCATGAAAGTTTCCACACTTGTATGATCATTGCACGAGACATGACCCTGACTAGTTATATACTCTGGCAACCTTTTTTATTGGATAATTTCCATTTTTGTACTAAAATAATTGGTTCACCTGTTTAGGCAAGTTGGATATTTTTCAATTTCTACAAAAAGTATCGGCATGAAAGTGTACACACTGACTAAACGTTACAGAGGCCATGACCATGACAAGATGACACAATCAGCTTGTTAGATTTTTGTTAACTTCTTGACAATTACTTTCAAGTAAAAAGTTGCGGCCTTTAAAATTTAGATAGTGTACTAACTCTAATAAATGCTACTCTCAAAATACCCCTCTCAGGCTTCTTGCATAAAATACGGTGTTCTTCTCTGTAAGTTTTGAAAAGAAATTGACACTCTTATAAATTCCTTTCCCTATATTCTAGCAATAAAGAAAATTGGCTTACCCTTTTTAAAGTGCAATTTATATATCTTTACATTTGAGAAAGCTAAATAAATAATAATAATAAAGTGACGTCAACACTTTTCCATTAGAAAACTAATGATATCATTCTGGAAAATGTCTGAAATTTGGCAGGCGATATCCAAAATCCCAAAGGATATTGCATACAAATAACCCTTAATATCATAAGCACTAAATGAAATTTACTTAATTTTTATAAGGCTAAAATATTTTGTTTACCCTATTTATTGAGAGTTATTAATGTTTTATACTTCTAGTCAGCACTCTTTATACGTATGTCAAGAATTTTTCTGGGGAGTTCTAAAGCACAAAGGGCATCACTTGAATTAAAACAACTTTGAAGACATTAGAATATTAATGGAATAAATTAATATAGTTTTGTGTTTAATAGTTTTAGATATGGGCTGTTTAAAAAAAATGGTTAGTTTGGGTTTTACTGGTATAAAAATGTACATCAAACTGCTACTATGTAAACTACTGTTTTCCTATTTTGCAGAGGTGTCTTATCATGTCTTTTAAATATTTGTGAAGTTTCATCAAAATAGCTACATCCGAAAAAAAATATTCTTAAATAATGTGAAAAAATGTCAGGAGTGTGACAAAAAAGTGTGACAGTTTTAAAAATCATATTTGTTTACTTTACTAAAAGCTTGAAAAAAGACAAGTTTAAGTGTTGTTTAAGTGAAAGTTGCATTTATTGGGCATCAACTAATGACAAAATTAAGCATATTACACTTAAACTAATCAAAATGTATGCCATTAAGTCAAGCGTGGTAGATAAGAAAATACCTCAAGAAAATCAATACATATTTGCTTCAAAAATTTATTAATCTGACTTTCAGGATTAATAATACAAAAGAATTTTTTGTGTATCATTAAGTTTAAAGTTTGTAGATGTAATAATTATGATATTATTGCCTCTACTGAAATTATATTTGTCTGCAGCTCCATTTAGAAAATATCAGCTGAATTTGTCAGGAGGGTGACATTATGCACATATTGCAATATTCTGTCAACATATCTCTTACATAAATACTAAAGCATGTTTTCCTTAAAGTCTGTTAAATTGTGACAAACAGGAATGGCCTTAGTAAAACATTTTTGAGTACACTGCACTTATGTGGTTGTCAGGAGTGTGACACACTTTCTTAAAAATATGATATTTTTATCTTTATATGATACTACAAGTACTAAAGCACTTATATTTGATACTTCAACATGTATTCTAACAGAAATGCACATTTAAATAGTAAGAACAGTAATAATTGTTTTTAAGCACATAAATTAAAATTCTTGCAATTTACTTAATATTGGTCAATAAATCTCCATATAACGTTTATGATGTCACATATGAGTACTACTTGATTGATTTTGATCACTGTAAAAAACTGTACAAACATATGCAGCGAGTTCTTACATTTTTTCACTTCACTTGAAATTTGTTTTTTGAAATAGCCAAAATGACAATATCTCAGCAACCAGTTGACCAATTTCAAATATCTTTTCAGTTCTGTTCTTAGTTTCAATAAGCAAAAAATACAGAGTAACCATGCTACATGGTAAATGTTGCAGTCTTCGATAATATGTACTTTATTATATTATATGTTACTTTTACTTGGTGTTTATGTCTAATTTTGTCATGTACAGGTTCTGGCACTAGCAAGTTTTGTTATTACTTAGAACTGTCTGGTGATTTCAGTTGCTATTTTAATACTCAGCTGTCATTTAAATTTGAATCACGACAAACGTCCCTACTTGTTTTAAGTAGTGTATTAAATTTAGAATTATTTTTGAAGTAATGCATTTTTAAGCATTTAATCGTTATTCAATATACATGTTAACCGCCGATAAATACAAAAGTTAATTTCTATTATATCACTTTTAAAACACAGTATAAGTTATTAATCTGCTGTCATAATTATTCATTGTGGCACTAGATTTCCAGCTTATGATAAACGTTACAAAAACAACTGAAAACACATTTATTTAGAGATTTTTTCTGCATATATTCTGAAACAGTGTCGATAATCCCAAAATTGTATGTGTTGTGAATATGTTTTGTATAACACTCACTTTAATATCTTTGCGATTTAACTATGTGATGTAGTTTCATATTTTGTTAATACTTTTACTGTTAACTGTTCTGTGTAACTACCTATAATTATGTGTTGCATATATGTATTGTGTACAACGCCATTGAATATGTTTGTGTAGAAATAGGCGTTCAAGAAAATAAACAAGTTGCAAGTAATTAATGGGTTTGATGGCACTTATCGGAAGTGGTAATCTTATTAAAATCATCCCCTAAAAACACTACGCTATCAGAATCTGACGGAGTCATTAAAACGTGCTTTTATCGACAACTTTCCGAACCAATCACATTATCGCTTACAGAATCGCAGAAGCACTCGATGGTCAGAGACCACCAAATAGTTTCCCATAGAGCATTATAAAATCTGGTCCTCGTGTGATTTAGTTTACATGACTTTTTTTCCAAAACTACCACTTATTTGCTAAGTGATGCAAAAATGGTCAGAAACCAAAAGTAATAATCCCAAGAATGTATACAAATCTTCAACCTAAAATAGGAAAAGTACCATTTAAAGTCATTTTACAATTTTGAAAACAAATGCGTCATAATTTTAGCCAATGAATCTTTGAACATGAAGTAAGCCCGAATCGTCCCTAGAGAAAATTGTGCAATCCGAAACAAGATTTTCTATTTAATGTCCTCTGACTTTGAGCCGTTCCGAACGTTATCCTTTATAGATAGACTGCTACCAGGGTCTCTATCTACTTCGTGATTAAACAGTCGAACGCGGTACCAGTCTAGTGTATAGGTTGCATTACACTACTGGTAGTTGGTTCAATGTTTCCATACAAGTACACTTGAGATATTTTTTATTTGGTTTCTTATGTGTTGTGTTTTTCGGGAAGTTTAGTGAATTCTAAGTAGTACAGTCCTTCTGGTACAATCTCCACCAGAGGGCATTCTTGTCGCCGAACGGTAGAGGCGTAAAATCCTATGCGTGGAAATTGTGTCTGGTGGTTATCAGCGATGGGGCCTTTTGACTCGACACGCGGTAAATTTCTATTTCTATTTTAACGTTTAAATCGAAATCGAAATTATTTCTAAAATATAGAAAATATTGTATGCCATTCACAAATGAACTTTTTGTTTTGAGTTCGTATTTCTGTCATGTTTACTTTTCCTGTCGTTTGTATACGTATTCCGAACAATATAATGAAAAACAAGTCTACGAACTATTTCTATGGTTTTGTATTGTTTTTGTAAGTCTGTCATTTGAATGTTGCTGTTGTTTGTATGCTGATTTTAGAAGGCCTTATTGAAGAAGGTCACAATCATCATTGTGTACGATTGATATTTTAAGGGGTATCATCTGTATTATATAGAACAGTTTATAAAATATCTTTTTATTGCACTAAATGTTGTTACTATTTTTACATGTAAGTCCTTTTAGTTTTAGATTGTGGTACATGCATGTAAACTTAACATAAAACATGAATAAAAAATATTTGTCATAAAATCATAATATCACCTTTATTCTGGTAGGTAATTTGGCGATGCATGATGCGGAAAGGTTCTCCATTTGAAGTTAGATCACTTTTTCAAGTACTTAGCTGTCCACTGAAGATAATTCTCTAAATTACCAATCCTATTAATTGCCTCTCTGTGTCTCATACACATTTGTACAGGATTTTCGGGATATTTCTCAGCTAGCAATTACAATTTGTTTAGGCTTGTCACTGTCATGCTTTATTATTTGTAAAGATAATTTGTTGAAAAAGGTCAGTGTCTTGTATAACTTTCCCTTTTTTAATGCAAGATGAAGAGCTAACAAAATGGTCATTTAGTTCGTACACAAATGTAATTTAGGGAAATCGATACGCATTTAACTGACATGGACCTGATTCAGTGAGATAATTATGTTGAACTGACCAGTCACCTTTAATTGATCTTCCATTTCCATCAATTCGGTACTTAAAGGGGAAGTTACAGCCTATTCAATATAAACTGTATTATTATACACGCTTTTCATGAGCAACTTTACTTAAAACAGTACATATAGCGATCATAGACTTGATATGTTTATACGAGGCCTATCTTACATTTACTCATTTTGCTTTCCTCATGCCCTATCCCCCACATTCCATTGAACGACAAGAAAAAAATACCGATGTCTTTAAAATAGTCCTCGGAGATTACGATGACAAAATAGTCTGAAAGTTAAATGTCAAGCTGCAGGTATTCAATTAAACGGTCGGATATTCAATTAAACGGATGCAGACAAAAGATTTTTCTATCAATAACACAGGTTAAAATCGTCATGATTCTGACGATAACTTTCATGGGTTTATAATAATTGGTAAAAAACAAATGTTCTTTATACAGATGATATTGCCTCTTCCTGGGAGCGAACCCGCACCGTCACGGCGAAAGCGCCTAGCCCTGCAATTCCGACAACGCAACCAATTGAGCTAACCAGGACTTCCCCCAAAAAGGTTGATCGTATAGCCCTGATATACATTATCATCACTGCATAACATCGGTAATTGATTATTTTACTAATAGCAGTACTGACTATATGTACGGGGAGACGTTTTACGGCCGCCACAGAGGATATTTTATTCGGTATTTGTTCAGTGAAATATCAATTTTATTTCACGAGTGAACACCCGCATCTGATATATTCGCGAGAAAAGTAATTAAATCAATATTTCACTGAGACAAACACATTTTCTTTTATTATATGTTTTCTTGTCAAGCATATCTGAAAATAAAACAGGAATGGGCGGTTAAGAGTCAAAAATTACTTCGGTTAAAACTTGAAAATAAAAAAGTATTTCTTAGTTTCAAAAGAGTGAAATAAATTTACTGAGAAAAGTATAGAAATAGAAAACATAAAAAAAGTTCATAATACGATAAAATCTAAATATAAGTTTTTTTAAGTGGCATTGATTTTTATTATTTGATATTTGAATAGTATTCTGCAAACCATTTAATACTCACATATTATTTTCTTGGCAAGGTCAGACTTTGTATACGATTGTTTAATATTCGAGTACATATAGTAGTAATAAATTCGATTGCAATTCAATAAAAGCATGCAATGCAGTCGTAACATCCTTACCATAATGTAGTAACAACAGTCTTGAATGCATCATTCGAAAACTAATGTCAGATATAGAGAATACTAAAACCCGTAAAAGACGGCGGAATTGAAAACGCGTAACATTTTGCTTCACCTGTCTGACATCGAAACACCAGAGAATCTCCTTATTTGGTATCGGTGACAAATAAATAATTTTTTTCTGGTATACGTTCTGCATGAGCCATTGAACTACAGCTTTCAGTTACAGAAGTTGTCGATATCAAATTTTATAACCCAGGTGTTCCAGAACTATATATAAAAGAACATTATATATTGAAGCATATCTATTTCTCTGTCTTAAAGAATTTTTAAAGAAAGATTTAATGCTTTCCTTTATTGAAAGTTGACACCAAATTATTCATATAATTCAAACCGAGCTTCTGTAGAAAACATGACAATAGCAGGTCATAATCTATGGAAGCATATATGCGCCACATACTTAACCATATAAAATAACGTGAAAAAATGGAGATTTCGCAAAAAAAGTTTTTTTTCGCGAAAACAGATAAATTACACACGAAAGAAATTAACACGAATTTATTCCTGATAATGCTCTAAATAGCCTCAACATAGATATAGTATCCATAAAAATAATGGAGGATTTTACGAAAACAGATTTTTTTCTCGAAAACAGATAACTTTATTTCGCGAAAACATCCATTATTTTTATTTCATGTGGTTAAGTTGTGGCAAAAATATGCTTCCATAATTTTTAGATAACTGGCATCTTTCGTGGAATTGTTACGCTTTCATGAAAAGTTATCTGATTTCGTGAAATCTTCCATTAGTTTCATGCAAAAATATTCGTGAAAAGTTATGTGTTTTCGTGAAATCCTCCATTATTTACATGAAAACTTTATCTTTATGTTGTGGAAGTTTAGAGCACTAACAGAAATACATTCGTGTTAACATAACTTTTTTTGTCGTGAAAATATGGATGTTTTCGCGAAAAAAAACTTTTTTTGCGCAATCCTCCATTATTTTCACGTTATTTTATGTGGTTAAGTTGTGGCACAAATATTCTTCCATAATTATCAAATTGTGATTTCAAATAAATTAATAAACGTATACAACATGAGAAGCTCGCGGCATTGTCAACATAAAAAGTAGGAACTTAATGACTTTACGAAAACCAGTGCACATGGAGTCAGAAAGAACACGATGACAGGAAATAAAGATTCGGATCTACGTTCATTTACAAGACTTTCCTATTAGTCTTCATAAACTCCTAAATCTCAGTCACCGTCGTACAAACAAGGCGACGAACTGTAGATGGTTTAATCTCCTATCATGCAGAGCAATATCTCGTCGCTATCCTTATCTTTTTTTAATATACAGACGGTCTTTACGAATTATGTGGAAAAATTGATATTTCATTTTATTTTCTTAAATTTATAAATAAAATCTCCATAAAACGCTGGTTGGGAAATAACTTGTAGCAGAAGTAATTTTCAGCTGCACCTGTATTTCACAATCAAATCTGGTAAGCGGCGATAGAACTTGTAAAGAGGGTTTTCTTAATATTTGTACCGATAAAAAATGTCTGTTATGCAAAGACTTTGTTCATTAAAGCATTTTACATTGATATACGCCCAAGAAGAACAGCGAATTATAAACCCCGTAAGATGTTTTATGTTGGATATAACCGTTTAAAATATAAAATTTTATATATTAAAAAAATCAAAATCCTCTATTTTATCGAATATTATTACGAAACCATTTACAGTAGAGAGAAGTTTTGAATTAAGAACATTTTACGTGTGCTTTTTGTTAGCTTCATTAAATTTGGGTTCATTGGCATCATTTGGATATTTTGTTGACCGAAGATGAAAAAATGTTCGGACAATTTTTATATTAAGTAAATCGTCGAGATACCTCAAGGTGTTGTATAAGGCTGTCATAATGTTATGTTAATGTTCGAAAGAAAGATAAAACATCAAGTCTCTTCGTGGCAGTATAAATAGAACAGCAACAAGGGGTGTACAATTAATATCCATAGGGATACTTACTTGCTTTTAAATAGCGGTTACCGTATCAAATATAACATAAATATTATCCAAAATGTAGGATTGCGACTCTACCAGATCACGACAATTCATTAAATAAATGCACGGTATCATTAGAACCAACTGTTAAACGCTCTATGTTCATTACAGCTCATTTCAAGCGATACAGGTTTTATTTTCTCTTGCAAACGGTTATATTTTCAGTGAAACTGTTGTGAGCTTGTCACTTAATAAATTATCAGAATGTAAAGTGTACAAAGTGTAAAAATCATAAGGTTACCAAAAAACGCCTGAAATTTATTAGATTTCAGCTTCTTTATGTGACCAAACAAACAAAAATAAAGTTGTGCCATTTTTGGCGATAAATCTTGCTTAGTAAAAGTGTTTTATGCATTTTAGGCAACCGATATTGACGGTACTTTATCTTGTTTTGGGTTCAAACTGATTCAGTCTTAACTTTGTTATATGTACGGCGTGTGTAGTAACAATATCATTCTCTGTCGAAGAAGCCAGTCTACACATATATTTACTATTAAGCTCTTTAGTTTATATAAAATAAAGTGTATTTATAACACTAAAACATTATTTGAAGCCTCAACAGCAGGATTTGGTACAAATAAGTTATGAATGCCTTGAATTGCTTTATTTTTCAAATGACGAAAGTTAAAACGAGGTCGAGGTGAAAGAAAAGCTATTGTACCATTTATTGCAAAAATAAGTTTAGAATATCGGCAATCAATAGATTTCTATATTTGGGGACCTTTAGCATGTTTCCTAACGCAAAATATGCGAAAAATAAATCCTTAATATAATGGTACGACAATACTTTTACGCTGCAAAATGTCATGATAGTTATCTCGTTCATGGAATCGGAGTAGCAAAAGCTAAAAATCCTTCTAAAAATACTGACTGGTTGTTTATTTGTACTTTATAACATGTGGTCGTTATCCAAAGGTTTTCTTTGTTTAAAGGTGGTCTTTAGCAAAGGATACACTGTACATTGCAGTTTCAAGTTCTTGTTTGAGATTTTACCAAACAGTAACTTAGGCAAAAGTGATAAAATGGAATTTATTGTTTGACATTTACCAAACAGTGACTAAGGCAAAAAGCCACATGTAAGAGCAGGTTAATGTTATTCAACTCTTGTTTATATTAGTTACTGCTTGGGCAAGTGTGAGGTTGGTGCACCTTCGAACCTCGATTTAACCCCCAGCGTCAAATTGTTTTGCCTCTGACCGTTCCAGTGCGATAACACATCGAGTTCTCATTTTCGTTATTCTTTGTGGTGTCTCATTTGTTAATTTGCTTTTCTGGCTGAGTGGAGAGGCTGTGATTTCTTAGTGTGACCATCCTTGATATGCATTCTTCGCCCTTCTTTGGATCTTTGTTTTTGATAAATTGCGAAGATTTGCCTAGTACATCTTTGCCCACTTAAGTTAATTGCCTCAGTATGCAATCCCCGTGGATAATATTTCTGTATCAATGACAGATTTGCGCAAGATTCTAAGAGAATTTCTCAGCATGGAGTTGGAATCATTCCATAACAATTATTCCGGCTTTGGCCGTGCGATGTTTTATTACTTTTAGGGTAATTTAGGAGAATATTCTGAGTCTATTATAATTGTTTTGACATGTTTTGTATCCTGAATTAAGTTGTGACAAAACAAACGACGTTTTCATACAAGATGCTATGTTAGATAAAATCTACCAGGTCATTCAAATAATTTTAATCCGATTGCAATTAATGCTTGTTCTCGTAAATGAATTGAGATTTGAGTTTGAACAAACGGGTTTACTTATTGCTACTAATAATTTTGTTGAACGGGTGTTTTGGTCCGACATAGATTGTTAGAATTCAAGTTATCTGACATAAATTTAAACGTAAAAGCATCTAATCTACTTTCTACCTTGACATTTAAAACATCTATTTTATTAACATGATCCCGTTTTGCATGATTGACAAGTATATTCTTCTATTCACAAAAAAATGCTTCAAACACATTCAAACCTGTCTTCAAAAAGCGCGTTTGATGGGCATGTATCTGAAGTGGTAATCTAATTTAAATCATCTCTCCACAACCGCTACGCTCTCAGGGCCTGACGAAGAGTCATTAAAACTTGCTTTTATCAACAACCTCCAGAACCAATCACATTTTCGCCTACAAAATCTCAGAAGCACACGATGATCGCCGTAAGTAAGGCGTTCCGAACGTTTTACGTGTATAGTAGACTGGTACCACAGTCTGTAGCTCCTTCGTGAATAAACAGTCGAACGCGGTATCACTATAGTGATTATATAGATTTGCTTTACATCAAAACACACATAATTCATCCGTAGTTTATTCAAATGAAGTCCGTTTTAATATATGATAATTTCTATCATCATCTGGGTGCCTCAGAAATCCGGTTATTTTGACATTGATTAATTAGTTTAACTCTTGCCAATGATCGGTGAGAGGAATAAAAATCCTTTGCATAGGGATGGCGTCTGGTAGTTAACAGTGGTGGAGGCTTTTGACTCGGCAGTCGGTAAATTTCGATTTGGATTTAAGCATTTGAATCTATATCGATTTTTTTAAAATATAGTACAAATTCTGAGGTTTTCGTTATAGAACATTTTATAAAATATCAATATTTATTAAACTAAATTCTTTAACCTTTTTTTAGATTAGACTCAGATTATGGTACATACATGTAAACTTAACATTAAACTTGAACCAATAATACTTGCTAGAATATAATAATATCACCTTTATTCGGGTAGGAATGGCGACGCATGATACGGAAAGGTTCTCCATTTGAAGTAAGATCACTTAGTCCAGTACTTCGCTGTCCACTAAAGTTAATTCTCTCAATTACTAATTCCTATAAATTGCCACTCTGTGTCACACACATTTGTACAGGATTTTCGGAATTTTTCTCAGCTAGCAATTACAATAAGTTTAGGCTTGTCACTGCCATGCTTTGTTGTTTGTAAAGATAATTTGTTGGAAAGTTCAGTGTATTGTATAATTTTCGCCTATTTAATGCAAGATGAAGAACTAACAAAATGGTCATTTAGTTGGCATAATTAAGGGGAATCAGTACGCTTTTTACTGACATGGAACTGATAAATTGGCAGAATTGCGTTGAATTGACCAGTCGGCTTTAATTCATCATCCATTGCCATCATTTCGATACATCAAAGGGAAAGGCACAGCCTATCCAATTTATACTGCATGTTATTATACTCGTACACGTTTTTCATGTGAAACTGTACTTAGAAACTGGCAAGTTGGATATTTCTCAATTTCTACACAAAGTATTGGCATTAAAGTTTACACACTGACTAAACGTTACAGAGGTCATGACCATGACAAGATAACACAATCAGCTTGTTAGATATTGTTAACTTCTTGACACTTACTTTCAAGAAAAAAGTTGTGGCCTTGAAAATTAATATAATGTTCTTACTCTAATAATGCCTACTCTCAAAACATTACCATTCTCAGGCTTCTGGCATAAAATGCGTTTTTTTTTCTCTGTGAGTTTTGAAAAGAAATTGACACTCTTATAAATTCCTTTCCCTATATTCTAGCAATAAAGAAAATTGGCTTACCCTTTTTAAAGTGCAATTTATATATCTTTTCATTTGAGAAAGCTAAATAAATAATAATAATAAAGTGATAAAGTGACGTCAACACTTTTCCATTAGAAAATTAATGATATCATTCTGGAAAAAGTCTGAAATTTGGCAGGCGATATCCAAATCCAAATGGATGTTGCATACAAATAACCCTTAGTATCATAAGCACTAAATGAAATTGACTTAATTTTTATAAGGCTACAATATTTTGTTTACCCTATTTAATGAGAGTTATTAATGTTTTATACATTAAGTCAGCACTCTTTATACTTATGTCAAGAATTTTGCTGGGGAGTTCTAAAGCACAAAGGGCATCACTTGAATTAAAACAACACTGAAGACATTAGAATATTAATGGAATAAATTAATGTAGTTTTGTGTTTAATAGTTTTAGATATGGGCTGTTTAAAAAAATGGTTAGTTTGGGTTTTAATGGTATAAAAATGTACATCAAGCTGCTACTATGTAAACTACTGTTTTCCTATTTTGCAGAGGTGTCTTATCGTGTTCTTTAAATATCTATGAAGTTTCATCAAAATAGCTACATCCGTAAAAATATTCTTAAATAATGTGAAAAAATGTCAGGAGTGTGACAAAAAAAGTGTGACAGTTTTAAAAATCATATTTGTTTATTTAATAAAAGCTTGAAAAAGACAAGTTTAAGTGTTGTTTAAGTGAAAGTTGCATTTATTGGGCATCAACTAATGACAAAATTAAGCATATTACACTTTAACTAATCAAAATTTATGCCATTAAGTCAAGTGTGGTAGATAAGAAAATACCTCAAGAAAATCGATACCTATTTGCTTCTAAAATTTATTAGTCTGACTTTAAGAATTAATAATACAAAAGATTTTTTTGTGTATCATTTAGTTTAATGTTTGTAGATGTAATAATTATAATATTATTGCGTCTACTGAAATTATATTTTGTCTGAAGCTCCCTTTAGAAAATATCAGCTGAATTTGTCAGGAGGGTGACATTATGCACATATTGCAATATTCTGTCAACATATCTCTTACATAAATACTAAAGCATGTTTTCTTTAAAGTCTGTTAAATTGTGACAAACAGGAATGGCCTTAGTAAAACATTTTTGAGTACACTGCACTTATGTGGTTGTCAGGAGTGTGACACACTTTCTTAAAAATATGAACTTTTTTTATCTTTATGTGATACCACAAGTCCTAAAGCACTTATATTTGATACTTCAACATGTATTCTAACAGAAATGCACATTTAAATAGTAAGAACAGTAATAATTGTTTTAAGCACATAAATTAAAATTCTTGCAATTTACTTAATATTGGTCAATAAATCTCCATATAACGTTTATGATGTCACATATGAGTACTACTTGATTGATTTTGATCACTGTAAAAAACTGTACAAACATATGCAGCGAGTTCTTACATTTTTTCACTTCACTTGAAATTTGTTTTTTGAAATAGCCCAAATGACAATATCTCAGCAACCAGTTGACCAATTTCAAAAATCTTTTCAGTTCTGTTCTTAGTTTCAATAAGCAAAAAATACAGAGCAACCATGCTACATGGTAAATGTTGCAGTCTTCGATAATATGTACTTTATTATATTTTATGTTACTTTTACTTGGTGTTTATGTCTAATTTTGTCATGTACAGGTTCTGGCACTAGCAAGTTTTGTTATTACTTAGAACTGTCTGGTGATTTCAGTTGCTATTTTAATACTGAGCTGTCATTTAAATTTGAATCACGACAAACGTCCCTACTTGTTTTAATTAGTGTATTAAATTTAGAATTATTTTTGAAGTTATGCATTTTTAAGCATTTAATCGTTATTCAATATACATGTTAACCGCCGATAAATACAAAAGTTAACTTTCTATTATATCACTTTTAAAACACAGTATAAGTTATTAATCTGCTGTCATAATTATTCATTGTGGCACTAGATTTCCAGCTTATGAAAAACGTTACAAAAACAACTGAAAACACATTTATTTAGAGATTTTTTCTGCATATATTCTGAAACAGTGTCGATAATCCCAAAATTGTATGTGTTGTGAATATGTTTTGTATAACACTCACTTTAATATCTTTGCGATTTAACTATGTGATGTAGTTTCATATTTTGTTAATACTTTTACTGTTTACTGTTCTCTGTAACTACCTATAATTATGTGTTGCATATATGTATTGTGTACAGCGCCATTGAATATGTTTGTGTAGAAATAGGAGTTTAAGGAAATAAACAAGTTTCAAGTAATTAACGGGTTTGGTGGCATTTATCGGAAGTGGTAATCTTATTTAAATCATCCCCTAAAAACACTACGCTATCACAATCTTACGGAGTCATTAAAACGTGCTTTTATCAACAACTTTCCGAACCAATCACATTGTCGCTTACAAAATCGCAGAAGCACTCGATGGTCAGAGACACTAAATAGTTTCCCGTAGAGCATTTATAAAATCTGGTCCTCGTGTGATTTAGTTTACATGACTTTTATTCCAAAACTACCACAGATTTGCTTAGTGATGCAAAAATGGTCAGAAACCAAAAGTAATAATCCCAAGAATGTTTACAAATCTTCAACCTAAAATAGGAAAAGTACCATTTAAAGTCATTTTACAATTTTGAAAACAAATGCGTTATAATTTTAGCCAATGAATCTTTGAACATGAAGTAAGCCCGAATCGTCCCTTGACAAAATTGTGCAATCCGAAACCGGATTTTCTATTTAATGTCCTCTGACTTTGAGCCGTTCCGAACGTTATCCTTTATAGATAGACTGCTACTAGGGTCTCTATCTACTTCGTGATTAAACAGTCGAAAGCGGTACCTGTCTAGTGTATAGGTTGCATTACACTACTGGTAGTTGGTTCAATGTTTCCATACAAGTACACTTGAGATATTTTTTATTTGGTTTCTTATGTGTTGTGTTTTTAGGGAAGTTTAGTGAATTCTAAGTAGTACAGTCCTTCTGGTACAATCCACCAGAGGGCACTCTTGTCGCCGAACGGGAGAGGCGTAAAATCCTGGTTAAATCGTCAAGATTCTGACGATAATTTTCATGGGTTTATGATAATTGGTAAAAAACAAATGTTCTTTATACAGATGATATTGCCTCTACTTGGGAGCGAACCCGCACCGTCACGGAGACAGCGCCTAGTCCTGCAATTCCAACAACGAAACAAACTGAGCTAAGCGGGACAACCCCCAAAATGGTTGATCGGGGAAACGTTTACGGCCGCCACAGAGGATATTTTGTTGGGTATTTGTTCAGTGAAATATCGATTTAATTTCACGAGTGAACACCAGAATCTGTTATATTCACATAATGTGACACAATTAAATCAATATTTCACTGAGACAAACACATTTTGTTTTCTTGTAAAACATATCTGAAAATAAAACGGGAATGGGCGGTATAGAGTAAAAATTACTTCGGGAAAACGTGGAAATTAAAAATGTATTTCACAGTTTCAAAATCAGTGAAATATATTTCACTGAGAAAAATCCACAATTGGAAAACATAAATTTAAAGTGAAAAATATTATTACATCTCTAAACATAAGAGTTTAAAAGGCATTGTTTTGTTATTTGAAATTTGAATATAAAATAAATGATGAATAGTATACTGTAAAGCAATAAATATTCGCATAAAATGTTTTCGTCTTGGCAAGGTCAGACTTTGTGTACGATTAATTAATTAATATACGAATACATATAGTTGTAATAAATTCGATTGCAATTCAATGGATGCATCAAGAAAGTCGTAATTTCCTTACCCTAATGTAGTAACAACAAACAAGCAAAACAAGGCGAAAATGAAAACGCGTAATATTTTGCTCCACCTGTCTGACATAGAAACACCAGAGAACCTCTTTATTTGGTATCTGTGATAAATGAATAATTTTGTTTTGGTTTACTTTTTGTATGAGCCATTGAATTACAGGTCTCAGTAACAGAAGTTGTCGATATCATATTTCATAACTCAGGTGTTCCAGAAATTTATTATAAAAGAGCATATATTGTAGCATATCTATTTTTATGTCATCAAGAATTTATATGAAAAGATTTAATGCTTAAAATTATTCGTATAGAAAACATTAAATGATGATAGCAGGTCATAAGCAAAATTTTAATACTGATTTCAAATAAATTAATAAACGTATAAAACATGAGAAGCTCATGGTATTGTCAAGTACAAAAAGGTAGGAACTTAATGAACTCACCGAAACCAGTGCACATGGAGTCAGAAAGAACACGAGCATCTACGTTCTTTTACCAGATTTCCCTATTAGTCTTTATAAACTCCTAAAGCCCAGCCACCGTCGTGCAAACAAGACGATGAACTGTAGATGGTTTTATCTCCATCATGCAGAGCAATATTACGTTGCTATCCTATCTTTTAAATATACAGATGGTGTTTACGAATAGTGTGGAAAAATTTGATATTTCTTTTTATTTTCTTAAATTTATATTAAATAAAATCTCCATAAAACGCTGGTTGGGAAATAACTTGTTGCAGAAGTGATTTTTAGCTGCACCTGTATTTTTTAAACAAATCTGGTAAGCGGCAATAGAACTTGTAAAGAGGGTTTTCTTAATTTGTGTACCGATAAAAAACTTCTGTTCTGCAAAGAATTTGTTCATTAAAATCGTTTACATTGTTACGCTCAAGAAAGAAAAGCGAATTATAAACCCCGTAAGATGTTTTATGTTGGACATAACCGTTTAAAATATAAAATTTTATATATTAAAAAAATTAAAATCATCTATTTTATCGCATATTTTAGTAATTACGAAACCATTTACAGAAGACATTTTACGTGTGCTTTTTGTTAGCTTCATTAAATTTGGGTTCATTGGCATCATTTAAATATTTTGTTTACCGAACATGAAAAAATGTTCGAACAATTTTTATATTAAGTAAATCGTCGAGATACCTCAAGGTGATGTATAAGGCTGTCATAATGTTCGAAAGATAAAACATCAAGTCTCTTTCATGGCAGTATAAATAGAACAGCAACAAGGGGTGTAAAATTAATATCCATAGGGATGCTTACTTGCTTTTAAATAGCGGTTACCGTATCAAATATAACATAAATACATGTATTAACCAAAATGTAGGAGTGCGACTCTACCAGATCTCGACAATTCATTAAATAAATGCACGGTATCATTAGAACCAACTGTTAAACGCTCTATGTTCATTACAGTTCATTTCAAGCCATACAGGTTTTATTTTCTCTTGCAAACGGCTATATTTCCAGTGAAACTGTTGAGACCTTGTAACTCATTAAATTATCAGAATGTAAAGTGTCAAAGTGGAAAAATCATAAGGTTACCAAAATAACGCCTGACATTTATTAGATTTCAGCTTCTTTATGTGACCAAACAAACCAAAATAAAGTTTAGCCATTTTTGGCAAAAATTTTGCTTAGTAAAGTGTTTTATGCAATTTAGGCAACCGATATTGACGGTACTTTATCTTGTTTTGGGCTCAAACTGATTCAGTCTTAACTTTGTAATATGTACAATGTGTGTAACAATATCATTCTCTGGTGAAGAAGCCAGTGTACACATATATTTACTATTAAGCTCTTTACTTTAAATATTAATAAAGTGTATTTATAACACTATAACATTATTTGAAACCTAACAACAGGAGTTGATACAAATCAGTTATGAATGCCTTGAATTGCTTTATTTTTCAAATGACGAAAGTTAAAACGAGGTCGAGGTGAAAGAAAAGCTATTGTACCATTTATTGCAATAATAAGTTTAGAATATCGGCAATCAATGGAATTCTATATTTGGGACCTTTAGCATGTTTCCTAACGCAAAAAAATGCGAAAAATAAATCCTAAATATAATGGTACGACAATACTTTTACGCTGCAAAATGGCATGATAGTTATCTCGTTCATGGAATCGGAGTAGCATAAGCTAAAATCCTTCTAAAACAAAAAACTGACTGGTTGTTTATTTCTTCGCTGTGTCATAAGCTGAAAATTATTATAAAACAAATAACTGAATGGTTGTTTATTTTGATATTGATGTGGCAGCTGTTTTGTCCACTTCAATCCCCATGGAATGCAATTATGTATCTATTACAGATTTAATATGGAATTTTAGAGAATCACTCGCAAGGGATTTTAAGTATCATCATAGGATTGTCATTGTGGCCATGTTTTATTACATGTAAAGAAAATTTGTTGGAGAACATGCTTGATTTAATTGTTTTGACATTGTTCATTCTTGGTGGAAAAATTGATTAAATGGGCATTTATTGCAACACTCTCAATACATTACAGTCAAAACCAAAACAGGTGGTCTTTGTTCAAAGGTGATTTTCTTTAATCCGTCTAAGGGACAAATAACATGTGGTCGTTATCCAGAGGTTGTCTTTGTTTAAAGGTGGTCTTTAGCACAGGTTGGAATGTACATCGCAGCATCTCTTTGACATTTTACCATACAGTCCTTACTTAGGCAAAAAGCCACATGCAAGAGCAGGGTAATGTTTTTCAACTCTGTTTATATTAGTAACTCCTGGGGCAAGTGTGAGGTTGGTGCACCTTCGGACCTGGTTTAACCCCCAGTGTCAAATTGTTTTGCCACTGACCGTTCCCAGGCGAAAACCCATCGGGTTCTCATTTTCGTTATTCTTAGCGGTGTCTCATTTGTTAATTTGCTTTTCTGGCTGAGTGGAGAGGCTGTGATTTCTTAGTGTGACCATCCTTGATATGCATTCTTCGCCCTTCTTTCGATCTTTGTTTTTGATAAATTGCGAAGATTTGCCAAGTACATCTTTGCCCACTTAAGTTAACTTCCTCAATATACAATCCCCGTGGATAACATTTCTGTATCAATGACAGATTTGCGCAAGATTCTAAGAGAATTTCTCAGCATGGAGTTGGAATCATTCCATAACAATTATTCCGGCTTTGTCCATGCCATGTTTTATTACTTTTAGGGTAATTTAGGAGAATATTCTGAGTCTATTATAATTGTTTTTACATGTTTTGTATCCTGAATTAAGTTGTGACAAAACAAACGACGTTTTCATACCAGATGCTATGTTAGAGAAAATCTATTTGCCTTTTAAAATTTTTTCTCAGAAATTGCACCAGGTCATTCAAATAATTTTAATCGGACTTTAATTAATGCTTGTGCTCGTAAATGAATTGAGATATGAGTTTGAACAAACGGGTTTACTTATTGCTACTGATAATTTTGTTGAACGGGTTTTTGGCCC
Source organism: Corbicula japonica (assembly GCA_038501625.1). Classification (NCBI taxonomy): domain Eukaryota; kingdom Metazoa; phylum Mollusca; class Bivalvia; order Venerida; family Cyrenidae; genus Corbicula; species Corbicula japonica. The sequence goes on from JAZAYU010000014.1 coordinate 6,671,155, forward strand.
GATATAGAATGTTAGAATTCAAGTTATCTGACATAAATTTAAACGTAAAAGCATATAGTCTACCTTCTACCTTGACATTTAAAACATCTATTTTATTAACACGATCCCGTTTTTGCATGATTGACAAGTATATTCTTCTATTCTTAAAAAATTGCTTCAAACACATTCAAACCTGTCTTCAAAAACCACCAAAGCAATACCTTAACGCGATTGATGGCATGTATCTGAAGTGGTAATCTAATTTAAATCATCTCTCCACAACCGCTACGCTATCAGGTCCTGACGACGAGTCATTAAAACGTGCTTTTATCAACAACCTCCAGATCCAATTGCATAATCGCCTATAAAACCTCAGAAGCACACGATGATCGCCGTAAGTAAGGCGTTCCGAACGTTTTCCGTGTATAGTAGACTGGTACCACAGTCTGTAGCTCCTTCGTGATAAAATAGTCGAACGCGGTACCAGTATAGTGAATAGGTTTGCATTACATCAACACACGCATAATTCATCCGTAGTCTATTCAAATGAAGTCCGTTTTAATATATGATAATTTCTATCATCATCTAGGTGCCTCAGAAATCGGGTTGTTTTGACATTGATTAATTAGATGAACTTGTTACCCTTAATTCTACTGGTAGTGAGTTCAATGTCTCCATACACGTACGCTTTCGATAATTTGCATTTGGTTTCTTATGTATTGTGCTTTTTGGGCAGTTGAGTTGTCAGTAGTACAGTCCGTTTTTACAATCACCACCAGAGGGCGTAAAAAATCCTTTGCGTGGAGATGGTAGTTAACAGTGGCGGCGCCTGTTGACTCTGCACTCGGTAAATTTCGATTTGGATTTAAGCATTTGAATCTATATAGAATGTATTTTTCTAAAATATAGTACAAATTCTGAGGCTTTCGTAATAGAACTGTTTATAAAATATCAATATTTATTACACTTAATTCTTTAACCCTTTTTATAGCTCAGATTATGGTACATACATGTAAACTATAAAACTTGAACCAAAAATACTTGCTAGAATATAATAATATCACCTTTATTCGGGTAGGGCCAACATTTTTTTATTGTTTGTTTTACGGGAATTTTTTCAAAAAAATTGAGTCGGGGGGGCTAAATAAAAATAAAAATAAAATCCACTTTTTGGTCGAGTCGACCAAAAAAATAAAAATAAAACTGAAAATAGGTCGGCATTTTTTTATTTTTCGGAAAACTTATTTTTGATAACATTTATTGCTACGATTACAAATATTATTGACATAAGCTTAGTAAGTATAATCATCCATTGTTATAATATGCATTTTATATTATATATCAAAGAATAAATCTAAATGAAGACTTTTTGTTATTGTTCTATTGAGTTCAAATATAAAAAGTATATGAAGTGATCTCTTTCAAGGTTTTTTAAGATTTGACAAAGTGACCTGGTATCTGACTTCACTGGGCTTATATTCAAATGTTCTTGGCAAATTAAATCAAAATTGTTCAAAAACATGGCATATAGTGCTGACAATGTATATTTAAGATTTGACCTGGTGACAAATTCAAATCTGGCATATATGTATTCGACATAATGCTGTTGCAAAAAAAGTTTGTCATGAATATAAAATATTTGTAAAGTATGGAAGAATGATAATTTTACTATTTTGTGATATAAAAGTTTCAATTTTTCCATTAACCCAACACCTGATTTCAATCCCACACAATTTGATTAAGATTTTTACTTAGCCTAGAGACTATCAAAACATACATTCTGACCAAGTTTCTTGAAAATTGGGTAAAGAATGTGGCCTTAAGTTTTAACATTTTTAACAACTTTAATACTCTCACCTCTAATGACAAATGAATTTAAATTGAATACCACCGAGATTATAGAAGACAATAACCTAACATTTCAAATATATTGATATTTGGTTAGGTGAGATAACAATTGGTTAAGATGACAAAATAGAAAATGAGTAGAACATAAGACATTCAAGGCAGTCAAAATGTTCAATCTAAATGAGTGTATCAATAACACCTTTATCATTTAAAATAAAAAATAACTAGAACATAAGACAATCAAATCATAGACTTTAAAGGCAGTCAAAATGTTCAATCTAAATGAGTGTATCAATAACACCTTTATCATTTAAAATAAAAAATGACTAGAACATAAATCATAGACTTTCAAGGCAGTCAAAATGTTCAATCTAAATGAGTGTATCAATAACACCTTTATTGTTTAAAATAAAACATGACTAGAACATAAGACATTCATATCATAGACTTTCAAGGCAGTAAAAATGTTCAATCTAAATGTCTGTACCAATAACACAGTTGTTTAAAATAAAACATGACTAGAACATAAGACATTCAAATCATAGACTTTCAAGGCAGTCAAAATGTTCAATCTAAATGTCTGTACCAATAACACATTTGTTTAAAATAAAACATGACTAGAACATAAGACATTCAAATCATTGACTTTCAAGGCAGTCAAGGTCGCATGGACAGGGGTAACACTTAATGCCCCTCCACCATTCTTTGATTGGTTGGGGCATAAAAATGACTAGAACAATGACACACAACAAGATCTAGCACATCGAATCATTCACAAGTCATGTTTTTTTCACTTTTTTTGCACTGCGTGTTTTTACTGGGTTAGTTAGTTTGCACGTTGCGCAGATTGGGCGCACAATGCCAAACTCCTCCTTCAGCCTTCGGATTTCCTCATCCTCAGCCACCTCGCCATCCCCGCAGTAAAAGCACACATCATCGAACAGCATCGTTTTTCCTGCAAATTTATGAACATACAAGGATATCTGGTTCGATTTATTCTTGTTAAAAATCTTTGAATTTTATCAAGTTTTAAAAAAGACAGATTCCATGCTATGTATAGTTCAATGGAAGAACAGCCTTGGATTAAACTATATACATATTTATAACGGTATGTCAGGGTTCAAACACCTGTGCTGGCAATGAATGGTTCATGTGCTTTCATTTAGCAAAATATACTTTTCTCCACACAAATAGGCCATAAAAGTTATTAAAATTATTTTCATAATACATTATTACACATTTTAGGAAAAGGATGGTTTCAATTAAGTTTAGCTTTGCAATAGTAACTTTCAAAATTGTCTGTTAACTAACCAGCATAGTATGTAGCCTCTATAGGAGAGACACAGGACAAGCTTTCCCGAACGAGCATCTTGTCCCTGTATCTCCCAGCATGAAACAGTGGGTTGCCACACACATACATAAGCTCTTCTTCCACTCTTGTTACAGCTCGGGCCTCCGCTGTGGTCAGCTTGGCAGCCGAATGCACAACCCGCCTCTTGCCACACTCGCAACAAGTGATATATGCTCTGACCTTTGCTGAAAAATAACAAAGATGAAAATGCCATAGGTCTTCAATAGATATGAACACATTGTTTAAGTATCATACATATACAAGTTGTTTGGTATCAGAACTAAATGTTCTTGTTTAAAAGTTAGTATGCTCTATTAATGGTTTACTGCGCATGGAAGGTTGTATGCAGGACTAAGGGCTATAATTTGTTTTAAGTCCCTAAAGTCAATGGTCGCCAAGCTTCCAAATCTTGATTGATGGATACATAAGGTAACGAATGTTGTACTGCTCTCTGATAGTTATTAACAGTAATACATGCCAAACAAAACAATATATCTCTTTACACTTTAATAGTATTAAACACCTATATTTATTTGTTTCTTAATAATTAAACACTGTTATTGTTTTCATTTAAGAATGAGATTTTGATGCAAATATTATTTATTATTCCTTACTTGCAACAAGTAAGCTCTTGAAGTTCTTGTCTCGCTCGGTGGTTTCAGGAACTTTTGATGCACTAGGTCGATCTGAATCATCGGTCTCTGTGCCATACACTTGCTCGAATGACTTGTACTCCCCTTCAACCATAACAGCATCTGGCAGGAAATGTAGACCTTCAAATATGTGTTCTGGTAGGCGAGGGGGATTCAGAGTACAGTATGAACACTCTCCACATTTCAGCAACTGAAACACACAAATATATGTAATAAACATGAGCAATGTCAAGCAATTCTTGCCTAATGGCTTTTGAGACCAGTGTTGGCCCACATCAGCCTGCCAGCAACTGCACAGTTTAATCAGGACCTTTATTATTTATCTACCGATTCTAGTCTTTCAGCTTCTTATTAAAGCTTATAGTTTAGGTCCTGGTCAGACAGTCGTTGAACATGGGCTGATCTGGGCCTACACTTTGCTAGATCAGGTTGATGCGGTTGAAATACTCTCTTCCATGAACTAATTAAATATCATACTAGGAAATTGTTAACTGTTTTTAAAAATTAAAAAATCTTTTTACTCGAGTTCTTTCCAAGCTTATAATTGTAATAAAAAGTTATTTACAACTAACCTGGAACATGTAGACCCTTTGTCGACTGTGTTGACTCATGAAGGCATCTAGAGCATCAGATTTCCACGTCTTCTTGTCTGCTATTCGGACATTTGGATCAATAACATGTAGCATTGAGCTCAAGTGGTCCATTTCTTCGGTGGTTGCAGCTTTATGTGTTACAAGGCTTTCTCCAGACCATTTCAACTTTGAGAAACGTTCAGTGATGAAAGTAACTGGCTGTTCCATCGATGACTGATAGGCTGTTTTCAGTTGCTTGCTCCGTTCGGCTGCATTCCGTATGGACTTCAGGGTTGAAAGTGATTTAACCTGTAGCTCAAATTGTGGGGGCATACAAGGTCTTTCTAGTGCGACATTTTGTAGCCCCAAGTTCAAGGTGCTCATTACTCTTTCAGCTGGGTTGTGGTAGCTCTGTGAAGGAGCTGTCCTAGCACACACAAGCATATCAAGATCTAAGGCAATAAACTCACAAAGCGCACTCATCTGAACTGACTTAAAGTTTGTTCTGTGGTCTGGTCCACCATCAGTGTAGCGGATAAGAATTGGCTTTTCAGCATCCAGTTCTCCATTGTTTTGCATTATTTTTACAGTTTCAGTGCTATGGCGCAGGGGGGGAAGAACTTTGGAACACCTTGTCTTTAACAGTGACATGAACTAGTCCTCTGTAAAAGCTATCAACTGGAGTTTCAGGAATGTCCACCATAAAACACACTGAAGGAACAATTCCAGCTATGTGAAAATCATTGTCCAATGCCGCCACACAACCATCATTTGCCACAATAGCTCCATGGTGTGATCTTACCCCGGTTGATACTGGATGCCCTGGATCACCCACAGGTACGATAGCCTTATCGTCAAGGCATTGGAACAGACTGAAATCCCTGTATTTTACTGCAAAGCATTTCAACAACTTGAATTGATGCCTGCAGTATGGACCATCTTCATGCTGAACACGCAACAGTCGCTGTTGAACAGCATATTTCAAGTTCACTTTCCCAGTGTAGTTTTCAGCACTCTTATTGTATGGATTTCTGGGTTGAAAGTTTAACCTTATCCATGAGCATGATGGTGCTGGTGTTCCTGGTGGTAAACTGGATACAACTTTCTCACGCAAGTCTTCCACAGACATTGCAAATGGCAAATACTGAACATTTGTCTGTCGACGCTCATGAACAGCAGAAGTTTCTGAAATCAATTTTTCAAGGCCTTCCCAAAATGGTGTGTATTTTGGATCACTTGGTCTAGCATTGTCTTTTCGTAGATCATACACCAAGTCACAGTCCCCAGTTTCCATTAAGAAATCAACAAAACGAACATCAATTTCTGACTCTGTGCATGAAAATCCTGTTAGGTATTTGTACATGTCTCTCATCACAACTGGTGCAACTTTCAGTTTTGTGTATCTGTCAAAGAAGTCTTTCCTCATTCTTCTGGTAGAGAATTTAGGAAGTTCCTCCTTAACGAGGTTGATGATCCTTGCATTTTCACTTGGAGAGGGATTTTTTTCCGGTGTTTTCCATACTATATTAGTGTTACCCAGATAATTCCCATGGTGATAGGTGAAGAGATTTACAGAACAAGAAACCTGTAGAGTTGACAACCATTTTCTCCTGTCTTCTTTGTCTTCTGGCTCAAAATTCACCAAATCTATGATCTGGTAATACTCACTTTCCCTTAATGCCTGGTCTATAGCATGGTATAATGGTTTAACATCACTTGCTCCATTTAGTGTTTTCAGTGTCCAGTTGTCATTAAAGCTTCGAACTGGTTCTTGCAGCGACTGGTTTGACTTGGTTCTTTCATTCATCCCAGTGAGGAATGTGTGGTATTTCTGTAGATCAGAAACAAACTGCTCAATAAGTGTTTTACAAGGTAACATGTCCGTGTTTTCAATCCATGGCAACATCAGTATTTCTGACACTTCGTTGATGGCTGCCTTGAACTCTGTGGTCTCCAGCTGTAACAGAAAGTACAAAATCTTTATCATATCATAAGCCTTGAAATTCACGATTGTTTAGGAAACACAAAAATAAAAAATCTGGCCAATACTAAACTAATTTTATTTAAACAGCTCTAAATTGTTGAAATGAATAGCTCACGTCCGATTCTAAGGCTAGATTGGTAAGGTTCTACCCAAGAATATCTTGATTTGAAGGACATCTTGAGACCTCACCGAGTAAGAACAGTTGATTATACTTCAATAGAATACCCTTTCCATTCTTTATGTGCAATACCATTTAAAAAACTAGAACTTTGAGGGTCCTATATTGCTCACCTGATTATCAGGTAAGTACAAACTGAAATAGGATCAAAGCTGGTGACCTAGATTTTAAACCCACACGACCCAGATTAAAATTAAATTTAGATTTTGAAGCAGATTAAAACTTTTAAAATTAGATTTTGTTAAGGCAAACATAGTGAAAAAAATCATGAGATTTTTTCACAAAATAACATAGTGACCTAGTTTTTAAAACCCACAGGGCCCAGATTCAATTAAGACAAATATTCTGTTAAAAATTTCATTGAAATAAGGCGAAAATGGTGGCCACACATGCTTTTTCTCTTGAAGATATGACCTGGTGACCTAGTATATTATCGCACATGACCCACATTCAAAGTCATAGCAAACATTCTGACAAAACTTTTCTTGAAATTTGGTCGAAACTGTGACCACTTGTGTTCACAAGCCAATCGTTGACGACACACGACTATCGCTGGACCCTGGCCGATCACAATAGCTGTCTGGTGAGCTCTCTGTATTTGTTACTCAGGCTTAGATATGGCCACAACTTTACCTTTGGAAGCTTTTTTTTCTGCTTGCGAAATTCCCTGTAGCCCGTCAATGGTCTAAGACAGTCTGGCACACTAACTGAGCGGGAGTTCAGTCGTTCCCAGAATGGGTCCAGATACCACATTGTGTTTGTGATTGTTTCTATCACAAATTTGCCAGTTGTCTCTGCAGTCTGATTAGTGAAGCCCCACTTGTTTTTCTTGAACAGTCCCACAGTGTGGTTGAAGAGTCTGTCCTTTTGGTTGTTTTCTGTCCTAAAAAACAAAAACATAATATCGATGTGAAGTCATGTATTTTAAAACTACTACTATATAAAATATTCATGGATATTTAACAAAATAAGATCTTCAGTTAATTTATGTTTCCATTATAAAATAAAACTAGAAAGCATACAATGATGTAACCTAACATGAGTTTTCAAATCTATCTGAAATAAAAATATGCCCAAGCGCATTTAAATCAAGATTCAGGCAAGTTTACTAAGATTTGACGGAACCTTCTATATTTTGACTGAAAATGACAAAATTCAAACTTAGATATCTCAAACCATTTTTTGTATTAAAAGTATGAATACCGTAGTCCTGGATATGAATCATGCTTTATCCTGGCTCTCATTAGGACCTCAAACACATTGCTACAAGATGTGGTGGCAGGTTTTGTGGCATCTTCCTTGATTTCTTCCAGGAAAACTGTAACTGCTTTAGACCTGAAGTTTTAATTTTTTTAATCACACATACATTCAAGTTGCATAAAAGAAGCAGCAAAATCTTTATCAAAATTAAAAAAGCACAAAAATTCTGACAAATACCATCCGACAAGTACAGACATTATCAATTTATGTTGACATAATGTTGAAATTGTTGTACTGAGTACACATATCAAAACAGGTACTGGTCCGAAAAGGCTGCAAACCTTAAAGGCCTTATAGTGGCATTGTTTGGTTAATTACATGTATGAGTTATATGTGACATATAATGTGTAGTTGGTATGAATTATCCCTGGTCTCTGAGTATGCTAGAATGCAGTAAATATTTGAAATCTCATAAAATATTTTTTAAAATATTATAATATTAAATGGTACTTCTGTGTTTATAAATGAAATAAGTTACATCTGTCTTTATTTCTATTTTAATAATTATAATTTATCTTTAATCAAATATTGATATACAACATGAATTAACTCACATATAAACAGGCCTAATGATTTATTTGAAAAAAATATTAAGTTTGGCTTTTTTGGTAAAAGGTCTTTTTGGTATGAGGCATTTCTGGTTTGCAGCCTTTTGGAACCCTATCATCAAAACACAAGTGTTAATAGTTTGCACGAACAGCGTCATATTTATGTGACTGGCCATTCCCCATATATAAATCCATAGTTGTTGGGTGATTTAAACGTGCTTAAATTAGAAAAAAGAGTACAACAAATATAATAAATTAATTAAAAGTCATTTACCCAAACGATTTGACGACTTCGAACAGCAGTTGCTGTGATATTGTCGTCCTATCCTCAAGTTCAATTTTGAGAATTTTAAAATGTTCGCCATGGTTTTCTCTCACAACCTCTGCGACTGTTTTAGACAATGGAATTTTAGATATTGTAGCCGATTCCTTGTTGTTCAATATTGTTTTAAATTTGAAATATGCGGCATTGTCATTGTTATTTTCGTCAACATGCGATTGAGTAGCCATGCTGTTTTCACTCCGAGAGGAACGCTGGATGGTACAGATGTATTAATTGGTTGAAAGAGTGAATATTAGCCAATCAGATTCGCCGACAGATATCAATTTGACTGCTTCTTGTTTTACCTTTTTTACTTCGAAGATAAACCGGAATATCTCGTAAACCAGTCGAAAAGGGTTACACTGAATACCGAAATACACTTTTTACCGAAAGATACCGAAATAGACTTCGATTACCGAAATACACTTATAAAATTGCTATTAAAGCATTATTTGTTGTTTAAATAAGATAATATGTTGAAATATTAATACATGAAATAAATGCCAAAGTTTTATTTTAATAGAAACAGGATTTTGATAGTTATTTGACATTTTTAAAAATGCCGTGAGAACAGCACTAACGTGATAAATACCATAGAACCGAAATAGACTTTTTATTACTGAAATACACGTAATAAATGATAATTAAAGCATTATTTGTTGTTTAAATATAGTAATATATTAAAGTAATAGTAAATGAAATAAATGTCAAAGTTTTATTTTAATAGAAACAGGATTTGGATGGTTATTGGACATTTTTTGAGAATGCTGTTACATTACCATTCAACCGAAATACACTTATCCGACTATGAATGAAGACAATTGTTATTGTTAACAGCAGTACTTGTATCAAGGAACCCGGACTCTAGACACCCATGTAATTCGCTTTGCATTGCCTCCTGAACAGAATCAGCATTTAGTGAACCAATGTCACGTACTGAAATATCTGACAACGAAATGTGTTCATTTCCTACCGAGCTGATATTCCCTAACGAGCTTTCACCAGGACATAAGGGGTATTGCGCAAAGCTATCATCATTGACGGTTTTTTTCTCATTGTCGGACGAGCTGATATTCCCTAACGAGCTTTCACCAGGACATAAGGGATATTGCGCAAAGCTATCATCACTGACGTTTTTTTTTTCATTGTCGGACGAGCTGATATTCCCTAACGAGCTTTCACCAGGACAAAAGGGATACTGCGCAAAGCTGTCATCGATTTTGTTTTTTAATTGATCTGTTGAATTTAATTCGGAAGTTTGAATAGAGTCAAAAGAGCATTCTGTGTATAATGGAAATTTCTCTGAACTTTCTTCATTTTGAGCAAGTTTGGGAATATCAGCTTTATTTTCCTTTATTGTTTCAAATGTCTCGTTACATGAAAAGCTGTCATCTACAGTCACCTGTTGCGGTGTCTGAGGCTGTTTTGTGACTAATGGCACGAAATGATTCACCTTAAATTGCGAAATAAGCACAGGGGCGACCATTGATGTCCACATTATCATTACTCTCGGGGTCTGATTAGAAGAAACACCCCGACCTCTAACCAACTTTGTAAATGCACATGACATGTCTTGATTTAACTGAGGGGGATAATAAGATTGTATTGGTTCGCCAATTGCTGCACTCAATGCATACACGTGCGCCATTTCCGAATATGAGTTTACAGTCACTACATCGGTCACGAGTTTACTATACGGACTAGTAACGATTCTAATGTCATTTAAAAAATCATTATTTGGTTTCCTTGTATCGTAAGAATTTCGATTTTGAGTTTTAAGTCTTAATAATAAGTCGTGCTCCTGCGAACCGCCTATCACACGCGAAACAGCTCGAAATAAACAATTTCCATCCCCTACTGTACTAACGGGCAAATATTCACAATTCATAACAGGATGAAACATAGATAGTATTTTAACAGCCTGAGAGTCTACATCATATGAATTATTGTCTATTGAAGTAATATCTACACGATATGTTTCCAGTAGTTTTGCCTCGGACTTTGCTTGATTGATCAGAGAGTTCCTGGTATTTGATTGCATTGCCTTACACAATCTGAAAACCGAACATATAAATTTATGCTTAATCCCTTTAATTTCAAAACACTCATTATACTTGCTATTCAATTGTTTTTATTAGTTGTTAAAGAACGCCAGATTAGATCCTGATCACATGGCATTGTTTTACCTGCTGATCTGGATCTACACTGGTCGCACTGGCGATTATACATCAATTAGATAACTGAAGGTACAGGTTATGAACTAATACTGCTTTTATTAAATGCATTACATGTCACCACACCTGAAATTAAAACAAAACGTTGGCAATGCATAAATATTACATGAATCATTTATCAATGATGCGTTACACAGATCATGTGGTTATTATATAAAACATATTAATAACATTAATGACATACGCTATTTGTGAATTTATATTTATTGCAATTATTACAACATATATATATCCAACAATATATTTACAGTTACATATAACATGATATATACATTAATATATTTTCCTAAAACAAGCTTTAATTAAAGTGTTCATCACTTTCAGTCCTCCTTCCTTAGCTCCTGGGTGAACCAGGTCGTGGCTGTAATGTTTGGGATACTTGAGTTTATGCTCAACATTTACGTAGTCTTCTTCCAAATGAAGACTTAGTTTGGCATTTACGCGTCTTCTTATCTTGTTAAAGCGCTTGCTGTCCAATCCTGTGAAGTCCGGGAATGAACCGCGCTCTACAATGGATGCCACGAATACTCTCTCCACTCCGTTCTCTTTCATTCACTGTACAATTCGGATCAGTCGGGAGACTATTTCTTCGACTGAACATGTGGCGTTGATATAATTTCCTCCCAGATTCATGAACACATACCTGAAATAAAAACGATAATAAAGATTTAAAATTTTGATTATTAGGTTATCACTAATTATTCATGCATTATGTATATCACATGGGAGAGGGGTCCCCCGTGCAGCATCACGTGATGAGGAATATGGCGGCAAATCACAATACAACATTCAGGTATATACATGTAAATACTTATGAATAATATAAATACACAATACCTAGGTCTGTCATTCATCATTTTCTGAAATTCAGGTATAAACATGCAAACGAGTGATATATGACCGCTTCTCCGCTTGTGAATGCGAAAACAACTAATTATATCTCTGAATAAAATTGAATAGACTGTTTATAGTTAACTTTTATAATTATTGCATGTAAGTGATCTGATTTCATCTACATTGCAACATTATAGATAAATCATTTGAATATATTTTAATTCAATAAATGTTCATAGATATTAAGCTCTTACATAAATAAGTGTAAACACAAATTTGCAACAACCAGCATATCACGGCACATCGCTACAAAGGGAAATAACTTTGAGACAAAAGGAATACGCATTCAAACATAACATTCAAATACAACACTCAAAAACACAATAAAGTCAAATAAATCTTTTACATTTATTTCATAAATTAATATTTTTTACATTATATCTTATTTAAACAGCAAATAAAGGTTTAATTACAACGTATTGAGTGTGTTTCGGTCTCTTAAAGGGAATACGCAATATAGCATTTTAATACAACTTTTTAAAAACAAAACAAATTAAAATAAAACTTTGGCATTTATTTCATATATTAATATTTCAACATATTATCTTACTTAAACAACAAATAATTCTTTAATAGCAATTTTATAAGTGTATTTCGGTAATCGAAGTCTATTTCGGTATCTTTCGGTAAAAAGTGTATTTCGGTATTCAGTGTAACCGGTCGAAAATAGTTCTCTGACAGATCGCGGGAAATTTTATTTTGCAAGGGAGGGAATTCATCGAGTCGGCGGACCGAAAAAAAATAAAAGAAAATTTTGTTACTTTTATTTTTATTTCATTTCGCCAGAAATTAGGGTCGGCGCTCCCGTAAATCAAAAAATAAAAAAATGTTGGCCTTACCATATGAGCATTCTTCTGTGACAGGTTTAACAACATGGTGTCCTACTTTGTATTTCGGGTATGATACTTTGAACTTGGGTACACCCTCTTTGGTCACCGCTTGTTCCTTCCCTGCGTTGCAAGATGTATGCAATGCTGCTAAATATAGCCTGAAACATACAAAAATTATTTTTCATGTATAGCAAAGTCTGCTTTTACTCTTGCTTTTTCTGAAATCAGGAAGACAAAGAAAAATCAGGAAAGGACATTGGCTATTAACATGAAGTGGACTGATTATAGAATTATTTTAAAAGTATTTAGAATGAGGCTGAGTTCAGTGTACTGGCGCTTTATACCATTCATTTTAAAGAAACAGTGGGTTTTCTTAATCAGTATCCGTGTAGAGAATTCATGAAAGCATGTACAAACCTCTTCTGCATAACTCTGTAGGTAAAGCTGTAAAATTTGGGAGCAAACTGGCAGACTATCTTATGCTGTGCTTCAAGCCTGGAGGTCTGTTCAGCAGGGGACAGCTTCTTGATGTCTCCCAGCAGTCTCTTATTTGTAATGATCAGCTGCAGTTCTTTATGTGCCTTCGGACCTGAAAATTATTACAATTTAATAGAACAGAGTGTCAAGGGATATCTGCGTTTCGCTGTAATGTACAACAATAAATTTGCATAATATGGTAGGCTGTTTGTGTAAGAGTATAGCTTGTGTACATATTCAAATAAAAATAAAAACAAGTAAAAAAAATAACCAAGTCCCATAAACAGACTTTAGACTAACAGAAGTTAGAGTATTTGGTTATAAAGAAGATATTACGGTTATTGCTGTTCTGGCCAACATCACTTATTTATCTGCAGCCACAGTTGCTGAAAAGCACTAAACTTAAGGACTAATAACTTCTGTTTAACTGATCTGACCCATTCTCGGTCAATTTGTTCGTGCAGGCATCTTGGAAATCTGCCACCGTGCCCTTCATGCTTATTGGTCACATGGTTCAAAATGGATAGCCACTTGTCCTGTACAAGTTCACCATCTCCACCACTAGAGGCAGCACAGAAGTAGAGGAAGTTGGAAATAGAATGGGCCCATTGTGATATGATCTCACATCCCTTTTTCTTCCCCAAGGCAACCAGCTTGCTTTTGACACCTGTAAAATAATGAATCAAAATATGACAATTTAAGGACTATAAACTTAACCTTGACATTGTTCTGGTGAGGTGTGGTCAAAATAAATCAAGTTCTATCTACAGGCCAAGTGGTGAGGGCTTTGCCACATGTGACTTTTCATAATGTGAATCACGATTCAATTATATAATTGGAATTCTTTTTTTCTATCAATAGGACCAAGTTAAGATAATAACTTTTTCATTATTCTTGCTGATATTTCTGATATCTATGTGCTTCAAAGATATCCACAGACAGACAGTATAAACACAAGATACTTGAACTGTAAAGCTCTTCAAGACCACCCTGAAATAAAGACCACCTCAATAATAAGACCACTGTTTCAATGTCCTATTTTACAGTTTCGCACTTTTTCTAACCCAGAATTAGGCCCACCCTACTATTTAGATCACTTTTGTCCAGTCCCAGAGGTGGGTTTTCACTGTAGTATCAATAATTGACATTTGTGCATGATAAGAAAATTCTAGCTTACACTTTGCTAGATGCCAGCCATCGAACCAATGCTTGATTTCCGGTCGTTCCTCTCTCAAATACTTCCGAACCTGGACATGTCTGTCTGTGGTAAGGTCTGACAATCTTACATCATTATCATCCAGCTTGGTCAAGGCACGCTTCAACCCTTCAAGTTCCATGGCATTAGAGTTCTTCACTTCATTACTCTGAAAAATCGATTTCATGTGATTCTTTTTGTATCATTAATAAATTAACGGTGATAAATCACTATTTTTTAAGATCACAAATATGGTTTAAACAGTTAAATAAAAGCCTATTGTGTTTAATAATTTACATTCATTTTCCATTATTTACAATGAAACCAAAACCTGTTTGCCATCTGTAACTTTTTAGCAGTCTGAGAGTTTCCTAACTCAGATGTGCAACCACATATTCTAATTTTTACCCTAGCACAAAACTCATCCATATATCTTGCACTTTGAATTATAACGTGTAATGTTGATTTGAGAAATAAAATGAAACCACAGTAAAATAACTGCAAAGAGTGAGACCCACAAGAAGAAAATGATGTTCTGAAGTTGAATCGCATTTATCCTCAGAAAATGAAATATATGACCTTGTTTACAAAGCAAACTCTAATATCACTGATTATTTATCTCAACAACTATTTTATACCTGTACTAATTCCACTGCCAGGACCTGTCCTGTCTCCAAGTCCATAATCGTGTATGACCCATACTTCGCCGAGTGTCCTGGTGTACAGCATCGGGCATCTCCTCCAGCTTTCACTTTCCGCCCTCTACATTCTTCCAAAATACTTGCTTGTCTTTTTGTCCAAACATTGTCAATTGCAGGAAGAATGAAGGCTCTCTGTATCCTATTAAATGTTCTATAACATACAAACGGCAACTTCATGAACTTAAACAAGTTAAGAACTTTAGTAGGAGATGCTCCACTGAATGTTATAGCACCACTGCCAAGCAAGTTGACTAGAGGTGTCCCTCTTACTGTCTTCATACTTTCCCACGTTCTAACATGTCCACAGGTGCACTTTGTAGTGATGATGAGCATGGCCCCTCTTGTTATTTTCTTTATAATGCTGGACACAAGTCCACAAATCCCACACAAAAGCAGCAAATCTAGGATGGCACTCTCCGACACTACATAGTTTCGCTCCGTTTCCTCTGGTTCTACACAGTCATGCCTAAACAAAGAATAATATATATTGGCAACACTGTATTGTTATATCCAATAATCATATTTTTTTCTAATTAATTCCCCATGAGCATCACAGTTCACGAAATGAAGCAGATGCTATTTAACCCTTTTCTCCACAGATACACCTTTATCTTGGGGCACAGTGTAGATCCATATCTGAGCCATCTGATCCGGATCTAAATTCTTCACATTTAGATTCATGAGGTTATTTCTGACTAAGTAATGAACAGTGTAGGTCCAGATCAGATGGCATATTTATACCAGCTGATCTTTACCTACACTGTTCCACCATGCGATACAATTCACAGTATATAGAGTAAAGGGTAAAGTAAAAATGTGATTCCTATTTCATAATACTACTTGTTAAATTTAGCCAAATATTAAAGTTAATCATGACAAGTTGTAAAGATTGTCTTAACTTCTGTTTACCATCTAGTTTTGTTTCAGATATGATGTTGAAATCTGCCAATTCCTGACTCATTATGGCAAATTATGATGCAGAGATCTTTTCAGTTGTTACTTACCAATCTTCTTCCATCTCATCCTCTGATGACATGTCGACATCCCATTCGTCTGGACGCCAATCCGGGTCATCATCTTTGTCGTCCTCGTAATCACTATCCAACATGTCCGCATCATCTTACTCTAAAAGAGGATTGTCTTCAGGGAACTGATAGGACTTGTCGTCGGCCACTGGGAGGTGGGAAAGATCTGGACCACAAGCAGAGTCCTGGGTCAGGGCTTGGGGACCAACATTCATGTCCCTGGTTGTGGGGCGTATCTGAAAACTCTTGTTTTCTGTTGTTGTCTGAAATAATACCAATATTGATAAAACAGGTTTTGTTTGTTTAGATCAATATATTCAACATAGAAATATCAACTTAACTGGATTTCTCACACATGAAACATGTTTTTCTCTCTAGAAAGGTATTATTTATCCTTTACTGGATATAAATGGGTTTCATTGCATGTGCGAAAAGTGTAGTTCCAGATCAACTGGCACATCCATGCCGCCTGATCAGGACCTGCACTGTTCAGAATAAGCTACTGAATAAAAAAAAGAACAGTGTAGATCATAATCAGACGGCTGAACTAGATATACATTGTTCATCAATGGATGATATCCATATCCCATGGAGTAATCGATAATTTTAGTAAAATGTGCCATTACTGCAGTGATATTAAGGTTCTAGTGCACATGTCTATGCCTAATGTCATACTTTTCAACCTGACTTTTATCTGTCTTCACATCTTCTATTTTTATTATTCAAACTCCAAAAGATTACACAGATATTTTCTGAAAGAAATATTAAATATTCGAACCAGGGCTTTTTCAGCTAGTCTCAAGGGGCCGATAATGGGCCCCATTCCCAATGCCAAATAGGGAACATTTTTCCCAATTTCAAGAAAAAAAATCCATTTCAACAGAAAGGATTTTTTTGCCTATGAAATAGAAACAAACAAGAGAATTCATGTGATCAAGGGACTTTTCAAATTACAAAATTAGTTTGATTATTTTTTATCAGTGATCTGTAAACCTACATTCCTTGAATCTATGTATGCAACCTGTGTAAAACCAGTGTATACTGTGTAAACAATTCCCAATTTGTGCAGGGGCCTTTTTTCCAAATACACCTGAAAAAGCCATGCGAACCATCACAAATGATTTGTTATCCCATTTTTAATCATAATAAAATGAACATCGACATACCGCATCTGTCTGTGTTGCCTGTGATACATGGTCAGAAAGTGACACCATCCCAGATATGTCCTCCTCTGTGCTGTATGTTTCTGTCTCCGTACCACACGTCTCCGAGCCAGAAACTTCAACCACCTCATGCAGTATCTCACTAATAATCTGAAAGATTTATAATATTAATAATAAATCTGATATATTATCAGTGCTAAGTAATAATGTGCATGTAATATTTACATAAATGTAATTTTGTAATGCCATAAATGACAGTAATTAATCAAAAAGGAGGAGGACATTATAATGTCCATATCCGTTGCTCTTTGGAGCACAATTGGTATGGTGATAACATGACAGGATGTAGATCAAACATCAGAAGTACAAATCCTAGCCACAGCCTGAACAATTTTACCCTACTCTGTATAATCAATCACCTTAAAATCTTTATAATATGGAAGATCCCGTCAAATTTACATTCTTATTATAAAACAAACAAACCTGTTGGCGATTCCTTTTTTCAAATGCCCCATAACATTCTCGTTTTCTTTTGGCAGGCCCAAGATCTATGGGATTCAGTGGTCTCCTATTCTCTTTGTAGGCCTCGGTCTCGGGAAATACTGACGGCACTGCTGTTTTTTAAGCTCCAGTTTTAAATTTATACCCACAGATTCCATCACAGCTGGCGATCTTACAAAGTCATCGTCAACAAAATGTCTCTTGCACAATCTGAAGGTTTTGGACGGAACCCACGGAACAATTTTTTCTCCGATTTTTCAACAGGACCCTACAGCATCAATCCATTGCTTCTGCTTGGCGATGTCCTTGGGAAAAAGAAAAAATCCTTTGTTCCCACCGTCACTTTTCTGGTTGCATCCAAAGGCAACACAAAGAACCATCTTTTACAATAAGAATTAATCCAAATAACAATGTTTTGACAGCTTTACGCGATAAATTCGTCATCAATAATTGCATAGATATACATGTACAATGGCTTCCGCTTTAATGCGTCGCTTCCGGCGGGGATAAAACTACGCTCTGGTTTTGGTGGTGTGTAACCTAGAGAGGCATTTTGTTTACTTCCGATTTATAATTTCCAGTTTTTGAAGATTTTGAAGTATCCAGAAAGAGTATCGACTATGCCAAATGAAACATGAACTTATTAAGAATTACTATATTGTCAGCACTCATTCCAGTTCGATTGTTGTATGAAGATAAAGATGTCACTTCACAAGTGTACCATTATCCGGACAATTTTATTTCGGACAGTGTCACAGTTTTGCCAATTACTTATGGGCAACATACATTTTACACAACTTTTATAAACTTAAGTACTTCAGTTTCGAAGTGCAATTCTTCTTCTTCTTGCTTGATAAAGCGAAGAAATGACTTTTTACCCATTTGTTTGCTGTTGTGTGGAGATATCCACCCCTGCCCAGGACCTGGTCCAGATGATGCTCCTGAACATCCCACTCAACCAGATTTTAAAGGTTTTCAGAGACGTGGATTACATTTTTTACATGTTAATGTAAGAAGTCTTTTACCAAAGTTACATGAAATTAGTGAACTAGCCAGAAAGACCAGAGCTGCATGTATTTGCTTATCAGAAACATGGTTAGATGACTCAGTTCCAGATTCAGAAATTCAGATTGACAATTTTTTCATCCAGCGTAGAGATCGGAATCGGCACGGGGGCGGCGTTTGCATATACATTCGCTCGGATTTGTCCTTCAACAGTCGACAGGATTTGAACCATGATGAGTTAGAAGCTACATGGGTGGAACTTTTTTTACCAAAAACTAAACCAATTTTATGTGGCTGTTTATACAGACCACCTACACAACAGAACTTTTATACTGTTTTAGATAACTTATGTTCTTCTACCAGTGACTTTTTAGAAAAAGAAACCTTATTGCTCGGTGATTTTAATACAGATGTGACCAATAAAAAAAGATCTTCACTTTTACAGTCTTATACATGTTTTACTGAAATGTTTCATTTTAAACAGTTAGTATGTGAGCCAACTAAAATTAGTAATACAAGTTGTACTACCATTGATTTGATTTTAGCATCAGATTGTCACAAGATATCACAGTCAGGTGTATTACATACATCCTTTAGTGATCATAGTTTGATATATTGTACTAGAAAGGTTACTAAAGTCTATGTTGGTTCTCATAAAACAGTTACATTAAGATCCCTAAAGAACTATAATAGAGAGAACTTTCAAGCTAGTCTTTTAGCAGCTGATTGGAATCCTGTTTTATTGTGTGAAAATGTGAATAATGCTTGGAACAGTTTTAAACACTTGTTTTTATCTGTAATTGACAATGTAGCACCAGTGAAACAAACCAGAATTAAGCATAGGACTGAACCATGGATGGACTCTGATATTTTTGAAGCTATGAAGGAAAGAGACAGAGCTTTTCATAAATTTAGAAATGAGAAATCTGAGGTTAATTTCGACAATTTTAAATTGCTAAGAAATAAAGTTCAGAATCTTGTTGAATGTGCTAAGAAAGAATATTTTTCAAATACAGTTGAACAGAACAAAAATGATTCTAAGTCTCTGTGGAAAACTTTGAAAAATCTTGGTTTACCTTCTAAGAAAGGTTCTACTATGTCCAGTGGAAATGTGTGTTTAAATGTTGATGGTGAAGTTTGTTTTGAAAAGAATATTATTGCTGAAACTTTTAATAATTTTTATACAACTGTTGCAAGTAAACTTGTTGAAAAGTTACCTGTAGGTCTTAACAAATATGGAAGGAATTTTGTTGAATCTTTTTACAGAAACAAACATATTTTTCCTGATAGTTATTCATTTTCTCTAGTGTCTGAGAGTAAAGTACTTAAATATATAAATTCATTAGGCATTAATAAGGCAACTGGCTTAGATGGTATACCTTCTAGGTTTGTCAAGGATGGGTCTCTGGTTATTGTTGGTCCCCTTACCCACATCATTAATCTTTCTCTTGTACAAGGTATTGTACCAGATGACCTTAAGTCAGCAAGAGTTGTTCCCCTTTTTAAGAAGAATGATAAGTTAGCTGTTGGTAATTATAGGCCTGTCTCCGTTCTGAATATAGTATCTAAAATTCTTGAGCGGGTTGTGTATGACCAGGTCGAGTCCTACTTCAAAGACAGTAACTTGATATATGATTTTCAGTCTGGTTTCAGGAAAGGTTTTTCTACAGATACATGCTTGATACATTTGACAGATTACATCAGAAGGGAGAATGATAGGGGTAATGTGGTTGGCATGGTACTGTTAGACTTACAGAAGGCGTTTGATACCGTCGACCATGCAATCCTTTTAATGAAACTTCATTCGACCGGTCTTAGCCAGGATATCATAAGATGGTTCAGGTCTTACTTGTCTGATAGACAACAACTGGTTGATGTCTCAGGCACATTTTCATCAACAGCATATGTGACCTGCGGAGTACCCCAGGGGTCCATCCTAGGCCCTTTTCTTTTTTTAGCATATGTAACTAAATACGTCTGTACATCCATACCTATGTCCTCCAAATTTTGTAGCATCAACTCCTCCTTACCTATCAGGCAGATTTCTTTTAAATTTGCACAGATGACCAAGCAGGATGATTGTAAAGAATGGATTTTTCCTGCTGCCATTTTTACCAGAATTATGGCCCTTTGGTATTACAAATGTTGCAGCAATGGGGGCGGGCCATCAGTGTCCGAGGACACATTCTAGTTTTATTTGCTTAGAAAATTGAAAACGAAGATACGTATGTGCATATGAGTGATGTTGATGGTGAAACTTGTGATATCTGCACTTAAATAAAAATTAAATAAGGTTAAAACACAGAATATACCAAATATTGTTTTTGATGACATTCAATCAACTAATCTACTATTCAATAGGGGTGCATTTATAGATACTGATCATATTGTACAAACACCATTTATTCAGCATGCATGACATTTTTACAATAGCTAAGAAAACACGCCACTGCCATAAAAACTGCCTTTGAATTAATGACACATAGTAAACTTAGGGTTAAAGTCCTGTAAAGGTTTTTTCCATGTATGTATATAAACTCGATATCCTCTCATCGGCTTGTACCCATATCTTGTACCATGTGATAGACGGTCCACTGCTGTGCTCTTACTACTATGACATTCACGAGCCAGACATTCAAACGAAGTATGGAGCAGGTATCAGTTAACACTTTGCTCCATGGATACACATTTTATCACATGAGTGGCCAGTGTAAATCCTGATCAACTGTACCATCTGATCCAGATTTGTACTGTTCGCTTTTTAGACAGAAATAACCTAAAAATCTAAAACCCAAAGTGTAGATGGCACTGATATGTTAAGTGATCTGGATGTACATTGTTCGCTCATATGATAAAATGCGTATCTATGAAGTAAAGTTTTAAGAGAGATGTGGGAGCCATATTTTACATCATTACACATTTGGCCTAAAATATATTTTCATAAACAAGGTATTAATGATAAGCTGATAATACAGATTCTAACAAACCAACAATGTTACGCGAGTGGCGGCCACACACAAATGTATTTCTACCGTCTGTACAAACCCCGATTAATCCGTTGAGAGATGGGTCAGTGAGAGTGAACAGATGGTGTCCCTGAATGTCCACGATTACTACGCCCTTGACTTCATCAGCTACAGACAGCTTGTTTTCCTCAGCATGAACCAATATATGCCTTGATTTTTGGAAGATGTCATTCCCTGAACTATCCTTTGCTATCTTACACAGCTCATGACCCTTTGTGTCATACACGTACACTGTTTTACTTCGGTCTGAAACAAATAATTTCAGATCAGTGTATGCCAGTCCAAAGCAGTCGTGATTAAATTTAAGAGCACGTGTGGCGGTCATCTTGTCCCCTATCGAGACAAACTGTATGGAATCATTATATAGGGCTACTGCAGCTTCCGACTTACTCGCATACAGCGTAAGAGTAGTCTTGGAGATGAATGAAATCTTTGAGTGAATCTGTGGAGAGGTCCAAGAGTTTAAGCTTTCTGTTGTTGTGATCAGCCAGAAGTAGATACCTATCATCAATGATACAGGAACCAAAGATGAAACACGTGCTTTTGTCATCGGAAAGCTTTAAATCTACTTCTTTCTTGTTTCGTACCTTGTAAAGAGACGTTTTGTGTTGTGCCACCGAGACTGAACCCAGAATCTGAAGTTCCTTTATGACTTCAATGATGCTTTGATTAGCTTTGAAACAGAAGGTAGCTTCTGTCTGTCCCTGCTGCTCGTTCCCGATCTCTTCTCCTTTAACCGTCACTTTCTGTGTAGTCTTTAGGCAAACGTATTCTTGGGCCTTATTTCCTTCCGCCCTTTTCAACTGAGAAGCTGCATCATCTAAAGAACTCATCAGGGATTCCATCTCTTGTACATCTTTAGTAAAGGATGCATTAATCTTGTCGTATTGTTTCTTCAGTTCCGCTATTGTAACTTGCTCCAGATTGTCTAGTAGAAATTCTAATTCTCGGCGAAAGGCTTTAATGGCTTCCACTTCCCTATCAAAGGCTTCTGCTAGCTCTTTCAGCTTCGCTTCTTTGGATTTCTTGATTTCAGCTATGGTTGTCTTAATCTGGTTGAGCTTCTGTTGTGTGCTGATGAGTTCTTTTTCATTGTATAGACTGTCTAACTCGTCGGTAATGGAGTGAATGTGCGTGCAAGTCCTGAAACAGTATCGGGAAAAATAACGAATTTAAATATATTAATTAGACAAGCGCGCACTCACTTATATTCAGCTTAGACTTCTCCAAAGCGTATGAGTTAGGATTATTAGGAAAAACTTTGTGACATGTTTCTGTATACGAACTAAACGCCGAGGATTATTTGCAGAGCATAAAAACAATGTTATTTATTTTTTCTGTAAACAATATGTGTACATTTGAAAATTTAAAAGCGGGGATTAGAAATGAGGTAATGAGTCTAGCTGCATGTATATTTAATGATAGAGAACGTTTCTTCTAGACTGCTTTCTGTAAATGTTAAATAAATTATGTTAAGCTACTAAATTAGAAAAAAAACACATATTGAGGAACGTTGTGAACATTCTTATTGATATATACTTATGGACAAAAGTCTTGTCCGGTATACTTGTCCGGTTATGGTTTCCATAATATCTTTTAAACACGTGAAATTCAAAGTGCCATTACTCCACCGGCATAAATTTGGTATCGACGAAAAGAGGACATTTATATGCGTTAAATGAAAATGAATTTTGAAAATTAAGGCAGTGCTGCCGGTAATGTAATGAGTTGAAAATTAGCATGCAAAAAATCCAATCTTACTTCCGGACAAGACTTTTGTCAATAAGCATATGAACGAATCATCAAACATGGCCTAGATTTCTACTAGATAGAGAAAAAGAAACCTGTTATTACAAATACAAAAACAAATACTTAACCTGTATTTATTTTGAATGTTTAAAATAATTTGCTTCGGTAGATTAATTATGGCTTGATTTTTAATTTCATGTGTACCTATGCCATGTTTACTCATTAATATGCAACTTTTCACTGACATTATTCCATATGGCCTTTAAGTATTGAATATCTTAAGTTTAAATGTATAATGTACATGCCTGTGACTAACTACTATGCAGGACGCACACGCCACCTCATCGTGTTCCTTGCAGAACATGTCCACAATCTTGGTAGGATGTATATTACATCTCTCTGTGGGTAAACTAGGCAGACACCCATCTGTTCCCAAAGACTAAAAGTCATTCTTGTCTAGTAACTTGTGCCGCCTTGCAGCAGGATTCACATTATCTACACAGGACGAACAGAAGTATTCCTGACACTCCACGCAGTATCTCTCTGCTTCTCTTGTCCTGCCCTTATCCGTACATATACAACATTTTATATTTACAATTTCGTCTGACAAAACGTGACTCCCACCGGTAGCCATTTTTCATCAAACGAAAAATAATAATATTACTTTCGTGTTCTAATTTAAGTACATATCGATATCGGAATGGGTCATTTATCTAATGTAATCAATTCAAATTAATGCAATGCAATACTTTTGTACACTGATAATAAATCGTAACTAAAATTTGCGTAGATAAGTGGTATGAGATTAGCCTGTTGAACAATGTATTTGTCGATTGGATTTCTCATTACAATACATACAAAATCTCCTCATTTTTGAACTGTTTACTATGTTTTTGTGACAATCAGTGCGCTATATCCGGTAAATGATACAATCGGTTTATAAACAGTGAATTTGTCAATTATATTTTTATAAAGAAAAGTAAAAATACGGCGGCACGGATTTCGGGATTCGATCCTAGCCTATTGTTTTTGTTTAAAATATTCTGTAAAATAAGTAATTATTGTTCTATTCTAGCAAAATAAGAAATGAAAGTTTAAATAATTACGAATCAATTTAGGTTTTGTGAATGATGCTGTTCATATCTATACGGTGTCGTTTTCTGATCAGCTTAATTTGCATATTATACAACAACTGCACCGCGCTAAACCGATGCAATTTTGTAAATGATTAATAATAAATGTTTAAATTCATTTTTTCGATCAAGTATCCCGTTTAATAATTCACTGTACCAATAATTTTTACGATCGAATCGTTTATCAGATGGTCACAGGCTACAAATGTTACTATTTATAAAATACTGCTTTTGTTTCTTTTCCTGGCGGTTGTAGTAAAATTTATTTGCAGAATAACGAACACTACTAACAAAACTTACTTCCGGGTTCTACATTCTGTTTGAAGTCAAAACATTTTGATGTACCTTTTTGAAACTCGACATTAATTCCCACTGGCAGACCAATGAAAGTGAAGAAATATAGAGTCACGTGGCTATTTTTAAGTTACGATGCTCAAGTTGTTCGAAAAAAATGCTTTATTAACATAGAACAGACAAACACAAAAAAGAAATACCGTGCACAAGAAGTATGGAATGGCTGTTTAAAACGTCTAGAAAAAATGATATAGGTATTGCGCAAACACTTATTTACAATATTTTGCTGTCATCTGTCAAAATAATGTCAGAAATTTTAAGTTGTACATTAATATGTTTTGACTTCAAACCGAAAGTAGAACCCAGAGGTAAGTTTTCCTTGAATTTCTTGAAATCCCTAACAATATTTTGACGAATTGGCACTAAACAGAGTTCTCATGCAAACGGGTTCTCTTTTCTTTTAGTATATGCTTGGTAATTAGAACATGAATTAGATTAAACTGAGCTTGCAAACATTAAAACATACTTAGATAAATACAATATTCACTCAAATCTAGGTAGCAATGAGTATTTTCCCCCAAAATTCATTTTTAAAATTTTAGCAAGTTTTCGCCATTTGCAATGTTAGTGATACCTCAAAGTAAAATACTTACAAGTCTTAACCTCCAAAGTGAATATTTAATGCAGTAAAATACGTTATTTCAAATTTTAATAACTTTCGGCAATATTATTTTTCTTGTACCACCTATGGTTACTAGTATACAAGCAATAAACCTCTAGTTACTGTATCACATTGTCAATCGTACCTACTCGGCGATCTCCGGCAAGCTTCGGATTACATATGTTCTTTTGCTAGCGCAGTGTTTTAATGCTCATTTGCATGATATTCTCATTTATCTAAAATGCTTACAGAACCCACTGAAAATCCTGTAAATGCATGAAAAAGGAGATTGCTCAGATGGGAAATTACTGTATCCTAAATACATTTGTAACGTGTTTCTTTAAAAATAGCCCTTTTCAAAAAATATTTTTGGAATTCCAAAATGTGTATTTTTATTATCAGTATAAAATAAGATATTCATATTGTTTTAGAAAAGTGTGTGTAGTAAAGTAAAGCCCAGGTGTATAAAACTCGAAACCTTTTTGATATATTAACAATCGTTTTTACAATCGAACTATTTATACCAATATATAGATTATATACATGCTTTACAAATCATAATGCTTTTTAAAAAATTTTCTTAGCAGTTTATATTGGAAAACTTGACCAGTTTTCTATTGATTGTTAAGTACTGCTTTTATATAATTGTTATAAAAAACATCGGATAATAACAAGGTGGTCCGGAGATGGTTGGTTATCTGTTTCACTTTCCACCACCCAACTGTCGCCATTAGTCTGCCAGTCTTTTGCCTCTCCTCAAATAACTTAAATTATTTTTATTGATTATTTTAAACAGCAAAATTTTATTGGGCGAATATTATCCAAGGTTAAAAAAGAGATTCTCCAGACTTTGACGGGGAGGCTTGGAATAACCAGAACAAAATGTTCTCTATGTCTTATTGATTTATTTATTACATATGTAATAATTCATATTTTTATTTCTAAAAAAAACGAGTTGATAAAGTAAGCATGAAACCAAATATTGTAGACAACATACGAGTTTCATAGTTTCATAGTGGAATTAGTCAAATTGTAAATTTGAGGTGCTTTTGTGGCATTTTGGTTATCCTTATTTAACATTTTTACAATAAACTTCATTTTACTCTAATATACTTAACAAGCACATTCATTTGTATAACAAACTTAATCTGAAATTTTGTTAACATATTTATAGCTCTTTTTATCAGATAGAAAAATAAAAAATCACTTATAAAAAGAAACATATAATCCCAATTTAATTATTTTAATACTTCAGCATGTCCTAAGCAACATTTTGAGAACTTTGTTTTACAACATCAATTCGTTTTCCGTTTGATTGTCAGAAATAAGAAAAGGGAATCCCATGATTGTGTTATTAGAAACTACTAAATTGGAGATTGATGAGAATGTTCTATTTTAAGATTGTCGCTGCACACCGTTCAACCAGATATGGTAAATGCCGTGGGTATGTCACCAATCTCCTTCGCAGAGTTGTCGTTCCTTACACTCACTTAACATCTCTGCGAAAGGCTCCATGTCAAGATTTAAATGGTTCAGTGGATATTGGTTTAAAGCCAGTAATAAGAAACCCCAGTTTTGTATGACTCAGTTACACCAAAACAACTGTGAGCTGATGTATTAAGAAAATGTTAATGTTACTTTTCATTTGTCAAAATAGCTTAGCATTTGCTTGAACATAAACCATGCAATACATGTATGACCATGGTGTTCTGGACTCGTAATAAGACAAAATATTTGATTGTATTTGCTTGAACATATATCATGTTATACATGTATTGCCTAGGTGATTTGGACTATTTCATTAGTCTTAGTATTTGAATTGGCTTAAACATCAATCATGAAATACATGTACGACCATGGTGTTATGGACTCTTGGACAAAGTATTTGATTGTATTTGCTTAAACATAAATCATGCAATACCATCTTGTTGTGTTGGACTCTTTAACGCGACAGTCATCAGATGATGATGATAAGAATGAGAGACCTCCGATGGACCTATCTGACCTGTTTGTACTCGATATGTCACCCTCATTGAAAACTCTGGCAAAACTTGCTGTCAAAACTAACAGTCATAGAATATAAACTGGATACATCATGTCTACCTAGAGATGTTAGGTAAGTTAAAATAGTTACCACCACAAATCCATTTAAGAAATAACACTTTTTGCATAGGGGATTGTTTATTTTATTAGGGAAGGGATATCCTGTCTTTCTCCTGGGAAAAGATACTGTTAGTGTGCTTACACCTGTGACATGGCGACACCAAGTATTTCATGTCCTGTATTCAATTAAGTGATGTCATTTAGATACAAATCTATGTAAGCCTCAGCATTTCAGCATATTGAAATAACATTCTAATTGTATACAATTACAAAAATGTTATAAACAAAAAAAGGTATGCAAGAAAAAAGCATCTTGCACAAGACATTCAGTTTTTCAATCTGTCACCTCGGGTGAACTGTTTTAGTGGGAACAAAGCTCTGCCAAGTTATCGCCAAAGCAGTTAACCCTGGGTGACGGAATGTTACATCTTAACCTCACACCTTGGCAAGATACTTATAGTCGTTGCACTGGGAGGGAATTTCTCAAAGGATTGGTTTCAAGATTTTATCATGAGGCCATTTTAATACATTTTCATAACAATGTTTATACTGACAGCAAATCCATCAAACATGTTTGCAAAATGTTTAACTTATAATAGATCGCAAGAAAGTCATGTGATGGTATACATGTAGAAATAAAAAAAAACGCTGTTGCAAAAGAATTGGTTTTCACAGTACTATCATGTTCACGTTAAGAAACTTTGAATGTGACAATCTGTAAATACAATAAACATTCATGCCTTCTGATCAGGATCTACAATGCTTGCTTCTTGATAAGAAATAAACTAATCGATCAAACTTATTGTACCAGAAACAAATAATTTTATGAGTATTATGTGTTGTTTGTTATTTTCAGGTGGGAGTGGGAAGCCATGACCACACCAAATGTGATAACTAGACCTGTTAACTCTAACGGATAAACTGTGATCATTTTTATAGACTAATTATGTATATTCTAATAGATAACAGTAAATCATGTGAACAGGTGCATTTGTTCTTTATTACTGCTTAATACATTTATCAGATACCTATGTTTTTATATGTTGTGTGTTTAATATGCTTCTGTGAAGTTATGTCAATGACGTTTGTAAGCTAAAATACAATTAATGATAAAAAGGCATGAGGTTTTATTGCTTTTAGAAGTCACCTACAACTAAAACTTTGTACAAAACTCAAGCAAATTTGTTATGCCCTCACAAAGTAGGAGGCTTATAAAGTTGCACTCGTCCGTCAGTACGTCTGTACGCCCATCAGTACATCCTTTAAATCTATTAGCATCAACTCCTCCTGAACTATCATGCAGATTTCTTTTAAACTTGCACAGATGTTCAAGCAGGATGTTTAAATGATTGTTAAGAATATCTTTTTCCTACTGCCATTTTTATCATAATTATGACCCTTTGTTATTACAAAGGTTGTTGCAGCAATGGGGGCATCAGTGTCTGAGGACATATTCTAGTTTTCTTTCCTGAGAAAATAGAAAACAAAGTAAATGTATGTGCATATGAGTGTTGTTGGTGGTGAAACATGTGCACTTAAATAAAAATTCAGAGAATGCATAATAATTTGGCAAACTTTGAATAAGGTAAAAACACAGAATATCCCAAATATTGTTTGTGATGACATTCAATCATCTAACCCACTATTCAGTAGGGGTGCATTGATAAATACTGATCATATTTTACAAACGCCATTTATTCAGCATGCATGACATTTTTACAATAGATAAGAAAACACATAAAAATTACCTTTGAATTTATAAATCATTGTACACAAAAAGTTTAAGTCCTGTAAATGTTTTGCCATGTAATTTTATTGCCTATGAAGTTAAACCTTGCTATAATTCTTTTTGTCTGTCAAACATATTATCATACCTGACTAATTAAGCTTCTGATGGGAATGTTTCTATCTATTGCAATGGAAACTCTTTTCCAGATTAAACAACCAAAAATGTTAGATCTTCAACCTATTGCAGTCACATGTACAGAACCGAGCAAAGTAAATTTATCTATAAATCATTACTATACACAGATCCACATACACAGATGGATTTCTTTTTGAAGTTCTTATATTGCCAACAATCTTACAACCATGACCTTACAATGTTTTTTTCGGAAGAATTCATGGTTCGTGTAACATGTGCAAACGAACAAACTTTATGCCTGAATATATATTTAAAGAATTTAGATACGCAACTTCTTTAAACACAAAATACTAGTATGTTTCGTGATTGAAAGTTGCATTTTTAATTTCTTTTACTTTATTATATGTACTTAAGTTTCTAATTTCTTAAAGTATAACATCAATGCGTTCATTCTAGCTCAAATACTGTTAGTTTGTTATAGTTACCCGAAGTAAGAAACAGCCTGCTCCTCTTAGTATCAAAGCAAAGTGATACGAGATTATCTTTAACCACCTTCACTATTTCTCCTCTAACTGATGAGTTGTTGCTCAGCTGAACAATATGACGTGAGTGGCGGCCACACACAAATATGTTTCTACCATCTGAACAAATCCCCACAGTTTGTTTGAGAGTGGAGTCAGTCAGAGTGAACAGATGATTTCCCTGAATGTCAACGATAACTACGCCCTTGCCTTCATCAGCTACATACACTTTCTTTTCATCAGCATGGACCAATATATGCATTGGATTTTGGAAGATGTCATTCCCTGAACCGTCCTTTGCTATCTTACACAACTCATAGCCCTTTATGTCATACATGTGCACTGTTTTACTTCGGTCAGAAACAATTAATTTCCCGTCATTGTATGCCAGTCCAAAGCAGTAATGATTAAGTTTGAGAGCACGTGTGACGGTCATCTTGTCCCCTATTGAGATAAACTGCACAGAGTTATTACATAGGGCTACTGCAGCTTCCGCCTTAATAACTTCACAGACAGCATAAGAGTGGTCTTGGAGATGAATGTAATCTTTGAGTGAATCTGTGGAGAGGTCCAAGCGTTTAAGCTTCTTGTTGTTGTGATCAGCCAGAAGTAGATACCTATCATCAATTATACAGGAACCATAGATGTAACATGGCTGTTTATCATCGGACAGCTTTACGTCTATTTTTTTCTTCTTCTGTACGTTGTAAAGAGACGCTGAAACCGAACCAAGAAACTGAAGTTCTTTGATGACTTCTGTAATGCTCCGATTAGCTTTGAAACAGAAGGTAGCGTCTGTCTGTCCCT
This sequence comes from Corbicula japonica, assembly GCA_038501625.1. Classification (NCBI taxonomy): domain Eukaryota; kingdom Metazoa; phylum Mollusca; class Bivalvia; order Venerida; family Cyrenidae; genus Corbicula; species Corbicula japonica. Next base: position 6,702,033 of record JAZAYU010000014.1, read on the forward strand.
GCTGCTCGTCCCCGATCTCTTCTCCTTTAACCGTCATTTTCTGTGATGTCTTCATGCACACGTATTCTTGGGACTTATTTCCTTCCGCTCTTTTCAACTGTGAAACTGCATGGTCTAAAGAATTTTTAAGTGATTCCATCTCTTGAACATCTTTTGTAAGGGATGCATTTATCTTGTCGTATTCTTTTTTCAGTTCCGCTATTGTAACTTGCTCCAGATTGTCTAGTAGAAGTTCTAATTCTCGTCGGAATGCTTTAACGGATTCCACTTCCCTATCAAAGGCTTCTGTTAGCTCTTTCAGTTTTTCTTCTTTGGATTTCTTGATTTCAGCTATGGTTGTCTTAGTCTGGTTGAGCTTCTGTTGTATGCTGGTAAGTTCTTTTTCATTGTATAGACTGTCTAACTCGTCGGTAATGGAGTGAATATGCGTGCAAGTCCTGAAACATTATCGGGAAAAAATAACTATACAAATTTAAATGTATTAAATAGACAAGCGCGCACTCACTTATATTCAGTTTTAGATATCTCGAAAGCGTATGAGTGAGGATTATAAGAAAAAACTTCGTGACATGTTTCTGTACACGACCTGAATGCCGAAGATTATTAGCTGAGAATAACGTTATTTATTTAATTTTCCGGTTAACAATAAGCGTACATTTAAAAAAAGGGTGAAATATGCATATCAGGAATGGCCACATACAGAAAAACAGCCTCCCCACACAGTCAAGAAGAAGAGAGAGTGAGAGAGCATGGTTAATAAAATGATCAGTTTCAAAAAAGACACCACTAACAATAAACAAAAATGAGAACCCGAGGGGTTACCGCCTTGGAACGGTCAGTGGCAAATCAAATTGCCACTGGGGGTTTAAACCAGGTTCTAGGGTGCACCAACCTCACACTTACCCCAACAGGTTCTCATACCACAAAACAAGTACAAGTTGTCTTGGTGAAAAAACTCCAACCCACTTATCGGCTTAACGATGTTGCATGCAAAAGCACACAAACATATAAAACATAAGAAGCTAAGAGCATTGCAAAGCCGAAGGGGCGGGTACTCATTGGTCTTACAGAGACCAGAGCTCCTGGAGTAAAATCAGCAAGAACACGATGACAGGGATAAAAGAAACAAATCGAGTTTCTAGGTTCTTTTAAGAAAAGATTTCCCCATAAACCTTTATAAACTCTTAAACCCCTGCCACCAAAAGCGGGGATTTGAACTGATGTAGAGAGTCTCGCTACATGTTTATTAAATGATACAGAATGCTTCTTAAACAACACATATTGAGGAACGTTGTGATGATTCTGATTGATACATGAACAAATCATCAAACATGGCCTATATTTCTACTAGATAGAGATAAAGAGACCGCAAGTTCAAACAAAGATAGATCTTTGGTTCAAATAAAGAAAAAATCTAAATAATTTATTTATTTTGAATGTTTAAAATAATTATTTGCTTCTGATCAGCAGATTACTTATGGCTTTTATTTTAATTGCTAGTACCTATGTCTTGTTAAACTCATTCATATGCAACTTTTCACGGACAGAATCCCAGATTGCTGACAATGTCGATTATCTAACATCAATTGTGAATTGTATACATGCCTGTGACTAACTGCAATACAGGAAGCACACGCCACCTCATCGTGTTCCTTGCAGAACATGTCCACGATCTTGGTAGGATGTAGACTACATCTCTCTGTAGGTAAACTCGGCAGACACCCATCTGTTCCCAAAGACCGGAAGTCATTCTTGTCCAGTAACTTGTGTCGCCTTGCAGCAGGATTCGCATTATGGATATCTACACAGGATGAACAGAAGTAATCCTGGCACTCCACGCAGTATCTCTCCGCTTCTCTTGTCCTGCCCTTATCCGTACAAATACAACATTTTATATTTACAATTTCGTCCGACAAAACGTCACTCCCACCGGTAGCCATTTTTCATAAACGAAAAATAATAATAATTAATATTACTTTCGTGTTCTAATTTAAGTACAATCAGACATATCGATATCGAAATGGGTCATTTATCTAATGTAATCAATTCAAATTAATGCAATGCAATACTTTTGTACACTGATAATAAATCGTAACTAAATTTATAAACTGAAGAAAATAAAAGCAGTATTAATTCCTCCACGTAATTCGTAATAGTTGTCTATAAATTCAAATAGAAAGGTTACCAACATGATATTCTTCAGCGCTCTGCATACCTGGTGATTTGCCCATCTACAGTTGATCGTTATGCTTACCTCTTTGGTTGCACGGTGTGTAGAAGCTCGATCTGTTTCTTTTAACATTGTCATTGTGTTCTTGCTGATTTGACTCCTGGGCGTTCCAAGGCGGTGACCCCAATGATTCTATTTATTGTCAATTGTTTGTTGTGTCTTATTTGAAATTGATTCTCTTATGCAATCATGCTCTCTCTTCATCTCTACGCTGTGTGGGGAGGTTGTATTTTCTGATTTTGGGAATTCCCGATATGCATATTTCATTTTGTAGTAATTTAAAGTGATTATTGAAAGCCAGGCTGGTATTGAAATTATATGACAACATTTCAAAATCTGTTACAAACGGCAATTTGTCAACTTTATTTTCTTAAAGAAAAGTAAAAATACGGCGGCACGAATTTCGGGATTCGATCCTAGCCTATTGTTTTTGTTTAAAATATTCTGTAAAACAAGTAATTATTGTTCTATTTTAACAAAATAAGAAACGAAAGTTTTAATAGTTCCGGATCATTTAGGTCTTGTGAATGATGCTGTTCATATCTATAAGGTGATGCTTTCTGATCAGCTTAATTTGCATATTATACAATAACTGCACCGCGCTAAACCGATGCAATTTTGTAAATGATTAATAATAATAAACAGTTTAAATTCATTTTTTCGATCAAGTATCCCGTTTAATAATTCACAGTACCAATAATGTTTATCAGATGCACACAGACTAGAGTTGTTACTATTTATAAAATACTGCTTTTGTTTTCTTTTCCTGGCAGTTGAATAAGTAAAATTTATTTTCAGAAAAACGAACATTACTTACAAAACTTACTTCCGGGTTCTACTTTCGGTTTGAAGTCAAAACATTTTGATGTACCTTTTCAAAACTCGACTTATATTCCCACTAGCAGACTAATGAAAGTGAAGAAATATAGTGTCACGTGGCTATATTTAAGTTTGGATGCTCAAGTTGTTCGAAAAAATATGCTTAATTATTAACATAGAACAGACTCACACACAAAAGAAATCCCATGCACAAGAAGTCTGGAATGGCTGTTTAAAACGTCTAGAACAAATGATATAGGTATTGCGCAAACACTTGTTTACAATATTTTGCTGTCATCTGTCAAAATAATGTCAGAAATTTTAAGTTGCGCATTAAAATGTTTAGACTTCAAACCGAAAAGTAGCTATAGAACCCGGAGGTAAGTTTTCCTTAAATTTCTTGAAAACCCTAACATTATTTTGACGAATTGGCACTAAACATTGTGGACCAGCATAATATTATAGTACTTATTTTAGGTATGGGCTGCTTTTGTATATGGCCCGTGAATTTCAGAGTTCGCATGCAAACGTTTTTTTTGTGTTAGTATATGCTTGGTAATTAGAACTTGAATAAGATTTAACTGAGCTTGCAAACATTAGTAAATACAATTATTCACTCAAATCTAGGTAGCAATGAGTATTTCCCCCAAAATTCATTTTTAAACTTTTAGCAAGTTTTCGCCATTTGCAATGTTAGTGATACCTTAAAGTAGAATACTTATCAACTCTTTACCTCTAAACATACATTATTTCATTTTTAAATAACTTTTGGCAAAATTATGTTTCTTGTACCAACTATGGCTATATTAGCAATAAACCACTGGTTACTGTATCACATTGTCAATCGTACCTACTCGGCGATCTCCGACAAGCTTTGGATTACATCAATTTTATGTTCTTTTCCTAGCGCATCTGCATGAAATTCTCATTTATCGAAAATGCTTTCAGAATCCAATGAAAATACTGGTCTCTAGGTTATAAAACTGAGATTAGAAACCAGTCTCAAATCTCAAGCATCTGATTGGGTGAAATGGCGACTTGTCGCCATTTCAGCCAATAAGATGCTTGAGATTTGAGACTGGTTTCTAATCTCAGTTTTATAACCTTCAGCCCTGGCAATTGTGAAAACGGAGATTGCTCAGATGTGAAATTACTGTATCCTAAATGCACTCACATATTTCTTTAAAAATAGCCCTTTTTCAAAAAATATTTTTGGAATTCCAAAATTTGTATTTTTATTATCATTATCAAATAAAATATTCATATTGTTTTAGAAAAGTGTGTGTAGTAAAGTAAAGCCCAGGTATATTAAACTCGAAACCTTTTTGCTATATTAACAGTCGTTTTTACAATCGAACTATTTATATCAATATATATATATATATGTACAATTATATGTATATACTTTACGAATTATGATAACTGTTTTAAATTTGTCTTAGCAGTTTTTTATGGGAAAACATAACCAGTTTTTTATTGATTGTTATGTACTGCTTTTATTTAATGATTATTAAACAGCGTCCAATAACAAGGTGGGCCGGAGATGGTTGGTTATCTGTTTCACTTTCCACCACCCAACTGTCACCATTAGTCTGCCAGTCTTTTTGTCGCTCCTTAAATAACATAAAATATTTCGAATGATTATTTTAAAAAGCAAAATTTAATTGGGCGAATATTATCCAAGGTTAAAAGAGATTCTCCAGATTTAGACGGAAAGGTTTGGAATAACCAGACCAAAATATTCTCTATGTCTTATTGATTTTCATATTATAATAATTTCATATTTTTATTTCTAAAAACGAGTTGATGAGGTAAGTATGAAACCAAAAATTGTAGACAACATAGTTTCATAATGGATTTAGTCGAATTGTAAATTTGAGGTGATTTTTGTGGCTTTTTGGATATCCTTATTTAACATTTTCCCTATAAACTCAATTTTACTTAAATATACAGTTAAACTTAATGTTATGAATGATTGTAAGGCATTCGGAAAAAGAATCCCATGATTGTGTTATTTGAAACTACTAAATTGGAGAACGATGAGAATGTTCTATTTTTTATTATAGTTGCACGCCGTTCAACCAAATATGGTAAATCCGTGGGTATGCCGACGACAGTTGCGTATGTACATGTATGCTTTTCGGTGAAAGTACACCGTAGATTTAAATTCTTAAAAACAAACATTGATAGATTATGATACACTGTATGCATAAAACAGGCAACAGCGACATCGAAATGCGTTTTTGCTTGACTACCGTTCACATTTGTAATCTACTGACCAAATCTGCATTCATCTGTTCCAATATTTCAGTGTTGACGTCGTTGTCAACAATCTCCTTCGCAGAGTTGTCGTTCCTTACACTCACTTTACATCTCTGCAAAAGGCTCCATGTCAAGATTTAAGTGGTTCAGTGGATATTGGTGTAAAGCCAGTAATAAGAAAACCCAGTTTTTTATGACTCAGTTACACCAAAATACTTGTGAGCTGATGTATTAAGAAAATGTTAATGTTACTTTTCATTTGTCAAAATAGCTTAGCATTAGCTTGAACATTAACCATACAATAGATGTATGACCATGGTTTTCTGGACTCTAATAAGACAAAATATTTGATTGTATTTGCTTGAACATATATCATGTAATACATGTATTGCCTAGGTGATTCGGACTATTTCATTAGTCTTAGTATCTGAATTGGCTTAAACATGAATCATGAAATACATGTACGACCATGGTGTTATGGACTCTTGGACAAAGTAGCTGTTTGCATTAGCTTGACAATAAATCATATGTAATACTAACTGGTGTGTTGGACTCTTTCAGTCCGGTAACACGACAATCCTCTGATGACAATGATGAGAATGAGAGACCTCTGGTGAACCTATCTGACCTGTTTGTACTCGATTTGTCACCCTCATTGAAAACTCTGGCAAAACTTGCTTTCATAGAATATAAACTGGATACATCATGTCTACCTAGAGATGATAGGTAAGTTACCATAGTTAACACCACAAATGCCTTTAAGAAATAACATTCTTGCATAGGGGATGGTTTATTAGGCAAGGGATAACCTGTCTTTCTCCTGGGAAAAAAGATACTGTTAGTGTGCTTACACCTGTGACATCGCGTCACCAAGTATTTCATGTCCTGTATTCAATTTAGTGATGTCATTTAGATACAAATATATGTTAGCCTCAGCATTTCAGCATATGAAAATAACATTCTAATTGTATACAATTACAAAAATGTTATAAACAATAAAAGGTATGCAAGAAAAAATGCATCTTGCACAAGACATTAAGTTTTTCAATCTGTCAGCTCGGGTGAACTGTTTTAGTGGAAACAAAGCCAAAGTCTCGCCAAAGCAGTTAACCCTGGGTGACGGAATGTTACATCTTAACCTCACACCTTTGCAAGATACTTATAGTCGTTGCACTGGGAGGAAATTTCGTTGCACTGGGAGGAAATTTCTCAAAGAATTGGTTTCAAGATTTTATCATGAGACCATTTTAATACATTTTCATAACCATGTTTATACTGACAGCAAATCGATCAAATATGTTTGTAAAATGTTAATCTGGTAATAGACAGCTTGAAAGTCATGTGATGGTATACTAGTACATGAAATAAAAAAATGCTGTTGCATAAGAAATTGGTTTTCTCAGTACTATCATGTTCATGTTAAGAAACTTTGAATATGACAATCTGTAAATACAATAAACATTCATGCATTCTGATCAGGATCTACAATGTTTTCTTCTTGATCAGAAATAAACTAATGGATCAAACTTATTGTATCAGAAACACATAATTTTAAGAGTATTTTGTGTTCTTGTTATTTTCAGGTGGGAGTTGGGAGCCATGACCACACAAATGTGATAACTAGACCTGTTAACTCTAACGGATAAACTGTGATTTGTATAGACTAATTATGTATATTCTAATAGTAACAGTAAATCATGTGGACAAGTGCATCTGTTCTTTATTACTGCTTTATACGTTTATCGATACCTATGTTTTTATATGTTGTGTGTTTAATAGGCTTCTGTGAAGTTATGTTAATGACATTTGTAAGCTAAAATACAATTAATGATTAAAAGGCATGACTTTTTATTGCTTTAAGTAATCACCTACAACTCAAGCAAATTTGTTATACCCTCACGAAGTGGGAGGCATATAAAGTTGCACACATCCATCAGTATGTCTGTACGTCCATCTGTACATCCTCCAAATCTTGTAGCATCAACCTCTCCTAAACTGTCAAGCAGATTTCTTTTAAACATGCACAGATGATCAAGCAGGATGTTTAAATGATTGTAAAGAATAGATTGGTTTCCTTAATGCCATTATGGCCCCTTGTTATAACAAATGTTGTTGCAGCAATGGTGGCATCAGTGTCCGAGGACACGTTCTAGTTTTCTTTGCTGAGAAAATAGAAAATGAAGAAAATGTATGTGCATAATTATAAGTGATGTTGATCGTAAAACTTGTGATATCTGCACTTTAATAAATAAAAATCCAAAGAATGCATAATAAATTGGCAAACTTTGAATAAGGTTAAAACACAGAATATCCCAAATATGGTTTGTGATGACATTCAATCAACTAACCCACTATTCAGTAGGGGTGCATTGATAAATACTGATCATATTGTACAAACACCATTTTATATTCAGCATGCATGACATTTTTACAATAGCTAAGAAAAACACATCACTGCCATAAAAACTGCTTTCGAATTCTTGATACATAGACGCTAAAAGTTAGTCTTGTAAATGTTTTTCCATGTATGTACTTATAAACGCAATACCCTTTCATGGGCTTGTACCGATATCTTGTACCATGTGCTAGATGGTTCACTGCTATACTCTTGCTACTTTGACATTCACAAAACCAGACATTCAAACTAAACAAATTATCGAGCAGGTAATAGTTAACACTTTACTCCATGGATAAACATTTTATCACAGTGGTGACAAGTGTTGATCCAGATTAGCAGGCATATCGCTACCATCTGATCTGGATCTACCAAAATCAATACCAAAAACTTAAAATCCTAACCAAATGACACAGAAGTGCTTGGTGATTTTGATGTATATTGTTTGCCCATGTGATAAAAGGTGTCTCTATGAAGAAACGGGATAGGTAGATCTCATATTTTACAGCATTACACAAACAGCCTACTATGTATATTAATAAACAAGGTATTAATATTAAGCTGATAAAAAGATTAATACTATTTAAAACAGAGTGAGTGACTTTGTCACTGCTTTGAATATGTAATTATTATTTACTTTCAAAGGTTTTTATTATTTACTGATAGTTTGCTTGATTAATTTTGATTAATTTTTATTGCTTATAACATTAAATCTTGCTGGAATTCTTTTTTGTATATCCTACCCGACTGATTCAGTAATCTGATGGAAATGTTTTCTATCTATTGCAATGGAAACTCATATCGCCAAAACTGTTAGGTCTTCAACCTTTTGCAGTGTTAACTATACAGAAAATAGCAAAGTAAATTAATGATTGTATAAATCGTAACTGTACACAAATCTATTTTTTTCTACGGTTTTCTTTGGGAGATGTATCACAGTATTCTGTAACATATGCAAACGAACAAGCTTTATGCCTGCATAAAACATTGCGTTCATTCTAGCTCAAGTGCTGTTAGTTTGTTATAGTGACCTGAAGTAACAAATAGCCTGTTTTTCTTAGTATCAAAGCAAAGTGAAATGAGGTTATCAGTTACAACCTTCACTATTTCTCCTCTTATTGATGAATTGTTGCCCAACTGAAAAATATGATGTGAGTTGCGGCCACAAACAAATATGTTTCTACCATCTGAACAAATCCCCACAGGTTTTTTGAGAGTGGAGTCAGCGAGGGTGAACAGATGATTTCCCTGAATGTCAATGGTAACTATGCCCTTGTCTTCATCAGTTACAAAAACTTTCTTTTCATCAGCATTGACCAGTATATGCATTGTTTTTTGGAAGATGTCATTCCCTGAACCGTCCTTTGCTATCTTATACAGCTCATGGCCCTTTATGTCATACACGTACACTGTTTTACTTCGATCAGAAACAAATAATTTTCCTCCATTGTATGCCAGCCCAAAGCATTCGTTATTAAGTGTGAGATCATGTGTTACAGTCATCTTGTCCCCTATTGAGACAAACTGTACAGACCTATTATACAGGGCTACTACAGCTTCCGCCTTACTGACCGCACAGACAGCATAACACCAGTCTTGAAGTTTAATGTAATCTTTAAGTGAATCTGAGGACAAGTCAAGGCGTTTAAGCTTCTTGTTGCTATAATCAGACAGGAGGAGATATCTATCACCAATGATACAAGAGCCATAGATGTAACATGGCCTTTTGTCATTGGACAGCTTTACATCTATTTCTTTCATGCTTTGTACTTTGTAAAGAGACGTTTTGTTATGTGTCACTGAAACCGAACCTAGAATCTGAATGTCCTTGATGACTTCCATAATGCTAAGATTTGCTTTGAAACAGAGTGTTGCATCTGTCTGTCCGTGGTGCATGTTTTGCATCTCTTCTCCTTTAGCTGTCATTTTCTGTGATGTCTTCATGCAAACGTATTCTTGGGCCTTATTTCCTTTTGCTCTTTTTAACTGAGAAGCTGCATCATCTAAAGAAAACATCAGGGATTCCATCTCTTGTACATCTTTTGTAAAAGATGCTTTAATCTTGTCATATTCTTTCTTTAGTTCGGTTATTGTAACTTGCTCCAGATTGTCTAGTAGTAGTTCTAATTCTCGTCGGAATGCTTTGACAGATTCAACTTCCCCATCAAAGGCTTCTGTAAGCTCTTTCAGCCTCGCTTCTTTGGATATCTTGATTCCAGTTATGGTTGTCTTAGTCTGGTTGATCTTCTGTTTTATACTGGTAAGGTCTTTTTCATTGAATAGAAGGTCTAACTCTTCGGTAATGGAGTGTATGTGTGTGCAAGTCCTGAAACAGTAACGACATGAATAATATTAGCAAGCTAGCACTATGATCAGTTAATATTCAGTAAATAGACACACCCTTTAAAATTTGAGACAAGGGAAAGTTGTGAAAGCTTGCATGATTTGAAAAAGAAAAATAAGTAATTTGGAAGTTTTGCATGGAGCCCTAGGTGGCATCGTCAGAATATATAAATCGTTATCAAGACACAGCTATATAACTTGGGATTTATGGAGCACATGTATCACGTTGTGTACCAGGATAATGAGAATCGCGGATAATGCTAGATTGTGAGAATAATTGGAGATCGCCAGATCGGGAAAACACAATGGAGAGGTTAGTTATTGTATGAATTTCATGTTATTGTGATCTAATACTTATCTTTTGCGATAGATAACAATCAAGCGATGTCCTAGCCTTCCTCTCATACCCATACATTTGGGATCGGCCTTCAGATAAAGTAAACAAAGGAAAATGATCACGCAACATTCCAGATTTCTACAAATAAACTACGTATTGTGCCTTTTTAAAATAAATTTAAACATGATTTTTGAAACGACACTGTTATAAAAGCCCAAACATCGACAATCAAAATGCCACCCAGCTTGAGCCAGTATTATGAGTATATTCCTTAATTAACATCTTTTTTCTGAGGCACCTGAAGCAAATTGGATAATTGGGATTCGCCTAGAAAAAGTGAATGGATAATGGTAATTCTTGACTGGATAATTGTATAGTTTCCCTTATTTCAACATTAATACTATTTATTCTATTCTTTTATTGCATGTTCCATCTTTTTCGCAAACTGCTATCATTATGAAACAATACCACCAGCTCTAGTGACAAGATACATGACCCATTTATCTCAATGATCTCTCGAAATAGCATAATTTCTTTCTGTCCCGAAGGCAACAACTAAGAACTAACCCAAAGCCTCTTAATACCCGGGTTAAGCGAATCTGTATATTTGGGTGATAAATACATTAGTTAATTGCTATAACAATTATGGTCTAAGATACGTATTCACGTAAGGGGAGCCAACGTTATACATAAGAACGCTTTTGAGAGTGACGTCCTTTGCAAATTGGATAGTTAGGCCTACTGTTAAAAAACTGTATCAATTAAGAAGCATGATTTACTTGGGGTTTATATTTTTGTGCCAATATGCAAAAGTAAAGCCTATAATTGACTGAAAAAGAGCGAATTTCGTAGAAATTTTAGTATAATAAGTACGTGTCGTGATCTGGTGTGAGAGAAATTTATTTGAGTAACGCTTAACATGTTTGGATTTAAATGAAAATATACTCCTACCCGGTTATTTGTGTTAGAAGATACTAATAGCGTGATTTCGTGGTCTTGACGGCCTAAGGGCTGGACATCAAAAACGTGGAAAAGGAGGCGAGAACGCGATACATCGATGCTTAGTCGCGAAAGTAAGCTGTCAAGACCCGATTGAAATATCGCGTTCTCGCATCGTACTTTCGCGACCGCGCATCGTGTTTTCGTGATCTCGCATCGTTGTTTCGTGTTCTCGACGAAGATGTCGACAGCGACAGTACTAAACGACGATGGCCTCATCGGATAACCGTACAATACGATTTGTCATTGTAACGTTTTAATTCGATTTTAAAGCTTCGACCAAACACGTCATAAATACAATGAAAAGATGCATATGTTTTGTATTGATCACAGTGGATAGCGAAAAAGGGAATTTATACAAGAGTAATTAGATAAAATAATTTTATCTGAACATTACAATTAGGAGAAACACTAAAACTCCACAATTATCCATTTCATGAATATTTGAATTTCCCATTATCAACCGAGAGAATCCCCATTATCCAATTTGCTTCAGGTGCCTCAGAAAAAAGATGTTTGTTAAGGAATATGCTCATATTACTGGCTCAAGCTGGGTGGCATATTGATTGTCGATGTTTGGGCTTTGATCACATCAGTGTCGTTTTCAAAAATCATGTTTAAATTTATTTTAAAAAGGAATGATACGTAGTTTATTTGTAGAAATCTGGAATGTTGCGTGATCATTTTCCTTTGTTTACTTTATCTGAAGGCCGATTCCAAATGTATGGGAATGAGAGGAAGGCTAGGACATCGCTTGATTGTTATCTATCGCAAAATATAAGTATTAGATCACAATAAAATGAAATTCATACAATAACTAACCTCTCCATGGTGTTTTCCCGATCTGGCGATCTCCAATTATTCTCACAATCTAGCATTATCCGCGATTCCCATTATCCGGGTACATACCGTGTGTATGCTTATGTAAATATAAATCGCATGCCAAGAACGATTCGTGCTATCTTTGAATGTGCCAAGTTTCCGCTATTCCTTTGCAGAAGCCATTTTCACACAGTTTGTTATGTAAAAATATGTAAATAAATAGCATATTTAATATTAAAGGATTGAATAACCTAATAGACAACCTTGGTTACAATATAAGAGCTGCATGTCGATGATTATTTGCGGGGATGAATAATATTTCGTTAAGGTAATTCATTCTTGCACCCAATACAGTTTTACTGGTGATGAGCTGTGAAAATAAAATTATCATTTTTTAACAATTTTGTAATTGTATTGTTATAAACTGATAAATGTTGATAATATCAGAAGACGAAAGTGGGAAAACATGAATTTTGTTTGAATAGTAATAAAATGTGGTACCTGCTATGTTGTCTAATACGGGTGTCAAAATTCATCACTTTCAACTCAAATAAATCCAAAATAATACAATAAGTAATTAATGGGGGTATGAATTACCTTAAACTAATTATTGGTGAACATTCTGGTTGAGATATGGGCGGATAATTAATAAAATCTAGATTAACGGTAGAAAGAAATACACGGACTAATATTTATATTTTATATTACATTTTTCATTTATATTATACATTACATTTTTCTTTATTTTCGATTCTTTTACTATCTAACTTTTAACATACATTATTCAATATTAAAGTATCGAATATCTTAGTTTAAATGTTTATTGTATACTTGCCTGTGCCTAACTGCAATACAGGAAGCACATGCCACCTCATCATGTTCCTTGCAGAACATGTCCACGATCTTGGTCGGATGTAGACTACATCTCTCTGTAGGTAAACTCGGCAGTGACGCATCTGTTCCCAGAGACCGGAAGTCATTCTTGTCCAGTAGCTTGTGTCGTCTTGCAGCCGGATTCGCATTATGGATATCTACACAGGATGAACAGAAGTAATCCTGACACTCCACACAGTATCTCTCCGCTTCTCTTGTCCTGCCCTTATCCGCACAAATACAACATTTTATATTTACAATTTCGTCTGACAAAACATCACTCCCACCGGTCGCCATTTTTATTTGGTGATAAATATTATAACTTCCTTGTTCTAATTTAAGTTCATATCGATAAGAAATGGGTCATTTGTCTTGTATGTAATCAATTTAAATGTATGCAATTCAATACTTATAATACACCGTAACTTAAACTTATAAACTTAAGAAAATAAAAGCAATATTAATTTCTAAACGTTATCCGTAAAATTCGTCTGTAAATGAAAAAAAGGTTACAAATATGATATTCTACAGTGATCTGGGTGCCTTGTGATAAACTTATCTAGTTGATCGTTTTACTTACTCTTTGGTTGCACGATGGTTTGTGAAGAAATATTGTTAAGTAACCTAGAAGCTCGACCAGTAACTTTTACAGGGGGTTCAGCCTAAATAGTGGGTGACTTACTTTAAGCGAGGAATTTGGTGGCTGCTTTCCAATATGGCGGATAAAATCATAAAATGTTGATACTTGTGCGGATATGTTCACACGGTAAGCACATTACATTCAGATATTTCCTTTAATGGTTACTGTCACCATAGGTTCAAATGACTCCAAACTTGGTTTGCATTTTTCTTTTATTGACTCAAAGTGCACTGCACAAGAACCGTAACTCTACCTTGTTCCGTTTTTTAATTAATTTTCTTTGATTTTTTAGATCATTTCTTGTTAGGAGCCTAACAATATCACAATATTTTCAAATGACTCCAAACTTGGTATGCATGTTTCATAAAAGCAGTGTTAGGTATGCTTTGGGACAATATTGCTCATATTTTGTCCCATAAATGTCGTTAAATTATTCTCCTTTGATTGACTTTATAGAGCGTTTCTAGTCATTCTTTTAAATTATTCCCCTTGATTGATTTTAGTGCCTTCTTTGCCAAGGGCATTACTTGTTGCGCATGTTTCTTGCAATCAGGCAATTAAAAGCTTATTTTATATGTGAATTTTGTGCAAATACATTGCTATAACTGTACATCAATAAACTAACAAAAATTTCGTTAGGCGACACATCTGACTCGCGGAGCTCTAGTTTATTTTATTTGTTAATCAACTCAAACCAACAAATGTTTTTGTTTTTGGGATTGGGTGGGAATTCAGGCACCTATCAATCACACCCCATCTGTATTTCTTTTTTTGACTTATTTCTCAAAACTCGCACAAATCATTTTTTTTGGTGGTGGTGGTTGGGAAAAATCATTGGTACCGCCTCTGCCCTTCCATTTTTTATCCCCCGCCGCGTAGCGGGAGGGGGTATAGGAATGGTCTTGGTCCGTCCGTCTGTACGTCCGTCCCTCCTTCCGTCCGTGAATAGTTGTTTTTACCCATAGGTCCAGTTTTACTGTTGCTTAAATTTGCGCATGTCAACCGGAAGGAGAAAAGACGAAAAAACGCCAAGCGAAATAACGCCACGCGAAATAACGAAAAAAACGCCGAGCGAAAAGACGCCAAGCTAAATAACGAAAAGACGCCACGCGAAAAGACGAAATAACGAAAAAACACCATGCGAAAATATGAAAAAAAACGCCAAGCGAAATGACGAAAAGACGCCACGCTAAAAGACGAAATAACGAAAAAACGTCACGCGAAAAAAAACGAAATATCGAAAAAACGCCAAGCGAAATAACGAAAAGACGCCACGCGAAAAGACGAAATAACGAAAAAACGCCACGCGAAAATACGAAATAACGAAAACAAGGCCACGCGAAACAACGAAAAAACGCCACGCGAAATAACGAAATAACGCTGAGCGAAAAGAGGAAAAGCGAAATAACGAAATGACGCCAAGCGAAATAACGAAAAAACGCCAGGCGAAGCTTGAAAGAACGCTATTTTGTGCAGTTAAATTGGCGTTTTTTTGCTCGGCGACTTTTCGTTATTTCGCGCAAAAATAGCGTTTTTTCGTTATTTCGCTTGGCGGTCTTTCGTTATTTCGTCTTTTCGCGTGGCTTTTTTTTTTCGTTATTTCGTCTTTTCGCGTGGCGTTTTTTTCGTTATTTCGTATTTTCTCGTGGCGTTATTTCGCGGCGAAATAACGAAAAAACGAAATGGCATAAATCAGCCACCATATTATACGGTCGATCTAGGAATCATGTTTTTTTGCATATAAGTAGGAAAATATCTCCTCTTTAAAATACAATTTTCGTTTTTTTACGTTTCATTCAAAAATCGTCTGCAAATTGTTGACTTATAGCTGTTGTCATTTAGCTAGTTCCGTCGAGCCACTTGCCACTTTCGGTTGAAAATGAATCACATGTAAAAGTCATAGCTAGGGGCGCCAAAGGGGAGTTCTTTTCATTGGTTCAGCAGCAAAACCTCGTAAAGTCATATTTTGAACCTTTTTTCGTGAAGTAAAATACCAAAAAGGTCAACATCTGCATAACATATCACAATGATAGCTTAGATAGCTTGCAACACTCGGTAATTAAAGGCTACTATCACTTCAAAATCAAGCCTCCAATGAATGTTTCCTTGGAAATTGATCTTGTGTGGATTCCAGTATTAAAGGAACTGCCTACAGAGCTACAAGCGACTCAGAGCGCTTTCTGAAGGTTGCCCGGTTCCGGAGGATTTGCTAGTTCCGGAGGATTCCGAATATTACTCTTGAAGTATTTCCGGTTGGCGCCTGTTGGCGGCGAAAGGTCTGTTGACAATTTTTTTAGTTAAACATCGATTATATTTGTAGTGATTTTCAGAAACATTGATAAACATTTAGTTAATGAAATAAAAATTCAAAACATGCCAGGTATGGTAATTTTGCAGGAGTGTGTAGTGTAGGAAACACTTCTTTTTGGGATATTTTCTGATCAAACATATTCACAAATAATTAAAATTGTTTCCTCTTTATTTTTTAAAATGACAAACTTGTTTGCAAGAAGCTCCTGCATTAGGGACCTCGTCAAGAAGAATCATGAATAAATGTCGTCAATGACCCAACTGGTCAAAGGGGGGTCACCCTCCTTGCAAACTTTGTACAAATAAGTAATTTCATCCAGCCAATATATGTATTAATGCCATCTGTAATGATTGTACATTAAAAATTGATTCAGCTTTTGCAACATAATTGAAGTTTGGAATGTTGGTCTCTCGAGTATTTATAGAAGCGGTTTTCCAACAAGACTAACTCATGCAAAATTACCATACCAGGCACGTTTTGAATTTCTATTTCATAAACTTAATGTCTGTCATTGTTTTTAAAAATCACTACAAATATAAATCTATGTTTGACTAAAATAATTGTCAACAAACATTTCGCCGCCAACCGGAAATTTACAATATTCGTAATTCCCCGAAACTAGCAAATCCTCCTGAACCGGACAAACAACTGTATAATATTCCATATGTATCACACTGTCAATCGTACCTATTCGGCGATCTTCGGCAAGCTTCGGATAACACGGAGACTACTCAGATGGGAACTTTTTGTAACATATACACTGACAACTATCTTTAAAAATAGTCATTTAAAAATGTTTTTGGAATTCCAATATTATTTTTTTTATTTTCATTATAAAAAAAATGGAATTCCAATATTCACACCCTGGCAGCGGCTCACCCATGTACAGGTGGCACTCCCACATACAGCTCACGGTAAATAATTTAAGAGGAGAGGTGGTGTAGGTATTTCGTTTGTATCTCCGGAAATTCAAAACCTTCTAAACCGTTTAACATATCAGCGCTCCAGATAGTGAATAAATAATGAATATGTTCTGCAAGTGTTACAACAATACTTCAAATTTATTAATTTTTGATACGGTATCGTACAGTCCTATCTTTCTTCAACAACCAGTTCAAATTCCAAGAATTGATGTTTTATTTAATTGAATGACTCGCTTTTAACGATAGTTAATTGTTTCAAAACGGCACTCCCATCGCACAGGTGTGTAAATGTTTGGCAGTCATCAAGTACAGCTACAGAAAAGTCTTCAAAAATGTGAACAAATCGTCAGTAATTAAGTTTAGTATAATATTATGTGGGAGGTCAATATGCTCAAAGCTTATCTTATTAGTTACTATGTGTCTCAATTTTCTAACATTTTAACAATGTTTTTACTAAAATAAGAACGTTGAAGAAAAGATTAACGTGTAAAATTGAAACGATTTTGTTTGTCAGTCTTGTATTTAAAACAGAACAAATCTTTGCATCTGCCAATCAGAATAATTGCCTATTATATTTTTGTTAAAAGAAGAGTTTGTCACGTGCGAACTGCGGGCTCCACAGTCTTAAAGCCTTAAAGCAGAAAAATAGAGAAAGGTCACTAAAAAAAGAACATAATCCAAATTAAATAAATTTAATACTACAGTAGTCCTATGCGACAGACAAATGCAATAAATTTGGATTTTCTCCACCAATAGACGAATTTATGTATAGTTACTAGTGTCATAGGAAAGATTATTGAAGGATCTATTAACAGGAATCAACATTTTTTCGGTAAGTTACCATTTTGTCTTCGAAATTAATGTGCAAATGGGATCATGTATTTTTCAGAGATCTGTTTAGTTGGTTATCTTTCCATGGTTATGTTATGTATGAACTGTTATTTTTTGAAAACTGGGATATTTTGTGTTCTAAGTGATTGTAGTTGTATCTCATGCTGTAGATCATCCGTTCATTTCCTGAAATTGCCCAGTTTTGGATCTAGAGACCTGTAAGCCTATATATAGGCCTATATTGCTCTATAGGCATATAGGGCCAGCAAAGGACCCCTAAACAAGTGTCTGTGTATGCGATATTTTCATCACCGGCTTGTTGTCCATTTGATTGACAGAACTTCAGAAAAGAAATTTAATGATTTTGTTAACTACTATATCGGAGAATGATGAGGATCATTTTGGATTGCAGTTGCAGTTACTGCCAGTAAACACATATGGTTTAGTGTTACACATAATAGTCCTCCGCAATTAAATGACCAGTTTCTTGCAAATACGAGTTTCTTCAAATACGTGCGGTTAGTACCTTAGGCAATAAATTGCAGTCCCTGTCCCAATGATTCTGTTTCATTTGAAATCCCAGTTGTCGTTAAATGAAGACTATTAACATTTTATTCGTAAAATAGCTTGTAGCTATGTAACTTTGTGAACCATAATAATCTGTAATTGATTGGACAACGGAAAAAAAAACCGTTACCGATGTCATGCAGTGATGTTAACGTATACCAGGGCTATCCGATCAACCCTTTTGGGGGTTGTCCCGGTTGCAAGGGTTAGGCGCTGTCGCTGTGACGGGACGGGTTTGCTCCCATGTAGAGGAAATATCAAGTTAAATTAAAGAAAATTATTTAATCGAAGAAATCACTGTAAAGATTTTTGCAGTTGCCATTTCGAAGCAAAAAAAAGCAGATTAAAGCAGTATATACCGGCTTATGCTTCTCGAACCTACCCCGTTACTATAAATAGTGAAATAGATATCCCAAGATCCATATTATTTTAGCAGCAATATTTTAAGCAACGGAAAAATCTTCTATACATACAGAACCATTCTGGAGCTTGTGGTAGTTTTTTTATTACTTTACATTATTCTGTATATTTCTTTGCTTATGATCATAGTTTTGCTGTAATTTTATTGTAAAGATACATACTCTATTGATAAAAAATTTTTATTATTGCAATGGAATCCCTTGATTTGGGAAAATCCGTTTTATTTTTAGCAACGTTTATTTTTAGCATCACTGGTAAAATTTCCACGAGTTATAAAAAGCAAGCGACAACACTACGGAAAAATCTTCTATACGTACTGGTACATTCTCTGGTATGTTTCTTTTTTTTTTTTATCAAAGTCCTTACATTTATTTTCTCCGTAACATAATTCTGGTGTTGTTATTTTATTTTTAACAAATATACTCGTTAGGAAAGGTATTTATGTGTTTTAAAGAATAGTTATAACGTATGAAAAACTATTATTAATCAATCGTGTTTTATATTTTTATAGGACTAAAACAAGTAAAAGTGAAATGTATACATACTTAGTCATCATGGCCATCCCCAAGTTGGTAAACTTCATCATCGGTGCTATAATTGAAATTGTTTCAATAATAAGCAATCTTTGGCTGCTTTTTCGTGTTCTTCGCGATGACGAAATCGATGTCGGAATCTACGGGATCAATGCAAAAGACATGGACGGACAGAAGTCGATTCAGTCGCACGTAGGATGCGGCAGTAGAAACGGTTATAAATCTCAATATATTTCATGCACATCTGTTTACGAAGATGCTCTCAGATTTGCTGATTTTTCGGTTGAAAAGAGAAACACAGAAAGACCCGCTATTGCAGTCATAGACGGGTCTGAATTAGTAAGATGTGGATTTACAGTTCATGATCTAATGAATGTTGGACGTGATGTACTCCCAGGGATAACTGCTTACAACTCTGCCAAATCCTATCACGAGGTGCTAGTGGAAAAGCGCATCCCACCGGAATACATAATTACAGTAATATCCGGAAAAGAACATCAGACAAATATGACATTGATTTTTGGCAGTTTGAATTGATGGAAAAGGACGTTTGAAAGCCAACAAACACAAAGTGGTAGTTTTTTTCTGATTATATTACAATCGACGATTAACTTACTTATTTCCATGATATTATTCATTTTAATGAAATGAAATAGAAAAGAAAGTTGTGATTTATGTGAGGTCATTTGGAATTTTTAAAGATAGTGTTTTCGTGATAAATGAGGAAATGTTGATCGAAAATAAACATCTGGTTTATTTTATCAACAAAAGCACGCAGAAAACATGTGTGTGTGTTTGTGAATTTACTAACAGGGACAAAAAAAAGGCAATGAAAAAGGCTGCATGTAAATTTGAAATATTGTACAGCATATAGAATAGGACCAGTGCAACTGACATAATATAATATATCTTCCTTCAGACACCACAAAAAGGCGCTTCACAAAAATACACAAAGGCGTGTAATTTAAGTGAAATACAACATGTTGAGCTTTCACTGTTCAAAGACGTCTTGTTAAAATGTGTTCCCTACATTAAAATTCTCAGCCCGAAAGACGATGTCTACAAAAAAATGAAATATGCATATCAGGAATGGCCACATCCAGCATACACACGGGATCAATGCAAAAGACATGGACGGACAGAAGTCGATTCAGTCGCACGTAGGATGCGGCAGTAGAAGCGGTTATAAATCTCAATATATTTCATGCACATCTGTTTACGAAGATGCTCTCAGATTTGTTGATTTATCGGTTGAAAAGAGAAACACAGAAAGACCCGCTATTGCAGTCATAGACGGGTCTGAATTAGTAAGATGTGGATTTACAGTTCATAATTTTCAAACCGTGACAATCAACAGTTTACAAAGAATTTTAAGACAAACGCGACAAGCTGATGAACTTTAAAACATATGAAGAGAAACTGGCGAAAATATCGGGGTATATGATTATCGCAGACACGTGACATTTGCACAAAGAGATAGGGGCGTATATAATAAGTGTGTTCAGAAATGTGTGGAGGAATTTTCAAACCGTGACAATCAACAGTTTCATCAAGTACATCCGCTGTCTTCTTCCATTGAGAATGTACACTACACATTTGATTTCTCCCAGTATGTGAAAATCCCATCACTCACAGGAAAAGGGACCACCATTTTTTATCAATGCCAGAAAGGTGCAACTGTTTGGTGTACGAATAAATGGGTACAAGCAATTCACTTTTCTCATTGATGAAGACGATTCAATAGGTAAATTTTATATTTATAACATATTCGAATTTAGATTTAAATAAACAACGTAGTAGCAATGACATTGAAACGGCCCACATTGAAATAAAACATACCGTTGCAACTCTGCGTAAGTTAATATCAACAAATAATAATAATAATAATAATAATAATAATAATAATAATAATGTTATTTATTTTTGTTTTATTTCAAATACACTTTAATGAATTTGTCTAAGTTTTACCTTGCATACACTTTTGCCAGGAGTAGACGGTCAGTTAGTACATGGTCCGGATGCAGTCATCTCGATGTTGGAGATCTTGGAGAAAGGGAATGTTGGATTCACGCCGACAATTGTTTTGGTAAATAAATCATCAGTACTTTATTATTTTGAATAATATTGTTGTTTAGATTTTGTCGAATGAACAAACAGGATGCACAAACTAATTGATCGATTGTTCTTTAAACGATAATAACAAACATGTAAAATAGAATTTTCATAATCTGTAACAAAATTAACATGCACTTAACTTGTTAAATATATGTACGATGTAACACTTATTTTGTTTCCAGCAAAAATGATTTTTCTTTCAGGACAAAACAAAAACCGGTACGTCATGGCTTATCTCTCCTGGCGGACAATGACTAGACGACATGAATAAATACATTACATGATGAGGATTCCCGGCCATACTAAGTAAGTGATTTCTGTAATGTTATACAATTACAATATTACATATTTATTACGCTATTTTTGATTACGGTAATTGACCGAATATATCATATGTTATGTGCTCATAATATTCATTCGTAAGTTTAGTATCTCTCACAGTCAAATGTCCGTCTACATTGTCTATTGAATGACGACGACTTGAAATATATTATTATGCAATGATCGTTACTGTTAAATTGTAAAGAAAATTCACACAACGGCATTGTTTATATCCAATAGATGCATCATAGATGCCGGTTTCGGCCATATAAAGAAGCTGTACCGGCGGAGTGACGTGGACACGTTGGATCACGTTCGAGATGATGTAAACAAGGCTGCAAGATGTCACGAGGCCGTGATGTATAAGTCACTGGATAGCTGGAAGTGGCGGGGATGGAAACACTGTCTTAGCGATCGCTTCAAGAAAGTAAATGAAGTGTCGAAATATCAATATTTCGTCTTTTCATCCGAGCAACCTGGTATTGTCGTATGCAGAGAGAGCGAGTGCACATCTGGACCGCAAGCAGAAGCTGTCGAATCGAGGCAGCAAACTTGCAAGACTCATCTTTTGGACATGTAATAATTATGCGGTAAGGTTCTACCGCCGGAAATACAACCTAGAGGGTAAGCGCCGCATGACAACGTTATCTCTTCAACTCCGTTAGACCTGTAATACGGGAAGCATACAGAGACAATTCTTGCCCAGAACCAACAATGGTTGCACCTGAGGAGTGATATCTTGTTACAAATAATTAAAATGGAACAGTGATATTCGTTTTTACGTAGACAACACTGAATTAGAACATATATATTGCGGATTTAAGTTAAATGTTTGCTGTTTTAGTTGTTGCTTTTAACTTTTTAATAATTTTTCTTCCCCTGAATTAGATGAAATAATAACGCTTGAAGATGAAAAACAATAGAATTAACTGTAAAACATAGTCTGATTGAGAGCGAAATTTAGAGAAACCTATGAGTTGTGTTTTTTTCATTTGTTTTCATTTAACGAGTTTTGCGTGTGTCATTAAACAAAACTTCCACGTCTTTTGTCGATGAGGATATTTAACTGAGAAATACGAAAATATTTTATTCATTAACATGACCAGATATTTGTATCATTTTGAAGATAAAATATTGAACTTACACTCTCCATAAAAAGTAACTTTGTTAAAAAATACCATAACGGACGTTTCTGCCTGTTTAGCTTAGTGATGGAAACTACTATTTGAAACAACCATGCGGGATTGTTTTGTTTCGGACTGTGATTTTGTTCAGGGCGAGTGGTTTGGAAATATAGTTTAAGACCAATCCTTTTTGTCCAGGTGGTACATTGCCTTGGAGATTGTTTTTTATGTAAACTGATTCTTGTGACCTTGATAATTTTGTTTAAAGTCAATCACTTCTGAAATTATTGTAATCATTTTGAAGCAAAGAAGTTCAGGGAAAATTTATAATAATATTTAAAACGATATTGTTCGGCATATTTTAAATCAAATCTGAGAGAAAAAAGTTCTTCGCGGTAAAAAGGCTTTCTGCAAATTACTGGTGTGATTAGTCTCTTGGCAATAGGCGGGAGATAAAACCTGTGTGACGGCATTGAATATCAGTTCTAGGCTTGACTTCTAACGGTTACAATTAGATAAGGCTATAATAATCATTAGTTTATTTAGTTAAATATGTATCTCGTTATTTAATATTGTTAAAGTCTAATCAATTTGCACAACTTGGACAAAATTCGTAAGTCCAATATTCTGAGGAATGGTCTGAGAAATTCTGTTCTGAAAAGAACGAAAAGATAAAGAATTTCGTGCATTTGCTACGAATACACGGTTCCTCCTTAGGAGAGGGGGTTTTACGTGGGCGGCCAGCATTCCTATGACGAATATACGAGCACACTTAATGAAAATTTTAGAATATGCAGCATAGTTACAATTGCTGCGCATATTTGATTTTAATACTAGTGATCGTGGTTGTGCTACTTGGTTATACTGATTATTATTTATACATTGTATACAATTTTCGTGGGCAAACATGAGACGGGTAAAATCATTTAGTAAGAAATGAAGAAATAAACATATATGGTAGATATATCATTTAATTAGATTTATTATTATACTAGCGATTTTTGTGCCTGAATTTCAGCTGCAGTGAAATGTTTGATTGTTTTTGTAAGGAAATAATTGTTTATGCTTCATAATAATCTGACACTTACCTCAAGTCATAATGAGTATCCTATTGATAGAGATGACAGTGATAACGAGAGCGTCTGTGGCTCCGTTCGCAGCATTAGTGTAGATGGTGATCGACGCTATATCTGCGCGTGAGAGATTGTCAATCCGAGCATGCGCAAAGCAAACCAAGACACAGTCCACTTTTCAGTAATATAACAAATAATTATAATTTCGGGGATTATATCTCACTCACACTGATTCAAAAAAGTGGAACACACAATTAAAAATCAATTGCTAAATATTTTGGCATTTTAAAATTGTTTGTTTTTGATCTTTATGTTCCAGCCAAAAAGTAGTTGATTAATATTTGGTTCTTTACACAATTGTACTCCTCAGTGTTTAAAAGTGATGTAGTGGTCTCATCATTACTATTATAATATTGTTGTTTTTGCCATATATACAATTTAATATATGTATTCTTTTAAGATTTAAGTTTTCTATAGGTACCAATAAGAATTCGTATTCTACTTTTGAAATGCTTAGTGTTATAATGATCGAATATTAAGCCGTGTCATGCTTTAAAGATGTGATAATTTTGTTTGTTACTGTTTATTATAAAGTTTGCAGTGTTTTGTAAATGGTAGATTAAAATAATAGGTAACATTTATATTTAATCTTCTGAATTTATTTCAAGTTCGAAGACGAATTTTTATGCCCCCCACTCTTAAAGAGGGGGATACATAGGTTTGCAATTGTCCGTCCGTCCAAAACTTGTATCGCGCATAACTCAAAAAGTATAAGAGCCACAATCACGAAACTTTACAGGTATGTTGACCATCATGTAGAGATGTGCAACTGGGGTATTTTTTCTGGCCATGCCCATTAAAACCAGTTCAGGACCCTTATGTATTTAGTAAAATCATTAACCATGTTATGTTGTGTGGCACGCAACTCAATATTTATGAGAGCCACAATCATGAAACATCACACGATCATAGGTATTTGGATCATCATGTGAAGTTTTGCACCTGGGGTTTAGTTTCGGGCCACACCTATTAAGGCCAGAATAATGGTCACTTATGCGTACTTTCAGAAGTTAATCTTGTGTCACGCATAACTCTACAAGTATATGAGCTGACATTCAGCTAATCCACTATTCGAGTATGCCTAAATAACATCAAAACAAGTCCATTTGTAAACCATTACTAATGGCTACACAGATCCCATTTTCAGTTTTTAAGTTTTACTCTATTCGAGTGTGAAAATGCTAAGACTTAGACAACCAGCGACATGAGGTTTTAAGCATGACCCAAGGAAGTCTCCTCGCTCGTCGAATGCACTGCTCGCCCTCGACATCCCCTGTCAAAATTCTATTTTGTTTGGTTCAGCCCATTGTCTTCTCGTATAGGGCAAACCCATTTTTTATCTGAGGACCATACTCCGCTGTTCGAGGAATTGTATTAATCAGAAAATACCCCATTGAAGGTTCCATGTTCACCGCCATATGCATACCATTGTTCGGGATAGATCAAAATTCTACTGCATTGGTGTAAATATTGAGTTGCGCTCAAACCGGGGCTAGGCGGCATGTGCAGTAATATGCATTTCCATTAATGGCCATATACAGGCTCAATCAAACCGAGCCTGCAATATTTTCATATTTGTTGCGTTTTGCGGCATTCAAGGTTCCCATTTCATCTATTATTTTATTTTAAAACACATTTTTTTGCGAATTTATTAAACTTGTCCAAACATCAAAAATATTCCAAAACAGTAGTGTTACGTTTTCATCGGCACTCCGTATATATATTTGGGTTTTAACAATAGACGAATTTTCATCATTCAATATTAGTAACAGGAAATGTATTCATAAATATAAATTTTCATTGATGACTATATAATATTTTTTAAAGATTATCTTACATAGCTAGATAAATAGAATTAACAAGTATCGAATTAACAATACAAAAGTGGATTATGTATATGAAATTTAGTGATTAAAATAAAATGTTGTCAAAAATTATAAGCATCACAATATTCAAGTGAGGTGACTCTTCGTTGTATTGCAGTCATGGTCTACAAGGCAGTCAATATTACACGTTTTTCAATTCCGTGTAGAAGGTACCTTTTACGTTGTACTTTCACTTTCACTTTGAACCAGGAAGTAAGATTTCCTTGAATTTCTTGAAAACCCTTACATTATTTTGACGAATGGGCACTAAACATTGTAGACCAGCATATACTTATTTCAGGAATAAGTTGCTTTGGTATATTGTTCATGAGTTTCAGAGTTCTCATGCAAACGGTTTTTCTTTTGTTTTAGGATGTGCTTAGGAATTAGAACATGAATTAGACTAAATTAAGCTAACATTTACTACATCCACAGCTAAATACATTTATTTAGCAAAGTCTAGGTGACAATAAGTATTTCCCCTAAAATTCAATTTTGAAAATTTAGCCACTTTTCGCCATTTGCAATCTTTGCGGAACCTTAAAGCCTTGTAAATGTTTGCCCATATAATGTATATAAACTTGATAACATTTAAATTGGCTTGCGCCATATCTGTACTGTGCGATATGCTGTTCACTGCTATTATATTCACAAAGCCCGACATTCAACATGTTCAAACTATTCAATAATACTAAGAAAAGAAAGTATTGCGCAGGTGCTAGTTAACACTTTATTCCATGGATACACATTTATCCAGATTAGCAGATGCATCTGTACCATCTGAATTGTATCTATGATGTTTGCTTCTTAGTCAGAAATGAACTAAAGAATCGGAAACCGAACATTGCAGGTCCTGATCAGATGGCACCGATGAGCCAGCTGATATAGATGTGCATTGCCTATGTGATGAAAGGTTTTATCCATGGAGTAAAGGAATCTGTGAGCTGTATTTTACAGAAAGTTTAACATGTTATACACAAATGGCTTACAATAATTCATAGGCATTAATGATATTAGTATCTTGTTTATTTAATATATAAAAGGAATTGTTTTTCTGACCATTAAATAAATAATCTTCCTAGCTTCTTAACTGACTGTTTTAGTAATGCCCAGGGGAAATGTTTTTCTGGACGAATGATGGGTCATAATATATTATTACTATGTAACTATTACTTGATTTTATTTACTTTAGTACAATTAGTCCGGCGCAAGGGATATGTGGCCCGGCTTTAAATAGCGGTTTTTAGCGAATGCTGAGAACCATGTGGCCCGGTTTTATATATAGATCGTTGAGTAATGAACGGGAACCATGTTGTATGTACGTTAAGTTCAAGGTCAAGCTATTTATAATTGAGTAATATAAATATAGATATTGAATTGAATCATCCCCCCCTTAACTATAAATATTTATATATACATGTATATATATAAATTATATAAATAGATCGATGAGTCGGTGTTTTCTTTTAATTATGCGAATTGAAAGTTTATTGTTGTAAGCAGTTATAGAAAAAGTGTACAAGAGTAAGAGACATTGTTCAGATAGTTATTCTTTGATGATATTAAAGTTTGTGTTCTGTTTACGAATATTGGCAATCCTATGACTTGGCGCGTGAATGTGACCTATATTATGATGGTTCTTTGTTTACAAATGTTTCTGATGTTGAAATTTACGGTTCTAGTGGGTTTCTGTTTTACAAGAAGGCGATTTCGTGTCTATAAAGTAAATAATGATTGTATAACCATTTTTGTAGGTCTTTTTCTGTTGTTCAGAATAATTGTGACTCATCCCCATCCCCTCCCATTCTCCCCCCCCCCCCCCCCCTGGTTTACGGGATCAAGATGCTGAATATAGAAAGTTAGTTTATATAGTTTCATCCTGAAAGTACCAAAGGAATTGCCATGTACGTGGAAGGACAATTTTGAAAGATACTGTTGAATTTAAATAGAGGAAATTCATTTATTATGTGGTTAGTGCTATGATAATGTTTAACTTCCAGGTAACTCCTTGATGAAAATTAAATGTTGGCGTAACTGTCCACAAAGTGCAAGGTCTAACATTATCTTCAGCTGCTGTTGATATCGGGAAAACGATATAACAAGGAGGAATGGCTTTCAAAGTTCTCAGTAGAGTATCTATTTACGAAAATCTACCATGACAATAATGAAAAATCTGTTACATTTATGAAATTTTGAGTGCTCTTAACGATCCACTACACTCCTCCTTGTTCGACCATCGATTTAAAAAGAAAAGAATCAAACTAAAAAAAATTAACATTCATTTGTCCAAAATTTCATTGAAAGGCATTTTGCCGTTTTTGTAATGTTGATACTTTTTTATCGATAAAGGTGCAAAGAGGAGTGTAGTATATCCTTAAAATGTGAGTAATTATTTTGTATCCTAAACTGAATACATATCAACACATATAGTTCTGTAAATTCTTCATCATAATTCATGTTACTATAGCAACCATCTCATCCATTATTTTCTAGCTAGTTTTCATTATATTTAAAAGGAAAACTTTTCAATTCTTTTGTTTTCAAGTCATTCACTACATTTACTGCAAACTGGTAAATGTTCAGCAAACAAATTTCATCATAAATCCCATTCCATACCGATTCCGGTATACTTGATTTCAAACTGCACTCCTTGTATACAACGCGTTCCACAACTACATGTAATATACAAGCACATCCTTCAACGTTCAATACCATTTGCCAATAAAGGACAACAATATAGTAGCACTTTAAAAGTCTTTCTTTGTTTAAAAACAATCCATCACCTGCATGAACTCTTACACCCAACATCTAACTTCTTATGTCGTCCACATATAACACATCTGTGTTATACTTTTCTTGTTAAACCAGTTTCTATTATTATTTAACCGAAAAGTATGTCTTCAACATCTTATCATATTGTTAAACACAATTACTCTTCCTTTACTCCGTGGGATAGACTCTTATCTATCAGTTAATAGTTTACATCCAGGTCAGCCAGTACATCAACCAACTGATCAAGATCCACACTGTTTGCTTTTTGATGTATTAGGTTATTTTTTACCAAGAAGTGAACACTGTACATCCTGGCACGGTTGTTTTCTACAGTTTTCTACATAATCACAAATTATTCATTTACTTTTTTCATAATCATATTATACAAAGTCCTTATATGTTTTACCAACAATCTTACAATATTTTATTTGAAAGGCATATCACAATCGAATCATGTAATATGTGCAAAATTAATTAATCCACTCATTCTAGCTCAAGCACTGTAAGTTTATCGGAGTAAACCGAAGTAACAATCAGCCTGTTCTTAGCATCAAAGCAAAGTGATAGGGGCTTATAAATATTCTTTAATATTTCTCCTGTGACTTTCAAATCATCTCCAAACTGAACAATGTTTTGCGAGTGGCGGCCACACAAAAATATATTCTACCATCTGTAAAAAGCCCGATAGTTCCGTTGAGAGTGGGGTCAGTAAGAGTGAACAGATGATTTCCATGAATGTCAACGACGACTACGCCCTTGACTTCATCAGCTACATACAGCTTGTTTCCATCAGCGTGAACCAATATATGCATTGATTTTTGTCATTCCCTGAACCGTCCTTTGTTATCTTACACAGCTCATGGCCCTTTGTGTCATACAAGTACACTGTTTTACTTCGGTCTGAAACAAATAATTTCCCATCATTGTATGCCAGCCCAAAACAGTTGTGATGAAGTGCCAGAGCACGTGTGACGGTCATCTTGTCCCCTATTGAGACAAACTGTACAGACTTATTTCGTAGAGCTACTACAGCTTCCGCCTTACTAACCTCGCATACAGCGTAAGAGTAGTCTTGGAGATGAATGTAATCTTTGAGTGAATCTGTTGAGAGGTCCGAGCGTTTAAGCTTTTTGTTGCTGTGATCAGCCAGAAGTAGATACCTATCATCAATGATACAGGAACCATACATGTAACACCTGCTTTTGTCATCGGAAAGCTTTACATCTATTTCTTTCTTGTTCCGTACCTGGTAAAGAGACGTTTTGTGTCGATTATCTTCGCCGACCTTTACCGAGACTGAACCTAGAATCTGAAATTTCTGCATGACTTCCATGATGCTTTGATTAGCTTTGAAAAAGAAGGTTGCATCTCTCTGTCCCTGCTGGAAGTTCCTGATCTCTTCTCCCTTAGTCGTCACTTTCTGAGATGTCTTCATGCAAATGTATTCCTGGGCTTTATTTCCTTTTGCTTTTTTTAACTGAGAAACTGCATCATCTAAAGAACTCATCAGGGATTCCATCTCTTGTACATCTCTTGTAAAGGATGCATTAATCTTGACGTATTCTTTTTTCAGTTCCGTTATTGTAACTTGCTCAAGATGGTCTAATAATAGTTCTAATTCTCTGCGAAAGGTTTAAATGGCTTCCTTTTCCCTATCAAAGACTTCTGTTAGGTCTTTCAGCTTTGCTTCTTTGGATTTCATGATTTCAGCTATGGTTGTCTTAATCTGGTTGAGCTTCTGTTTTATACTGGTGAGATCTTTTTCATTGTATAGACTGTCTAACTCGTCGGTAATGGAGTAAATGTGCGTGCAAGTCTTGAAACAGTATCTGGAAAATAACTAAATTAAATTTTAAAATAGACAAGCGCGCACTCACTTATATTCAGCTTAGATATCTCCAAAGCGTACGAGTTAAGATTATAAGGAAAAAACTTCGTGACATGTTACTGTACACGACCTGAATGCCGAAGATTAACGTTATTTATTTAATGTTCCGGTTAACAATAAGCAAATTTGAAAGCGGGTATTTGAACTGATGTAGAGAGGCTAGCTACATGTTTATTAAATGATACAGAATGCTTCTTAATGACTTTTTTCTGTGAATAATGAAAAAATTATGTTAAGCTACTAGATGACAAACAACACATATTGAGGAACGTTGTGGAGATTCTGATTGATGCATGAACAAATAAACAAACATGGCTTATATTTCTACTGGATAGAGATAAAGAAACATGCAAATACAAACAAAGATAGAGCTTTGATACACATAAAGAAAATAAACTAAAAACTGTATTTCTTTTGAATGTTTAAAGTAATTATTTTCTTCGGCAGATTACTTATGGCTTTTATTTTAATTACAAGTACCTATGTCATGTTAAACTTATTCATATGCAACTTTTCAAGGACAGTATCCCAGATTGCTGACAATGTCGATTATCTAACATCAATTGTGTATTGTATACATGCCTCTGATTAAATGCAAATTGTTTATTTTAGTTAATACAGAATACTGGACGTTTTTCTTTGAATGTTGAAAAACACATGTTAAGCAACTAGCTGAATAAAAGTTATTACTCTAATGTACTTAAAGGAGTATATCACAATAGTTTACGCGCATATTTCTGCGCAATCGCTAATATTACCGACTAATTGTTTCAACAGTTGAGTTTTTCATCCAAATCATTAATTGAATGTTACTTTCATGTGAAAATGACTGATGTTAATTTTGATACTCTTGAATTTTAACCAAACAGAAAATACTTTCATGTCAAATGGCAAAGAAAATTGCAGCATCCGGTATGAATTTGAGTCATATAAAACTTGCTGTCTCTCGTGGTGGGTTAGATGGATTGTCTCAGCTGTTTAGTGAGAAACTTGACACAGGCAAACCTAGAGTAACATCTCTTAAATCAGTTGTTCAGAAATTGTATAATTACTTAATGGATCATAAGATTTAGGGATTGTTGTATGATTTTAATTCATTATCAGTGTTAGGTGCTTTTCGATATGTATGGAAACTCTGGCAACACTTAGGGCTGCATTTGTGGGAATTTTATGAAAGAAATGTGGTAGTTATTTCTTTCAAAATATGAAATTAGTTTTGATGAGCATGTTATAAAACTATTTATACAGGTTATGATGGATATTTGTAGAATTGCATTAAAATCTTTTTGACTTATATGACCAACTTTGAAGGAATATAGTAAAAATTTAAGCCTGGAAGCCCCTGTTTTTTTGTTTTTGTTTTGTTTAGAAATATATACTGTATCATTTTATGGAGTAAAAAAAAAATCTGTCCGTTACAAAAAAAGATATATAGATTTTTACAGTCAGGGACTGATTTGTCTCCCTTTTTTGTTGGATATTTTGGTCATTTTCAAAGTTTTTTCTTCAAATAAACAAAAAAATCTCACATAATTCCATCCAAAACCATACATACACGTAATTCCAAACAAAAAAAATGCATAGATATAAGGTGTTGATTAGGAATTCCAGATGTAACAATCATTTAAAAGATATATGTGCGTTTTCTTAAAATCCCTTCAAAATGGCCGTATAGAGGGGTCTAATAATGAGCAATTACTCAAAAACAAGCGTGGAAAGCTATGTTTTTCTTTATATCATTTTGTTTGTGAAGGAGTTAGAACTTTTTGTGATATACCCCTTTAACTGTGGGGAACATGTTGGTTGAGATGCGGAGAGATAATTAAACAAAACCTAGATTACTGGTAGAAAGAGACACAGAGAATAGATATGTTTGAATGTTTAAAATAATTATCATTTGCTTCGGCAGAATATGGAAATTTTGCATTTTAATTACATTTTTCTATTAACACTCTTCTTCTATAAAACTTTTAACACAGACAATATTCCCATAAGGCATATTGCTTTCAGTATAAAATATCACATTAAGTATATTGTACATGCCTGTGACTAACTGCAATACAGGAAGCACATGCCACTTCATCGTGGTCCTTGCAGAACATGTCTACGATCTTGGTAGGATGTAGACATCTCTCTGTCGGTAAACTCGGCAGGGATCCATCTGTTCCCAGAGACCGAAAGTCATTCTTGTCCAGTAGCTTGTGTCGCCCCGCAGCAGGATTCACATTATGTATATCTACACAGGATGAACAGAAGTAATCCTGACACTCTACACAGTATCTCTCCGCCTCTCTAAGACTACCCTTATCCGTACAAATACAACATTTTATATTTACTATTTCGTCTGACAAAACGTCACTCCCACCGGTCGCCATTTTTATTTGCTGATAAATATTATTACTTGTTCTAATATAAGTTCATATGATACTGAATTGGGTCATTTTCGTAGGTTATCAATACAAATGAATGCAACGCAATCATTTTGCTCTCTCACACCGTAACTTATGTTTATAAACTTAAGAAAATAAAAGCAATATAAATTTCTCCACGTTGTTCATAAAGATCGTCTGTAAATTAAAAAAATGTTACAAACATGATATTCTACAGCGCTCTGCATGCATAATTATGATAAATCCATCTACAGTTGATCGTTATTCTTACTTACCTCTTTGTTTGCAAGACGGTGGCATGGGTTATGAATAATTATGAAGAAATATTGTAAAGGAACCTAGAAGCTCGATCTGTTTCTTTTAACCTTGTGATTGTGTTCTTGCTGGTTTGACTCCAGGTGCTCTAGTCTCGGTAAGATCATTGCTTAACAATGCTATTAGCTTCTTATGTTTTATACGTTTGTGTGCTTTTGTGTGCAACATTGTTGAGTGAATTGGTGGGTTAGAGTTTTCACCAAGCCAAGACAACTTGTGCTTGTTTTTTTATATAAGAACCTATTGGCGCAAGTGTGAGGTTGTTGCACCGTAAAACCCGGTTTAAACCAACAGTGGTAATTTTTTTTGCCACTGACAGTTCCAAGACGTTAACCCCAATTATTCTCTTTATCGTCAATTATTTGTTGTGTCTTATTTGAAATTGATTCTCTTATGAACTCATGCTCTCTCTTCCTCTACTTGTTGGCAGCGTGGGGAGGTTGTATATTCTGGTTTTGGGAATTCCCGATATGCATATTTCATTTTTTAAAGTAATTTAAACTGATTATTGATAACCAGGCAGGTATTAAAATTAGACACCATTTCAAAATCTGTTACAAAAGGGAATTCGTCAATTTTAATTTTTAAGAGAAGTAAAATTCCGGCGGTACGAATTTCGGGATTCGATCCTAGCTTATTGTTTGTTTGTTTTTCTTAATATTCTGTCAAATAAAAAAATATTGTTCTGTTTTAACAAAATAAAAAACGAAAATTTCAATTATTCCGGATCAATTTTCATCTTGTGAATGATGCTGTTCATATCTATACGGTGTCGCTTTCTGATCAGCTTAATTTGCATATTATACAACAACTGCACCGCGCTAAACCGATGTAATTTTGTAAATGATCAATAATAATAAACCGTTTAAATTCATTATTTTGATCAAGAATACCGTTAACTAATTCACTGTACTCTCGCATCGTTTATCAACAGATGCACACAAACGGTAGACTTGTTACTATTTATAAAATACTGCTTTTGTATTGTTTTCCTGGCAGTTGAATAAGTAAAATTTGAGAATTGAGAACGTAGAACCCGGAAGTAAGTTTTCCTTGAATTTCTTGAAAACCCTAACATTATTTTGACAAATTGGCACTAAACATTGTAGACTAACATATACTTATTTTAGGTATGGGTTGCTTTGGTATATTGTCCCCGAATTTCAGAGTTCTCATGCAAACGGTTTTTCTTTTGTTTTGGTAATTAGAACATGAATAAGATTAAACTGAGCTTACAAACATTAGTACATACTTAGATAAATACAATTCTTTAATAAAATCTAGGAAGCAAAGAGTATTTTCCACAAAAATCATTTTTAAAATTTTAGTTTTCGCCATTTGCAATGTTTATTATCTTAAAGTAGAATTCTTACCAACTCTTAACCTCCAAATTGAATATTCAATGCATTTCAATTTTTATTAACTTTTGGCAATATTATGTTTCTTGTACCATCTTTGGCTATACTAGCAATAAACCACTAGTTACTTTATCACATTGTTAATCAGGGTTTCGCTGAGTACTGAGGTTCAGTTCTCGAGTAAGTACTGAGTACTGGATGCTTAAGATGTACTCGAGTAAGTACTGAGTACTCACTTTTGTGAGTGTACTTAAGTAAGTACTGAGTACTACTTAAAGTACTCACAAGTATTTTGCGAGTACAAAAACTTTTAGTATTGTTTTTATATTTATATAGCATACACAATGTACTATTCAATTCTTCAAATGTGGTATACTCATATTATTTCATTTATAATGAAGTAGTAATAATTTTATTATTTATATTGTCACTAGACAAAATATATATATACACACACACAAAAATCATAAGTATTCCATTATTGATAAAAGTGACCATCAACAACTTGTTCAACTGACGGGTATTGCATAGTAACATCATTAGCCTTTCAAAAGTGTCATCTAAACCTATCTGGTCTCACCATAATCTTTTTTGCAAAGAAGAGAAAACATATTGTCATCTTCCATTATATTATAATAAGGTGATTATCAGTTATAATTCTGTTGACTCTATTGCTAAATCTTATAATCTTACGGAATGCACTGTGAATTTTAGTAAGGTACAAATGGATTTCAACCATTGACAATTATAATGATTTATTTAATGATTTAATATAATGCATGAAATGATATAAAAAAAAAACCAAGTAAGTACATAACAGCATATATAAAAGTTGTTTTATTGCCCTGCCCAATATGTGATATTAATGAATTATTTCTTACCATTCCATTTTATATATTTACACTTCATTAGGTTAAGTTTTATTTAATTTCATATTATTTCATTGAAGTGTGAAAGTACTCATATAGTACTCGTAAAGTGCTCATAAGTACTGACCATTTTTCGACAGTACTTAAGTAAGTACGAGTACTTGTACTCGAAATGTAAGCAGAGTATTGAGACCTGCTGAGTACTTGAATATTGGTACTCGAGTAAGTACGAGTACAAGTTCGAGTAGTGAAACCCTGTTGTCAATCGTAAAATCTCCGGCAAGCTTATACAATGGTATCATACTACGTCACGAGCACCTACCAAAAAGATCCATCCCGGACTTATTTTTGTAAACAAACCCGTCGCTTCAAAGGTAAACTTTATTTTTTCTGTTTGAAATCTTCGTAGCTGAAACTTGTTTTGTAGCGCAACAAATATTAATAAGTCTCAATATTATTATTCCGAGAAGCATTTACTGTGAGATAAGCCAGTTTATGAGTTTATTCGGTTTTAATTTGTTTTTTGAGAGATCCATCCAGGACTCGGGCCGTAAACAACATACATCGATGCCAAGTTCTGTCGATGCAGCCCTGGATTTTTGTAGCCGACTGAAGCCGATTGTTAGATACAGTATTAGAGTCATTTTTGACATTTGATTTATGTACAAATCCTGATAGTTTGTCCGATTAAGAGTAAAAAAGTAAAAAGATCCATCTGAGACACGAGGGAGAAATAGATCCATCTGGGACTCGGTCTGTCGAGCGCTTTGTGTGTACCTTGTCAATTACAAGTTTAATTCCCATAAAGCATTTCATCTTAACGAATTATTTAACTTAAAATATATATCCCAGAACATATTCTCAATACATGTAGCTTACTAACAATAATGTAATATAAAGCAAGCAAGGGCATCATCAACTGTTTTACAAACTGTCAACTTTAAGGGCATCAGGCCTGTAAACATCCCGACAATTAACCAGTCCATTATGGACGAACAATAAAAAATAAACGTTCTGATGTGCATAATGTATGCAAATCATACAGTTAAATTACCTTTTTAGGACAACTTTACATTGAATTTTTCGACTTGGCGAGGCCCAACACTGCTGTTTTATTTCATATTTCGTACTGATATATATGTTATGAGAAATAATTAATTTAATTTTTCAGAACAATGTTTACCTGTCATCACATTGAGGCAAGGAATTTCACATTAAAAGTGGATTGCGAAGACATGAAAAAAAGACATGAAGGAACCGGGAAATACACATGTGTTATGTTTGGCAAGCTGGCATTCTGCTCTCTCATAATATTGAGACTTATGAATATTTGTTGCGCTGCAAAACAATTTTCAGCTACGAAGATTTAAAACAGAAAATTGAAGTTTACCTTTGAAGCGAGGGGTTTGTTTACAAAAATAAGTCCGGGATGGATCTTTTTGGTAGGTGCTCGTGACGTAGTATGATACCATTGTTATAATTACATATATTCTTTTGCTAGCGCAGTGTTTTAATGCTCATTTGCATGATATTCTCATTTATCGAAAATGCTTACAGAATCCATTGTGAAAATACTGAAAATGCATGAAAAAGGAGAAT
The DNA here is from genome assembly GCA_038501625.1 of Corbicula japonica. NCBI lineage: Eukaryota > Metazoa > Mollusca > Bivalvia > Venerida > Cyrenidae > Corbicula > Corbicula japonica. The sequence continues at coordinate 6,739,087 of JAZAYU010000014.1, forward strand.
GCTCGATGGGAAATTACTGTATCCTAAAAACACTTGTAAGTTGTAATGTTTCTTTAAAAATAGCCTTTTTCAAAAAATATTTTTGGAATTCCAAAATTTGTATTGTTATTATCATTATAAAATAAGATATTCATATTGTTTTATAAAAGTGTGTGTAGTAAAGTAAAGCCCAGGTATATAAAACTCGAAACCTTTTTGCTATATTAACAGTCCTTTTTACAATCGAACTATTTATACCAATTAATATATTTTTATATTCTTTGCAAATTATAATAACTGTTTTAAATTTGTCTTAGCAGTTTATATTGGAAAACCTAACCAGTTTTCTATTGATTGTTAAGTACTACTTTTATATAATGGTTATAAAACATCGGATAATAACAAGGTGGTCCGGAGATGGTTGGTTAGGTGCTCTGGTCCCGGAAAGATCATTGAGTACCCGCCCTTTGGCTTTGCAATGCTATTAAATTCTTATGTTTATATATATGTATGCTTTTGCATGCAACATTGTTGAGCTGATGGGTGGGTTGGAGTTATTTCACCAAGACAATTTGTACTTGTTTTGTGATACGAAAACCTGTACGGGCAAGTGTGAGGTTGGTGCACCCTAGAACCTGGTTTAAACCCCCAGTGGCAATTTGTTTTGCCACTGACCGTTCCAAGGCGGTATCCCCAAAGGTTCTCTTGTTTATTAATTGTTTGTGGCGTCCTATTTGAATTGACATACATATATAAAACATGCGCTCTCTCTCTCTCTCCTCCTCTCTTCTTTTTCGCTGCGTGGGGAGGCTGTGTTTTTTGAGTGTGGCGATTCCTGATATGCATATGTTGCTTTTTTAAAGGTTAACAAAGATTCTCCAGATTTAGACGGAGAGGTTTGGAATAATATTCTCTTTATCTTAGTGACTTTCAGATTATAATTATTCATATTTTTATTTCTAAAAAACGAGTTGATTAAGTAAGTATGAAACCAAATATTGTAGAAACATAGTTTCATAGTGGAATTAGTCGAATTGTAAATTTGAGGTGATTTTTGTGGCTTTTTGGATATCCTTATTTAACTTTTTTTCCAATAAACTCAATTTTACTTTCAATGTTATGAATAACACTATAAATACTTAACAAGTGTATTCATTAGTATAACAGACTTAATATGAAATTTTGTTATAAGATATTTAAAGCTCTTTTCAATCAGATAGAAAAATAAAAAGTCACTTATAAAAAGGAACATAATCCAAATTAAATTAATTTAATCCTTCAGCATGTTTTAGGCGACATTTTGAGTTGTTTTACAACACCGATTCGTTTTTCGTTTTGTTGTCAGAACTTGACTCAGAAAAGGAATCCCATGATTTTGTTTTTTGAAACTACTTAATTGGAGAACTATGAGAATGTCCTATTATTGGATTGTAGTTGCACGTCGTTCAACCAGATATTGTAAATGCCGTGGGAGCGGACGACAGTTGCGTATGTACCACTCTTTTAACCTATCGGCTCATTACATTCACCTCTGTTATAGACTGGGACTACTTTCAACTACTTTTACTTTAACTCAAAGAAATAGTTCACCAATTACATTTACAATAGCTTGGGTTTCTTCGGTTTTAATGAAAGCTAATGAAAGATTTCAGTCATTTGTTTTATCTCAAGCTTTCAAATTCATAATTTATAACTGTATAAAATAAGGCTGTCGAGTTTGGTAAAAAATCTTGACATTGAGCCTTTCGCACAGAGATGTAAAGTGAGTGAAAGGCATGTCAACTCTGCGAATGAGATTGCGTGTACATGTACGCTTTTCGGTGAAAGTACACCGCAGATTTAAATTTTTACTAACAAACATTGATAAATAATGATACACTGTATGCATAAAACAGGCAACAGCGACATCGAAATGCGTTTTCACTTGACTGCCGTTCACATTATCTAATCTACTTACCAATCTGCATTCATCTGTACCAATATTTCAGTGTTAAGGTATCGCAAACATTGCAAATGGCGAAGACAGGCTAAAATTTCAAAAAAAAGAATTTTTGGGGAAATACTTATTGCCACCTAGATTTTAGTAAATAAATGGATTTAGCTATGGATGTAGTAAATGTTTGCAAGCTCAATTTAGTCTAATTCATGTTCTAATTACCCACCACATACTAAAACAAAAGAAAAACCGTTTGCATGAGAACTTTGAAATTCATGAACAATATACCAAAGCAACTCGAACCTGAAATAAGTATATGCTGGTCTACAATGTTTAGTGCCAATTCGGCAAAATAATGTTAGGGTTTTCAAGAAATTCAAGGAAAACTTACTTCCTACTTTCACTTTCTACTTTCATTTTGAACCAGGAAGTAAGATTTCCTTGAATTTCTTGAAAACACAGATTAAACACCACAATGCATGATAATTTTAACCAGAACTTTCCATTAATTACACAAATAAAGTTCACTAAAGACAAAAGGTTTAATTTCTGTAAAAGGTTTTCCTTTAATAATTATACAGATGATTATAAACTTTTTCACAATCAATGTAAGCTAAAAATTTTGCGCCCATATCTTGTGCCATATGATAAGCGTCACAAAGCTAGACAGTAAAACTATTCAGTAAGATTTATAAAAAGTATATAGGAAATGCTCCATATTTTACAGCAACTTGCAATACTTAAACAGCTTACCATATACATTCATGGAACAAAGTATTTTAAAGATAAGGTGATGATATTGATTCAAACTAAACCACGAGAGTTAATTACTTGTAAATACGAGGGGTGATCAATAAATTCGCGGAAAAGTGTTCCCATTTAGTTATTTATGAAAGTACATTTATGAAATTTCTCCATGAACCCAATCCATATTTTGTCTATTGATACGTAAAATTATAGACCAGAGATCCTATTTATGTTTGAGGAATGGTTTCCTTAGTAACGTCATTGACGTCATCTCGGCCCAAAATTCCACATTTTCCTATCAAAAAAGTACGGATCACGGCGTCTTATTCATCCCGTAGCTAACGCACGTCAACCAAATTATCAGTGAAGATTCCGCCAACATTAGGTATGACGTTCATGACGAAAATTTTTTTTATGACGTTATGAAGGTAAAAAATGCGGTATTCTTTGATGACAGGTGTTAAAATGAGTGTCAAACAGCAATTAGCTATCAAATTTTGCGTGTTAAATGGAATTTCGCGAGGAAAAACTATTGAAATGCTAAAACAGGCTTATGGAGATTCATCAGTGAAAAAGACGGCGGTTTATAAATAGTATTACAGGTTCAAGGAGGGTCGACAAGGCACTGGTGATGACGAGCGCAGCGCCCGCCCGTTGACGACGACGTCATCGTACGTCGCTGACGTTAAGGATCTGCTGGACAAAGATAGGCGCCTTACGATTCGCGAGATAACTGAATGAGTTGACTGTAGTTACGGAACAGTGTTCAACATCATCCATGACAAACTTAACATTCGACGAGTCTGTGCACGCTGGATTCCAAAACAACTGACTGATGAGCAGAAGCAGCTAAGAACTGAGTCTTGTAAACAGATGATACAGCGGTATGAGCGCGAAGGATATGCCTTCATGGAGAAGATCGTGACTGCCGACAAGACCTGGATCAGCATGTACAGGAGCTGGGATTCGAACTTCTAGAGCACCCGCTGACAGCCCCGACCTGTCACCATGTGACTTTTCCCTTGTTCCTGTGGTCAAGAGCAACCTCCAGGGAATCCACTTCGACAGCATTGATGAACTTTCCTCTGCAGCGAAGGTCGCAATCTCGAATATTCAGACTGAGTCATTTAGGAGATGTTTTGTAGATGCCTGGATAGCCAAGTGTAGGAAGTGTGTATCGTTTAGGGGTGAATATTTTGAAAAGGACTAGACATACTGGACAATACTGAACGTTAAGTTGTCATGAGCAGTTTCGACGTCGTTGACTTCAATATGACGTTGGGCCGAAATTCACTAGGTGATGTTACTTTAGTAACAATAATTCGATAAGTGTATAAACAATCGCCGTGAAATTTTCGGATCTAAGCAGAATTAAATGATGTTGAAATATGTAAAAAATTACTGAAAACGCACGTATGCTAAATAAATGAGAACACTTTTCCGCGAATTTATTGATCATCCCTCGTATTTAAACCAAGTTGTGATCTTGGTGAATAAGTGTCAGAGGATTTTTCCGCATTCTTTTAAGGCGATTGCGCATGAAGTGAACTCCGGCTAGAATTTTTTTATTTAGTAGTAAAATTAAGTATTATGTCAGTTAAACTAATGAGACTCCTTTCTTCCTTATTTAGTATCGTTAATCCGAGAAGAATGTTTAATGAGAAGTATGGAGCAGGTAACACTTTGCTCCATGGATACACATTTTAGTACAAGGGTGACAATTGCAGATCCAGATCAGCTGTACCATCTAATCCAGATCTACACTGTTCGCTTTTTAGACAGAAATAACCTAATAAATCTAAAACCCAAAGTGTAGATGGCACTGATGTGTCAAGTGATCTGGATTTACTTTGTTTGCTCTTATGATAAAATGCATATCTATGAAGTAAAGGATTAAGAGAGATATGGGAGCCATATTTTACAGCATTACACAATAGATTTACTATATATGTATTTATAAACAAGGTATTAATGATAAATGTAAGCTGATAATACAGATTCTTACAAACCGGGACAGTTACTTTGTAACTGCTTTCATTGTGTTTTGATCTTGATTTATTATTTTCGACGTATTTTCCGAGTTCTTGTTAGTTAATTTTTATTGGGTATGAAGTAAAACCTAACTAGGTAATAATTTTTGTCTTTATCTAGTATGTAATATTTTTTTGTCAATTAAACACATGATCTTCCTATCTAACTGGGTTAAGTAATCAAAGAAATGTCTTTCAATGCATTGGGATGGTAGCTCAATTCCATGATTATATATCCAAAAACAATATGTATTCAACCTCTCTACATAGTGTTAATTAATATACAGAAAGAAACAAGCAAAGATTATCTATATAAAATTACTTTCCCTTAAACTCCATGAGATATGGCTGCGGTTTATGAGTGAACAGTGTAGATCCAGAACAGCCAATACATCCTTGCCATCTGATCAATATCTACACTATTTGCTTTTTGATTCATTAGGGTTTTTTACCAAGAGGTGAAAAGTGTAGATCCTGATCAGGCTGATCTGAATCTATACTGTTGGCACATACGATAAAACATGTATAAATTGAGTAATTCGGTAACCATGGATCAACTATTTTCTATGGTTTTCTATTTTATTACAAATTATGCATTTACTATCAGTTAATTGAGAATCAAAGTTTTTTCATAATTTTTCATCGCATACAAAGTTCTTGTATGATTTACCAACAATGTTACACTATTTTCTTTGAAAGAAATACCACAACAAGTTTTATGCTGAATGTAAAACAATTAATGCACTCATTCTAGCTCAAGCACTGTAAGTTTATCAGAGTTAACTGAAGTAACAATCAGCCTGTTCTTCTTTGTATCAAAGCAAAGTGATAGGGGATTTTCAGTAACCTTAACTATCTCTCCTCTGACTTCCAAATCATCTCCAAACTGTAAAATATTCCGTGAAAATCGACCACACACAAATATATTTCTACCATCTGTAGAAACTTCGATTGATCGTTTGAGAGTAGAGTTAGTGAGAGTGGACACATGATTTCCCTGAATGTCCACGATGACAACCCCCTTGCCTTCATCGGCTACATACACTTTGTTTCCATCATCTCCGATCAATATGTGCATTGATGTTTGGAAGATGTCCTTTCCTGAACTGTCATTTGCTATTCTACACAGCTCATGGCCGGTTATGTCATATATGTACACTGTTTTACTTCGGTCAGAAACTAATAGTTTTCCATCCTTGTATGCCAGCCCAAAGCAGGCGTGATTTAACGCAAGAGCACGTGTGACAGTTATTCTTTCCTCTATCGAGACAAACTGTACAGACTTATTACATAGAGCTACTACAGCTTCTGTTTTACTAACCTCACACACAGCATAAGGGTAGTCTTGAAGGTTAATGTAATCTTTGAGTGAATCAGTGGACAAGCTAAAGCGTTTAAGCTTCTTGTTGTTACTGTCAGCCAGGAGGAGATGCCTATCATCGATGGTACAAGAACCATAGACGTAACACCTGCTTTTGTCATCGGAAAGCTGTACATCTATTTCTTTCTTGTTCCGTATCTGGTAAAGAGAGGTTTTGTGTTGATAATTATTGCCGACCGAACGTTTCCGAAACTGAACCTAGAATCTGAAGTTCCTTTATGACTTTAATGATGCTTTGATTAGCTTTGAAATAGAAGGTTGTATCTGTCTTTAACTGCTGCACTTTCCGGATCTCTTCTCCTTTAGCCGTCACTTTCTGAGATGTCTTTATACAGACGTATTCCTTGGCCTGATTTCCTTTCGCCTTTTTCAACTGTAAAGCTGCATCATCTAATGAATTAATAAGTGATTCCATCTCTTGTACATCTTTTGTAAGGGATGCATTAATCTTGTCGTATTCTTGTTTCAGTTCCGTTATTGTAACTTGCTCAAGATGGTCTAGTAGTAGCTCTAATTCTCGTCGAAAGGCTTTAATGGCTTCCACTTCCCTATCAAAGACTTCTGTTAGCTCTTTCAGCCTCGCTTCTTTGGATTTCTTGATTTCAGCTATGATTGCCTTAGTCTGGTAGATCTTCTGTTTTATACTGGTAAGATCTTTTTCGTTGAATAGACTTTCTCACTCCTCGGTAATGGAGTGTACAGTATGTGTGTACAAGACCTGAAACAGTATTTGAAAAAAAATCATTATTTCAAATGTTGACACTCACTCACACATTCAGCTTAGATCATTTAAAAATGCGTTTTAGTAATGTCACAAATAATATTAGCAAGTAAGAACTATTAATATGGAAATTCAGTAAGTAGAAACACCCTTTAAAATTTGGATCGTTGAGTTAAAACTGTGTAAGCTTTCGTGATTTGAAAAAAAAAATAAGTAATCATTGAAACGAGCAGATACAAATGCGTGGGTGGCATCGTCAGAATATATTAATCGTTATCAAGACACAGCTTTGATATTAATTGAGATTTATTAAGCACAATCATGTATGCTTATGTTAAACTGATTATTGGTGAGCATTCTGATTGAGATATGGGCAGATACTTAATAAAATTTAGATTAAATGTGACGGCAGAAAGAGATACCAAGACTAATATTTATATTATATATGACATATTTTTATATTTCGATTCTTTCACTATGTAACTTTTAACAGACAATATTCAATATTAAAGTATCGAATATCTAAGTTTAAATGTGTATTGTATACATGCCTGTGACTAACTGCAATACAGGAAGCACACGCCACGTCATCGTGGTCCTTGCAGAACATGTCAACGATCTTGGTTGGATGTAGACTACATCTCTCTGTGGGTAAACTCGGCAGAGACTCATCTGTCCCCGTAGACCGAAAGTCATTCTTGTCCAGTAGCTTGTGTCGCCCCGCAGCAGGATTCACATTATGTATATCTACACAGGATGAACAGAAGTAATCCTGACACTCTACACAGTATCTCTCCGCCTCTCTTGTCCTACCCTTATCCGTACAAATACAACATTTTATATTTACAATTTCGTCTGACAAAACGTCACTCCCACCGCTCGCCATTTTTATTTGGTGGTAAATATTATTACTTCCTTGTACCTAATTTAAGCTCATATCGATACCGAAATAGGTTAATTTTTAGTATGTTATCAATTTATATGAATACAGTGTAATACTCTTTGTTCGATAGCCAGACGGATTGTAACTATTGATAAAATTACGCATTATTTCTTTTCCTGGCAGTTGAATGAAATAAATATTTTCAGAAAAAACATAATGCAACTACTGTACGCAAATTCTAACATTCTGTCATTTAGTTGATATACAAGAAGAAGACACGCAGCGGCAATATTTAAATTGTTGATAAAACATTAAAGAAATCGATAAAAAAGGGAACTTTGAAAACCTCCGAACACGACAAATGTGAAAATATTGCAGGCTCTGTTTGATTGAGCCTGTTGAGAAACAGTTATTTAAGGCACCTCCAAAAAGAATACATTGAATGCAGTAAAATACGCCTCTTCAATTTGTATTAACATTTGAAATAACATGTTGTATTGAGCTTCCATGCTAAGATACTAGCAATGAACACGATAAGCATGTATAAATTCCACTACCAGAGATGTATATTTTCTTTGATCGTATAGCGCAGAGAGCAGGTTTCTAGGCTGACTTCCGTGGTATTTTTATTGATCGGTTATACTATTACATTCGACTGAAAGCCATGCAAGATGGGAAATGACGGTTTCTTAAAATATATGTACTTTCCTTTTTAAAAATAGAATAGGAATTCCAAAATATTTGCATTAATGTGTTTTAAAGAAAAGTGTGAGCAATAAATTCAAACTAAAGTCTATTAAACTCTTAACCTTTTGTTCTATTTTAGAGGTCATTTTACAGTTGAACTATTTATTTTTGTTTAGATATCACTTACAATGTGTTAAGGTTATTTTTAATTTGTCTTTTTAGTTGATATTAGAATACTTAACCATTTTTATCGATATGTACATTATTGCTTTAATAAATTGCTTACAAAACAACCTCGCTTATAAGGTGGTCCGGAGATGGTTGGTTATCTATATCACTGTTCCCCCACCCAACTGTCGCCATTAGTCTGCCAATATTTTTGCAGCTGATTAATTATTTATTTTATTTTTTTTAATTTAGCGGACTTCATCCAAGGGTAAAAGATCTGATCACTAGACTTTGACAAGTTCTTATGGCCCTGGTTTAGAAAAACATGACAAAATAATTCTCTATGTCTAGGTTATTTTTTATTATTTCATATACTAATTTATAACATAAAAGTAAGTTTTAAAGTTATTATGGCACCAAACTTGTAGACAACATGTTTACAGTGAATGATCCGCATCTCCTCTGCGTTTTGCTGTTGTTCTTGTTGCTTTGGCTGATATGCGTATTTAACTTTTCTTTCTTCATTTTTTTTTAAATTTATTGGTTGAAATAGATGAAAAGGGAATTTTAAAGACCCTCGACCACGACAAATATAAAAATATTGCAGGCTCGGTTTGATTGAAACTGAAACTGAAACTGTTTTATTTAGTTAAACGCCTTTTTCTATATACGAGTAAAACAGTAATCCACATTATCAGCAGATCTTAGATTTGGTCTTTTGATGACAGGTTTGTGTAACAGTTCTGTTAGATCAACCGGAGCGTTGCCTATGAAACAGTTATACATTGTACACAGTATTTTAAAGTTGATCCTAGCTTAATGAGCCTGTTCATGGGCAGCAATGGAAATGCCTATTACGGCCCGAGCCGCCTAGCCCCGGATTGACCGCAACTCAATAGTTACACCAATAAGCACTTCAATTTTGGCAGTGAACATGGAACCTTCAATGCGGTATTTTCTTTTCATACCATTCCATGTTCAGCGGCGTATGGTCCCCAGATAAAAGAATGGGCTTGCCCTAAACAAGAAAACAATGGGCGGAACTAAACAGAATAGAATTTTGAGAGAGTTTCTTAGAATATAAATTCTGCATATTACAGACAACGCCATAGGCAAAATTTAAAAGGTAGGAAGTATATCCTTGGGGGTGATTGAACAATATCTAAATTTAAATTGGCTGGGATATTCAAACCACCCATCTTATACTGGCCGAAATGTTAAAAACAAAAAGTAAATTTAGAAGTACTATTAACATAGTACATAAATATCGTGTTTGACGACCTTCAAAGGACATAACTGATAACAGCACTGGTTGAATGTACGGGGAGACTTTTTATAGCCGCCACACGGCACAAACAACGCTACTGTGATATTAAAATAGATGAAAAAAAACTTTGAAGACCCTCGACCACGACAAATATAAAAATATTGCAGGCTCGGTTTGACTGAGCCTGTTCATGGGCAGCAATGTAAATGCTTATTACTGCCGACGCCGCCTAGCCCCGGGTTGAGCGCAACTTAATATTTACACCAATAAATAGTACAATTTTGATCCATCCCAAACGATGGTATGAAGTTGCATTTACAAAATACGACGTACCTTCTGTTGTATAACATTCAATGTATAATTTTAAACGTACCTTGCATAAATAAGTGGCGCATCAGTGACAAAAATATTATTTAATAAACGGGGAACGGCTCTTTTACATGGGACGTACGTATACATTTTACACTTTGAACCACGGTACGAGACTGGACAAAGGATAACGGCGTTTTGATTCCAATGTTTAGGTTACAGAGGTAAAGAACCGATTTCTCAGCTCATATGATACTAATCTGACCTGGGTTTGATTTTATGTTTTTCTTGATAAAGACCAAAGTCAAGTTTTGTCTTTCTTGCTTAAATTTGAATGTGAGTACATGAGGAGGAGTATATAAAAAAAACCTGCCGATTCAGAATTTTATTTTTTGACGAAACTTATAATGAAACTATATTTCTGTTACCGTTGATCGCGGCAGAAATTGAACCAATAATGATATTTGGCCCTTATGAGGGAAACAAAAAATCAAATCCAGGTCAGTTTTGTCATATGAGCTGAGAAATCAAATTTTCATTATCTCTGTTAACTTTTTACTATCTTGTTTAGACTGAAAACGCCGATATATCCGGTGTCCGGTCGCCAATTATGTGAACGTATATCACTGAATGTACAGCGATATTTTAAATGGCGGTGCACCAGTATTTTGTGGATGCCCTTGTTACTTATTCATACTTCTGTCGTCATACGTTCGATGTAAACTATGCATTTAGGGATGTACGGGTTTGTTGTCTTTTTATTGTTATAGAAAAGGCTCAGAAGTCTTTGAAAACCTATTTAATTTATCGAACTGCAAGGGATTCTCTTTAAAAGAAACAATCGCAGGATACGGACCGATGACTTAGGAGTAAAAATTTCAAGATGACTAATTAAACATTTAGTTTCATTTGCGACAAGGCACAAGCAAAATTATCTTTTACATTTCGCACTTATTTCTTTTTTGTGCACTTTGTTACATTTACAGTAAGAGTGTTAATTTTAGAACCTTTAGAACCTGTTACATTATGCGTTCGCTGATACATTTGATACTGTGCTTCATAAATGGTTGTGAAGAGTTTTTTGTTTAATTTGCATGGTTTACTTATTTATTTGGTTAGTCTGTCAACATCACTGATAAATAGGCCTGTTTTGAAAAACGTTTGATTTTTTTTAGATAACTGGGAAATTCCACGACCCGGTTCAATTTTGTTTTCTAAAGGAAGACTTTAGTACATGTAATGATTAAGTTATTAACATAATTATAGACCCCGGTTAATGCAAATTTGATTACAATCTTGAAAAGAAAACAAAAGGGTTATCTCACAAAGCTAACAAATAAGGACGATACATTTAATAATAATGCTACTTTCCTTTTTCAAAATAGCTTTTTGGAATTCCAACATTACTTAATATTAAAATAAGAATGTCTAGAAAAGTGTGTACAATAATTGAAATCTCAAGCGTAAGAAATTTAAAACAATTCCATAACTTAAACAGCCATTTTTGCAAGCTGAATATCCATTGTTCACTCATCCCTTGCAACTTGCACATTATCAGTAGTTTATTTTTATGTCTTCTGTTCAGTTAATTTTGAAAACATTAAACCCTGTTTATTGTATTTAAACAAATGCATGTTATATAATGGTTATGCTTAATCCGATAATAGTAAGGTGGTCCGGAGGTGGTTGGTAATCTATTCGTCTTTCTTTCACCCAACTGTCACCATTAGTCTGCCAAATATTTTCCTTTTGGATAAATACCGTTTCAAATTTGCACATAAAAGAAGCTCATTTAGAAAAAAATTAACTTTTCTCAACTCTCTCTCTCTCCCTCTCTCTCTCTCTCTCTCTCTCTCTCTCTCTCTCCCTTCTTACTTCTTTTTCAGCGTTTTGGGTTGTGGGAACTGTGTTTATTGGTCGTGGCTTCTTGTCAAATTGCCAAAATATATGTATTACGTTTATTGTTGTAAACTAAAATCTGTGTATCTGTATAAACATAGGCAACAACTTGTACCTGTTTGTTCTTGCTGTAAAAACTAAGGCAAAAATTTGTACCTGAATGTTCTTGCTTTATATACTAAGGAAACAACATGTTCTTGACGGAAGGCGGGGTGTGTGGTTGTTTCAGTCAACCCATAGTAGCAACTTGCACATTATCTGAGTACTTTTTATTTCTTCGGTTCAGTTAATTATGAAAAAAATGAAATATGCATATCAGGAATGGCCACATCCAGCATACACAGCCTCCCAACACAGCCAAAAAGTAGAGAGGAAAAGAGAGCATGGTATTACAAAAATCAGTTTCAAAATGGTCGCCACAAACAAATAACGGAAGTGAGAACCAGAGGGGTTACCGCCTTGGAACGGTCAGTGGCAAAACAAATTGCCACTGGGGGGTTTAAACCAGGTTCTAGGGTGCACCAACCTCACACTTGCCCCAACAAGTTTTCATATCACAAAACAAGTACAAATTGTCTTGGTGAAATAACTCCAACCCACCCATCAGCTCAACAATGTTGCATGCAAAAGCATACAAACATATAAACATAAGAATTTAATAGCATTGCAAAGCCAAAGGGCGGGTACTTAATGATCTTACAGAGACCAGAGCACTTGGAGTAAATTCAGCAAGAACACGATGACAAGGATAAAAGAAACAAATCGAGCTTCTAGGTTCTTTTCAGAAAAGATTTCCCCATAAACTTTCACAAACTCTTAAACCCCTGCCACCGTCGTGCAACCAAAGAGGTAAGCATAATGATCAACTGTAGATGGGTTAATCACCAGGCCTGCAGAGCGCTGTAAAATATCATGTTGGTAACCTTTCTTTTTAAATTTACAGATGGTTTTTACGAATAACCGGGAGAAATTAACATCGCCTTTTATCTTCTTAAGTTTATAAATTAAATCTCCATAAAAAAACTGGCTGTGAAATACCTTGTTGCAATGAAAACATTAAACCCTGTTTATTGTATTTCAACAAATGCATGTTATGTTACCGGTATGCTTAATTTGTTTAGAGTAAGGTGGTCCGGAGATGGTTGGTTTTCTATTCGCCTTTCTTTCACCCAACTGTCATCATTAGTCTGCCAGTTATTTTCTTTTTTTGTAATAAATACCGTTTCAAATTTGCACATAAAAGAAGCTCATTTAGATAAATGAACTTTTCTCAACTACCCTGTCTCTCTCTCTGTCTCTCTGTCTCTGTCTGTCTCTGTCTGTCTCTGTCTCTCTCTCTCTCTCTCTCTCTCTCTCTCTCCCCCATCTTTCAGCGTTTTGGGTTGGGGGAACTGTGTTTATTGGTCGTGGCTTCTTGTCAAAATATATGTGTCACCCTACCTCTAGCGGGACGCGTGGGTTCTCTCTGAGACCTGTAAATAGATGGTCAACAGCACTTGGAAATATAAAATAAAGGAAACAACGATTTGGCAGCTCTCGCTCATTCAAATCTATTCATAAGTGCAAGTACGAAAAATACAAAACATACGACAAATTCATGAATGGAAAATGACAAATGCATGAAAAATGAGATAACATGTCAATTATACCTGTAAAAAGATGGTCAACAGCACTTGGAAATATAAAATAAAGGAAACAACGATTTGGCAGCTCTCGCTCATTCAAATCTATTCATAAGTGCGCATGCTCAAGGAGTTAAACGGGTAAATTGAATCAAAGGCCCGTGACCACTATTAGTACAGACAGGTTAATGGACTAGTGCACATGCTGTAAGATGAAAATGAGATGATTGGACGATACAAATATAGACGAACACAACAAAAACAAATAATAACAAAAAGATAAGTGTATAGGGGTAAATAACCCTGCGACATTCTCCCCCCCCCCTCCTTTTGTGGAATGTCGTCCCGACATTCGTAAATGCCAGTACAATCTACTTCTACGTCTAACTAAGAATGCCTAAGTACTACCCATAAAAAATCTACACAGTGCCGGGCACCTGTCACCCAATATCACTCCAACAAGGTATTGGAATCTTAGCTCATACAACAATCCGACAACGTATTGTTGCTAAAAGCACTTTGTACAATCATCAGGCCTAATTCATTATATCTGTAATTTTCATAATCCTTAGTTTATGAAAATAACAAATTATAAAGTTTTTTTTTTGCCCATGAAGTGAATTACACTTTATAGTCAAAAGTATCCTAAAGTCATTTAGAACACATGAAATTTAAGCTGTAACGACAACTATTAGACAGCTTTAATAGATGTTCTGATGAACTTTTATTTAATTGCAAATACATGAAACAAACATGCAATGAATAAAAAGCAAACAAAATAAGATAAACACTAGGTTTCACACCTCTGGATTCCTAAGGAATGTCACATCCGGTTTATGTCAACACAACTTTAATTTTTATGGAAAAGTTTGTGTTTTAAAATTCACACTTGGTAATTTGTCAACTTGTACACACATTATGTTAGCCAGTCTTTGGAATTTAACCAAGCTGGCTTAGTCCGATTACGTTGAGTTCTATTGGGAACAAACACAGTTGCATCCGGGTTCAAGCCACGTCGTTGGGGAATGACATACCGCGGCACGGGAGAATCAACGTCAGGTCTGGATTCCAGTACCTTATCCGGGCGCGGTCTGTTTCCTCCAGGGCTGCTTACAACAGAATCAGACTGTGGCGAAGGGATACGCACAGGAGACGATGGGATTGTTGCAATTTCATCAGACGGCTGATCAACTGCTCCTTGGTCGGCTTCTGTTTCCCTGACAGGTAAACTAGTGATCGGCAGAAGCAGATTTCTATGCAGGGTCTTCATTTTCCCTCGTCCGTGCTGCCTCTGGACCTGAAAAACAGGAATAGATTCATTGGGCTGAGACACCACAATATAAACATCTTTGCTCCATTTGTCAGCTAATTTACACTTGCCTTTAAGACCTACATTACGGACCAGCACCTGATCACCTGGCAACAACTTTGCCTCCCTAACCCGCAAATCATAGCGACGCTTGTGACGGCGAGCCTGACGTCTAGCTTCCCGTGTTGCCATTTTGTACGCAAAATTCATTCGCACTTTAAGATCTGCAACATAATTGCCATGAGACCTATGGGGTGTTTTATCTGGTTCGATGCCGAGAAATGCATCTATTGCCAGACGTGGATGTCTACCAAACATCAGAAAATGGGGGGTGTAACCAGTGGTTTCATGCCTCGTGGAATTGTATGCATGAACCATGGTTGGGACAAAAGAACGCCAATTCTGCTTCTGTTCATCCTCCAGCGTACCCAACATGTTCAAGAGAGTCTGATTGAACCTCTCCGGCATTCCATTTCCTTGAGGATGATATGGCGTGGTACGACTTTTTTCCACATTTGCAATTTTGCACAGCTCTTTAAGAACAGCACCATCAAAGTTTCGACCCTGATCACTGTGAAGTCGTGCAGGAAATCCATAATGGCAAATGAACTGTTCGAAAAGTACCTTAGCAACAGTATGGGCCGTCTGATTTCGAGTGGGAACTGCTTGCGCAAAATGCGTAAAATGGTCGGTTATTACCAAAATGTTTTCATAACCGCCAGCCGACATTTCCAACGTCAGAAAATCAACACAACCCAGTTCCAAAGGATAAGTGGATTCCAACGGAATGAGATTAGCGGCATACCTGACAGAGGTCTTTCTACGAAGACACCGCGGACATTGTCGAACACGACGTTCAACAAACTGATCAATACCTGGCCAGTAAAATCTTGACTTCAGGAGACTGACTGTTCGCTCACGTCCCTGATGACCAGCATCACTATGCAAGCCCTCAAATGCAATATCATAGTAAACTGCCGGCAAGACCAACTGCATTACAGGCTGACCTGAAACAAAGCCCTTGCGGTACAAAATACCGTCTTTCAAAAAGAGACTTTTCCACTCTTTTAAATACTGACGGACACTATGCCGTTCCAATGCACAGAGGCGTTTAGTAGGTCTGTGACCCTTCCGAACTAATTCCACAACACGTGTAATAGTGTCATCTTGGGACTGTTCCACCTTCCAGTCAATGTTACCAAGACTCACTGCCTGAGCAGCGTAAAAATCAGACATGCTTGTGTCCATGGTCTGTTGTGAAATTGATAGGCACTCAATCGCTGGGGCTTCGGCGGGAGAAACCAAAGTATTGAGACAAAGCGCTTTCACCACATCAGCAAACACTACCTTTCTACTGTCAGAGAATGGCAATCGCGATAGGGCATCTGCATCAGTGTTGGTTTTGCCACTACGATACTGTATGCTAAAATTGTAGTTCGCTAAGCTTGCCAACCATATGTGAGAAGTGGCGTCAAGTTTTGCGGTGGACAGGACGTATGTTAAAGGGTTATTATCTGTACGTACGGTGAACGAATTTCCATACAGATAATCATGGAACTTATCCACAACTACCCACTTGAGAGCCAGAAACTCTAATTTGTGTGCAGGATAGTTCTTTTCATTATTTCGCAATCCCCTACTTGCAAAAGCAATAACGCGTTCGCGTCCTTTCTGAAACTGATAAAGAACTGCGCCCAAACCTGACCCACTGGCGTCTACATTGAGAAGGAAAGGTTTTGAAAAGTCAGCATAACCCAAAACAGGAGGACGAGACAGTTTCTCAATGAGAGTATCAAAGGACTTCTGCTGCTCAACTCCCCATCTCCAAGAGGCTGCTTCCTTCCGAGACTTGCCTTTCTGGTTTGTGGGATGTACCACCAACAGATCATTAAGAGGTTTTGAGATACTGGCAAACCCTTCAATATAGCGCCTGTAGTATCCTGCGAACCCTAAAAAGCTACGCAATTCCTTGATAGATGTAGGAACAGGCCATTTCTTCAAGACTTCGATCTTTTCAGGATCGGTCTCCACACCATCACGACTTACAATATGGCCTAGATACTTCACCCTAGTCTGGAAGAATTCGCATTTGGAACCTTTGAGCTTTAAACCAGCTTGTTCCAATCGGGAAAACACTGAATCGAGCCTCTGAAAATGCTCTTCTATGTTCTTGGAAAAAATGATAATATCGTCTAAGTAAATTAGACAGTCACGAAGATTGAGCTCTCTTATAGCTCTTTCCATGAGCCTCTGGAATGTAGCCGGGGCGTTCGTAAGCCCGAAGGCCATCCGATTACATTCAAAAAATCCTAATGGACCTACCGTGAACGCAGTTTTAAATTTGTCGGACTCTTTCATGGCAACTTGCCATTACCCACTACGGTGGTCCAACTTTGAAAAATACTGCGAACCGGAAAGTGTATCAATAGTCTCTTCAATTCGAGGGAGTGAATAGGCATCCCGAACCGTACGACTATTTAGACGCCTAAAGTCTATGCAAAAACGAAGAGACCCATCCTTTTTCCGAACCAAAACTATGTTCGAGGAGAAGGGACTGTGAGACTCACGGATAGCACCCGCTTCCAACATTTCCTTGAGGTGCTCTCTCACCTCTTCAAACATACCAGGAGGAATGCGACGATATGGCTCTTTGAAAGGGATTGGATCAGTCAATTTAATACTGTGCTCCACTAGATTTGTACAGCCAAGATCAGTTAACCCAGCAGAGAACAAGTGTTTCCACTTGGAAAAGAAGCTTCAGGCTTGCGCCTGCTCATCCCTTGTCAACACATCCGCCGGAACAACAACCCCAAGTTCATCCAATGACTTGTCAGAGTTCCTACTTTTATCAACTTCAGAACCTTCGAAAGGATCTAGACGTCTGACAACATCAACATTCTGTAAACTACAGAGGAAGGAATTAGGCCTCAACAAAACAAGTCTTGCAGTCAGGTTGTAAATTC
The DNA here is from genome assembly GCA_038501625.1 of Corbicula japonica. NCBI lineage: Eukaryota > Metazoa > Mollusca > Bivalvia > Venerida > Cyrenidae > Corbicula > Corbicula japonica. The sequence continues at coordinate 6,756,988 of JAZAYU010000014.1, forward strand.
GCACAGGTATTCTTGAGAAAGAACTACCAGGCTGAATCTTCACAACATTTGGCGTAACAGAAAATGACTTTGTGAAGTCGAGGGTTTCTGTTAAACCAGAAGACATACTTCCTATCTATCTAGCCTTTCCATTCACTACCCGGGCCTCATACGGCTTAAACCTTACCGCTTTGTGTCCAAGCAACCTAACCGGAACAAACTGAGGCGGTGCAAGTGAAGAGAAAACTTCTTGCCACTCAGCTGGTGTCTGACTTACGTCCACCGAGGATATAAAGAAATTGAGAACGTTGGTCCCTATTATCATAGGTACAAACTGTGAATACTTCGTGTCTGGCACAATAAGAATGGGCACTGTGGCAGAGGTAATCATCATGTTCGGAATACTCAACTCTGCAAGAATGTAACCAAGATAGGGAACAGCTGAACCATTCGCACCCGAAATATCCAAAGCAAAATCAGAAAGATTAAAAACCTCAGGACGCGGAGACATAGATTTAAAATGATTCTCACTAAGAGTAGTTATCATCGAACCAGTGTCAAGAAGACCTTTACAAATCTGTCCATTTATTAAAATGGAAGTCTCGTTCGCGCGACCTATTAAAGGAACAATAGGGCCTTTATTGATAACCAGACCTCCTACTGGCCCTTCTGAGGAGGCCGCGAGGAGTTTAAATGATTGTCAGATTGCTGACTACCTTTACCTGATGCTTCTGTTTTCTGCTTTCCTGGATTTCCACTGTTAAAGTTACTTCTACTGTTTGGAACAGTCTTCTTTTCTAAGGCACTTACCCTTGTATTCAACTGTTTCAACTGATCAGTCACCTCCTGCAGCTGCTGTAACAGTTTGCTTTCCACTGCTGACATACACTGTGTCACAGGTTCTACCTTCTGCATTATACTCTTACCTGTTTCTTCTCTTAACTGTTTTCTTTCTCTTCTACTCACTTCTGCTCCATCTGCCTGAGCTCCCTTCTAAGGATACTAAAATCTCTTACCATCTCAAACTTGTATCTGGATATATTTCTCAACTGGTTATCCCTCAACCCTGACCAGAGCCTGTTTCTTAACATGTCGTTTTTGTCTCTTTATCCAAATATAAATTTGTCTTGCACAGTAAATGTTCTAAACGAACACTATAATCAGCAACAGTTTTATTTTGCTCTTGACGGGCACAATAAAACTGTTGTTTCAACTTTTCACCTGTGGCCACATTGCCATAAATACCTTCCAATTCGATCAATATATCAAACACACTGGCACCTTCGCCAAGGTGTAACAACACTGTAAGAGCCTTTCCTTTAAGACTTTTTCTAATGGCTTCCAGAATCACATGATCTGGGTAGACCTGATTTCTAATCAAGCAGTTTACATCATACCTCCACATATCAAAGGCACAATCAACAGTTTCATTGCCATCAATTCAGGTAGCTTTGGTACCCTAGGAGTTGAGAAATGAGCAACATGCGAAGAATTTAGAGGAATAGACTCTGCAGGTATAATGCTGCTCTAGTAGGGGGAGGGGGCCTATTAGGAATATAATCATTGGGCTGGATCATAGCTTTATCATGTACCCTAGGCAAATTTACATACCCAGAAACATCAGATTTATTGGCAGATTCAACCACATTTGGATACCTTTTCAAGTAATTTACCCATGGAGAGATAGGTTCTCTACATGCATAATTTGGCAAATCTTCAGCTTGAAACTGAAGTCCTTGCCTGTGTTCCTTCACTGGAGTAGGGGTGTCAAATTTGGGGTCTTTTGAAACAACAGGGGTTCTTTCTGCCATGGGAATCAACTGAAACCTTCCAGATTGTTTTACAATATGCAAACAATAGTCCAATTCTTGCTCTGTAATACCTGACAATGACTCAGTTTCATCAACCTCACCACCTTCAGCCATTTTTACCACCTGGAATCACAATCAAAGAAAACCGAAACACACAACACAAAACACAATGTACTTTATTTCAAAAATATAATTCCAATTTTCAAAACAAAATACCTGTTCATGTGCAACACTCTTCCAATTCCTGCAGCTAACCGGTCAACCTTGCACAAAAATACCGAAAAGCAATTGTTTATTTTGAATTTATGATGAATTTATTTCACCATAACTTTCAAATCAAACCAATGTGCACTAAACACACACTTGATGTTAACTAAAAGATACTCAACTTTGTATTTTAATATATCTGTTACGGACTTGTTGGAGTGATCAGAGTAACAAAATACCACAAACCACTGGCAGACTGTTTCACTGAAACTTACTGTCACTATAACGAACTATACTACTGCTGCTGCAATGCAACAGCAACTAACAACAGCACTGGCATTCCAAATGTTGAGCAAACATTCTTTTTTTTAAATGTCAAATGCAAAAGACCCTGCAACCCATAGACAAAAGAAACTTCCCAATTGCAAAAGCAGAAGATCAATACAGAAAATAAATACCAATAATTTGAATAAATATTAATACAGGGCCATCTGGATGAAAGATGATGTTAATTTGTTAAATAATTTTTTGCTCACCGACACCAAATACTTGTGACAAGTTATTCAGGCATCTGTTAGGTGCTGTGGTGACTACACTCTGACATCACATCACAATATCTCACCAGATCAACAAATCTGAAAAACAAATAGAATTTTCATACAACTGTAACAATAAATAAATTGTATACAAATTTAAACAAAATCAAGTTCAAAAATATACAACCTACAATTGTCCTAAATAATTACAATGAAATCCTTATCAAAATGATCTCACTAATAGACTTTCACTGAAAGAAAAACTATTATAAGTCTACACTTCAAAATTAAATTTCAAATTTCTAAATGTAAACAAACTGTCAGTCAAGTTTCTACTTTCACTTTGAATAAGTCCAAAAAACACAACAAATCCAGCGTTGATATCCGGGACACGTTCACGGTAGAATGTGTACACAGCTGTCAGTTGAATTAGGCCTATATCATTTATTTATGAATGCATTCAATCTTTATAAGATAAATAATTTGTGCACAATTCACAAAATACCAATACATTCCTGAGGAAATCCTTTGTTTACAAGGTAAAGATAGAATATAAAACCATTTTCCATTGGCTGTTCACTGGAAATCACCATGTGACGTCATAACGGCGATGGACTGTGGCGTATTGCATTTAACTTTCGTCCTCAAAAAGGTTCGTACACATACGTCATCAACACAGATTCGCCCTCAAAAGATTCGTCACCATCAGAAATACACGTTGGGCGCCAAAATGTCACCCTACCTCTAGGGGGACGCGTGGGTTCTCTCTGAGACCTGTAAATAGATGGTCAACAGCACTTGGAAATATAAAATAAAGGAAACAACGATTTGGCAGCTCTCGCTCATTCAAATCTATTCATAAGTGCAAGTACGAAAATACAAAACATACGACAAATTCATGAATGGGAAATGACAAATGCATGAAAAATGAGATAACATGTCAATTATACCTGTAAATAGATGGTCAACAGCACTTGGAAATATAAAATAAAGGAAACAACGATTTGGCAGCTCTCGCTCATTCAAATCTATTCATAAGTGCGCATGCTCAAGGAATTAAACGGGTAAATTGAATCAAAGGCCCGCGACCACTATTAGTACAGACAGGTTAATGGACTAGTGCACATGCTGTAAGATGAAAATGAGATGATTGGACGATACAAATATAGACGAACACAACAAAAACAAATAATAACAAAAAGATAAGTGTATAGGGGTAAATAACCCTGCGACACGTTTATTGTTGTTAAACAATATCTGTGTATTTGTATAAACGTAGGCAACAACTTGTATCTGTTTGTTCTTGCTGTATAAACTTAGTCAAAAATTTGTACCTGAATGTTCTTGCTGTATACACTTATGCAACAACTTGTAGCTGAATGTTCTTGATGTATACACTTCGGCAACAACTTTTACCCGTTTGTTCTGGATGTATACACTTAGGCAACAACTTGTACCCGAAAGTTCTTGCTGTATTTACTTAAACGACAACTTGTTCCTAAATTTTTATCCTGTATATATTTAGGAAACAACATGTTCTTGACGGAAAGCGGGGTGTGTGGTTGTTTCAATCAACCCATAGTAGCAAATGACCTCGTAACTGACTGAAAGCTTTGGTAATTCTTATATGAATGCGTAATAACATATGCAAGCTTTTAATCTTATTGCTTTTTGCTGTGTTTTATGTTTGTGGCTTCAATGATATCCACATGTTACTCTTTTTCATAACGAACTTAACTTTTATATAATATACTAAACTCCAAGTATAAAAAATAAATACGTCACAAGCGTATCCATTTTCATTATAAACTTTATCTTAAACTTTGTTATCATAATATATTTATGTATCATTTTATAAAGTAAAAAAAGAATGTCACTAATAAACAAGAACATAATCCAAAATAAATTAATTTAATACTTCACTATCGACAGATTTTGGGTTTTCTTCTGACAAAATTTGAGTTTTTTGAAACAGGGTCTCTATTTTCAGCATACAGCTCAAGTTTTCGAATTGTTTGAACTTGGATTGGAGTATAATTTTCGTTCTATTGCTATTTTATCGCTATCTATCTGTCATCATTTACCAATTACCAATTACCAGTTAATTAAACATGTTTTATTTTTCACAAAATAGTCTTTTGAAAGAAATTGACACTTCACCGTTTTACAAAAGTTTCTATCAACGAGAAGTCCAGTGACTTTGGAACCTAATTGCATCCCCAAGACTCGACCCCCACCCCCGACCATAGGATTTTAAGTATTCTGCTTATCACAGCTACTTCTCAAATCCCGACCAGTCGCCATTTTTGCCAATCAGATGCTTGACAAGTCGCAATTTCATCCGATCAGATGCTTGCGATTCGAGATTTGTTGTAGTTAAGTTGTTTGATATTTGGCACAGGATGTCTTTGTTTGGCGTTCATTGTTAGAGTGTTGATGAAGGCCTGCGTTTAAATGAATCCAATTTAAGAAACCCTAAAAACAGCTTGGCAAAGTATTTTCTCTGAACACCAGCTCCACCTGCTCTCTCATCTTTGGTCATGGTTCTACTGAAGATCAATTAATAAAGTCGTAAATACGAATCAAGTGTATGTATTCGTTCGTGCTCAGAACTGGTATGTACACAAGGATGTATCCTCTCCGAAAGATGGGAGTTGTGAAGAAAATAAACATTTTAATTAGACTCCGGTAACGCTGTCTGGGTCGGAATATACGTCTCTGCAATTTTGCAATATCATAAAACAAGAAATGTAATTTGTGTCCAGTTACTTCTGTCGTGTGATTCACCCACTGCTTTCCGATTTGAATTGAAATTCCCTTTTTATAGACATCACAATCATTGTCAAATACGGTAAAATCGCGGGTATGCGAGTTACATATTTAAAACTGCCGAACCTTTATTTGTTCCTGTTTTGTTGTTGTTGTTGTTGCTGCTGTTGTTGATGTTGTTGTTGCGGTTTTTCGGTCATATTTTAAAACAAAAAAGAATATAAATTATATTCCGACGATAAAATGTCATTAAAATAAATTTCCCACGAGAATATAATCAAAATAAAACCAAAAATGCGAACATTTTACAGGTCAAGCAAACCGACAACACTTATTTCTCCAGCTAAATAATTAAAAATTCAAAAAGAATTTCAATAGTACCAAAACTTGTCTTAATGATCGTGGTGTTGGTTCAGAATAAAAATGAGTCCTTATCGTGTTATTGTATTTCAAATGTGTAAGTTGTTTCAAAGGTGTGTCGAGTTTAAAAGATGTTGTTCTGTTGACGTATATATTTTCAACACTTTCTTGATACAAATTTAAAGAAGAAACAACAACATCAAGGAAAGCCACATTCAGAAAACATAGAAAAAACTCCACAGGTAAAGAAGAAAATAGAGCGTACGTTTATAATATAATCAGAAAGAACAGCCTCCTCACACAGCCGACAGGTAAAGAAGAAAATAGAGCATACGTTTATAATATAATCAGATTGAATAACCACCTCACACAGCCGACAGGTAAAGAAGAAAATAGAGCATACGTTTATAATATAATCAGAAAGAACAGCCTCCTCACACATCCGACAGGTAAAGAAGAAAATAGAGCATACGTTTATAATATAATCAGAAAGAACAGCCTCCTCACACATCCGACAGGTAAAGAAGAAAATAGAGCATACGTTTATAATATAATCAGATTGAATAACCACCTCACACAGCCGACAGGTAAAGAAGAAAATAGAGCATACGTTTATAATATAATCAGATTGAATAACCACCTCACACAGCCGACAGGCAACGAAGAAAATAGAGCATACGTTTATAATATAATCAGATTGAATAACCACCTCGCACAGCCGACAGGTAAAGAAGAAAATAGAGCATACGTTTATAATATAATCAGATTGAATAACCACCTCACACAGCCGACAGGTAAAGAAGAAAATAGAGCATACGTTTATAATATAATCAGATTGAATAACCACCTCACACAGCCGACAGGTAAAGAAGAAAATAGAGCATACGTTTATAATATAATCAGATTGAATAGCCTCCTCACACAGCCGACAGGTAAAGAAGAAAATAGAGCATACGTTTATAATATAATCAGATTGAATAACCACCTCACACAGCCGACAGGTAAAGAAGAAAATAGAGCATACGTTTATTATTTAATCAGATAGAACAGTCTCTTCACACAGCCGACAGGTAAAAAAGGAAATAGAGCATACCTTTATAATATAATCAGATAGAACAGTCTCCTCACACAGCCGACAGGTAAAAAGGAAATAGAGCATACCTTTATTATAAAAAATCAGTTTGAATAACCACTTCACACAGCCGTGTTTATATTATAATCAGATTGAATAGCCTCCTAACAGAGCCAACAGGTAAAGAAGAAAATAGAGCATACTTTTTATGATATAATACGATTTTAAAAGACACCACAAACAATAAGAAAAAAATGAGAACCAGATGGTTTTATCATACGATCTTGTCATACTACGTACAGTTTGATTTTTTTTTCAAAATGCGCTTCTGGGCACGATCAGAGGGTGTCTTTTTTCAACAGTTTTGAAGCACGTTCGTTGAAATTATCATTATGGTTTGCATAAACAAAATGCACCGGATTGTCATACCTTTTTGGAATCGAAGCGTCAGTTTTCTGTAAATAAACATTCAGATCAAGTTCACACTAAGATCTAGTTAGCTAACTGCTAAATAAGTGCATTCACTCTGTATTGCCATCTCCAGGTTCGGAATTTAAAATACTTAAAGATAAAGCTGATAGCAGCATATATTTTCCAAGGCGATAATCCCACAGGATCATTTTTTTCTGTTGTTTTATTTTTAATTGATCACGCTGATACGTTTTTTTTTTTCACCTATCTGGCTGTGTTTCATGTCTTTCCATGATGTGGATGTTTGAAATTTTATATAATAATAATAATAATAATTATTATTATTATTATTATTATTATTATTATTATTATTATTATTATTATTATTATTGACATATATTTGGAGCTATATTGGACATAAAGAAATTTTAACGAATATAATGGAACTGTATGAGTACATCAACATTTTCTGACACCCTTAGCGCTTTTCTTTGGCATTTCATTCAAGAGAAATAGAAACAATGTTTTAAAATAAACAAGCATTTGTCTGTCGAAATAGGTAATTTGTTTACAACTTTTTTAACTGAATTATTACAAATACGAGTATAACTATTATCAAATTGTGTACCACTTCGTCATGATTTAGGTTTTCGAGGTCGACTTGGGCAGTAATACGCATTTCCATTACTGCCCATAACAGGACCAATCAAACCGAGCCTGCAATATTTTCATATTTGTCGTGTTTGGTAGCTTTCCAAGTTCCTTTTTCATCTATTTCTATATTGACACATGAACCTGGCACCTACGAACACGTTATATACAATGACTTATTTTACATATCAAAGTGGGTTATTGTTTCAAAATCAATATTGTTTTATTGTTCGGTTAAAAACAACAACACATAAGCCAACATCCATATAATAAGTTAGATTTATAGATTTCTTGTTTTTGTCTCAACCAAGTTGTATTGAAAAGCTGTTCTAAAAAGCAGTTGGGCTAGAAAGACCAACAACTCTAGAATTGTCATCTGCTCTTTTTATTTTGCTAGGTAAGAGTCTGTATTTAAACCGGTGTCTTATAAGATTATAATGACAGTGCGATTTTCGAAATTTCTCTATTCCGAAGGTCATAAATGGTCTTTTTAGTGCTAAATTATAATGTGGTAACCTCTAACAAGTTTAGAAGAACCTAATATCTCAATACCCATTGAGTACGGTTAACTTTTAACTTTTGTACACTGTTTTGGAGGACTATGGTCGGCTCGAAAAGAGTACATCACATTCTACACGAGAGCACATGCTTATGTCACATGAGTGAATTTAAAATTCCGATATTGATGTTCTATAAATTACTTCTATTGTGATATTTTATACATACCAATTTCCGCTCTTTGTTTTTTCAAGTATCTTCTTTATTTCACTTAATGCCGACTCATCTGCCATTAATACCTGAAGAAAAATATACGTAAACCATTGACAGTTTTCATACAATCACAGCGCTTTACATACATGATTATCACTTGAGCACAACAATCTATGAAACGTTACACTACAGCTCTCAATTCAGACTTAAAAATTCATGCCTATAATGTCATTGCATTACTTTTCATGTTTTATATTTTTCCAGTATGAAATCAAACCATCTGACCAGTTGTTCGAAACTTACCTATTTTTACACACAAGATCATCTAATCGGCGGTTAAATTTCCAAAAGAAATAAGGATATGTGTATGAACTATTTTGAATACTTTTTTATGTCTTTAGAATTCTGTTGTTCTGGTGTATATATATATTAAATAAAGGTGAAGAGAAAATACTATGTTTGTAAGCATTACTTATTCTAAATGTTACCCGCGGATGAAGTTTCGAAGAACCGGGCTGAAGATTATAAAATTGAGAATGGAAACCTGTCTCAAACCTCAACCATCAGATTGGTTGAAATGGCCATTTCAGCCAATCACATGCTTGAAATTTGAGACCGGTTTCCGTTCTCAATTTTATAACCTTGGGATCGGGTTCCGTGCGATTTGATTACTGACGGGAGGCATACGAAACTGGTAGTAGTGGGATCTTTATGAGAGTCAAGAAATCATTAAAATCATACTAGATGTATTCCTTAGTTTTAACAAATGTTACAAAAAGATCACTTGCCATTTCTACTCTCCGTCGAACTTCGCTTTTATCCATATTTTGACTTTGCTGTTTTATTTTGTCATTTAAGTATGACCATGTTTCATTCTGTTCGGAAAGCTTCTCGTTTTGTGCTTTTAATGAAGCTATTTCTGTGGCTGCAGTCTCCATCATCTTTGATAATTCCTTTCTAGCTTCGTTTATTTCAATTTCCAGTTCCTTGTTTTTTGAAACTTCTTTGCTATTTTTTTCAGCGAGTTGTGCAAGTTTATTCGTTAAACTATTTTCATGTTCTTCCATAGCCTTTGTGTTTTCCTCGTTTTGTTTTGCAAGATTCTTTATTATCCCATTAAGTTTTGCAGTTCTTTCTTCGTATTGGCTTTTGTTGTGAATAAATCTGTGTTTGATTTCATTATTTTTATGTTCAAGATCTGAAATTGTTTTCTGCAATTTCTTTATTTCTTCCCTTGCATTGATCGGATCATCGTCGTTCAATCGTAAATTTGGATTATCTGTCTTGTTTTCTAAACCCTGGCTGCGTAGGGATTTTATCTGCAACATTATAAAATTTCGTTATGGTACACTTGGATAAAGACGAAATAAAATAAGCGCCGCAAACCTTCTTTTTACAGTATGATGTACATTCAAAACCTGGCTCTTCCGAAAACTCTTGTAATCTTTACGTTAGGCGGATAAACTAATACATGTCATATGCGGATAAACTAATAAATGTAAGTGGCGGATAAACTAATACATGTAATAGGCGGATAAACTAATACATGTAATGAACAGTCATTTGGACCATTATCCGACCGGCAATTTATAAATTAGAAGAGTAACTATAATCGAGTTCTCTATAGTCTTACATTTGGTATGAATAGGTTCTATTCAGGAGTTGTAATAGTGGCATAGTACATGTACCTTGATATAGTTGAAAATTTGATAGTATGTAACCTTTGTGAAGATATAGATTTAGTGTTGTGAAACCTTCTCGTGCTGCGGCGGCAATAAAGAAGATATCGTATTTTATAGTTGTTTTTATGGGCCTTAAAATATCGACTACTCAAGAACATTTGGTAGCAGAGCGAGGTTTGAACGCAAATAGAATTTATCGTTTATATCGTGTAACTGTGAAAATCTGGGACGTTGTTATAACTTGAGTAGTGTTCGGACATAGTAAAACATTTCGGACAATGAGTCACAAAGGCGAGGAAGAGGTGGACGAAGAACATATTCGGGAGGCGAAGATTGTGGAATTGAAAATGGCAAAATCCCGACGTAAGGCAGCATTTCACGCGAATGAGGAATCGATTTAAAGATGAATTAACAAGTGAACAGTCCAATAAAGATTATTTAAAAGAAGTCCTAGACAAACTTGAGCATGCAATGGACAGTGTCATCCAGGCAGTGGGGGATCTTGTGAACGAATACAAAGAACAAGGTAAAACAAAAGAAATGACAGAAACTATGAAAGATATCGAGTTGATAGAAAATCAGTATGACGAGGTTATTCAGGAGTATCATGAATTATTTTCTGAGACAAGTAGCCGGTAAATCTGTGAGTTCTGAAAGTAAAGTCGTTGAACCAGTCAGAAAGCAACTAGAGATAGATTTATCGAAACAGCTGAAAAGGGTTGAAATACCAGTGTTTACGGGTTTGAAGAGAGACTACCAGTTCTGGAAGGCGGCATTTACTGCATGTATTGATAATACAGAAGCAACACCTGAGTATAAATTTCTTCAGATGAGACAGTACCTCAAAGGTGAAGCTCTGAAAGCAATAGAAGGACTTGGTCATTCAGCATATGCATATGATAAAGCAAAAGAGCGACTCGATAGGAAATTTGGTGGTGAAAGAAGGCAAATTAACAGGTTTATTGAAGAAATTGAAAGATTTCCAGTGATTAAGTTTGAAAATGCAAGAATGATAGAACAGTTTGCAGATTTGCTTGACATAGCTGTGGTGAACTTGAAAGAACAAAATGTTGAAGACCTACACAGTGGGTTTATGTACCAGCAACTGTTGAAGAAATTACCTGAAAGTATGATCTCTAGATATCAAAGATGGCTGTTTGAAAATGAAAAGTCTGAATCTGTTGAAGTACTAAATGAATGGGTGCTAAAGGAAGCTGAATTCCAGAACATTGCTATGGAAACCAAGCATGGGTTAGACTCCGCATCTGGAAAATCCAAAGATCAACGGTCGTATTTCGGTGATGGACAACAGAAAAAGTGCAAACTTTGTGATGCTTCTCACGGCATATGGGACTGTAAAGTTATGAAAGATCTTCCTGTGACAGATAGATGGAAGAAAGCCAAAGATCTAAAGTTGTGTTTTCGTTGTTTAGGCGATAGTCATGTGGGAAAAGACTGTAAAAGAACAAGAAAGTGTGGAATAGATGGGTGCAAATATGTACATCATAGACTATTACATAAATCCAACAGATTGAATCCTGAAGCAGAAGTCTTCAACCCGGTAGGAAATAAAGAGAATACAGAAAATCAGACATTCACCAGTAATCACACAGAAAACATGTTTATTGCCCTTCGCACAGTGCCTGTTATACTGATTGCAAATGGACGTGAATTAAAACTGAATGCGCTCCTAGATGATGGAAGCACTCGTACATACCTGAATCAAGATGTCGCCGAAGAATTGGGAATATGCACCGAATTTGAAACAGTCAGAGTGAACACACTGAATGGACGGTCTGAAAACCTTAAGACAATGTGTGTGAATTTCTCGTTAAGTAGTACAGACAGACGCACCATAGTTGAAATGGAAGCATACACAACTCGGCAAGTTACAGGAAAGTTACGGCCTGTAGATTGGAACAGATATGCTAGCCAGTACCAACATTTAAAAGATATCAAGTTTCCTTCAATCGGAAGGAAATCAAAGATCGATCTTCTTATTGGACTTGATAATCTAGAATTGCATAGATCCCTTATGGAGATAAGTGGTCCAGAAGGATCGCCATCAGCAAGATTGACTCCATTAGGCTGGACATGTGTTGGACCTTTACCAGAAAAGGACGGTGAATTCAATCTTTTTACCTTTCATGTGCAGAATCATGAAATAAATGAAACATTGAAGCGATTCTGGGAACTTGAAGATATTGACATTAAAACGTGTGAAAACATTAGTGTTGAAGACAAGAAAGTTGTTAATTTCGTTGAAGAAAAAATGTTGTACAATGAAGATTTGAAGAGATACCAAGTTCCTATCCCATGGAAAGACAACAAAAATGAATTGTCAGACAATTTTCAAATGGCATTTGACAGATTAAGAGGTACTGAGAAGAGGTTAAATGCGAACGGAGAATTGAAAGCTGCATATGGAAATATTATAGATACATATGAAAGAAAAGGATACATCACCAAAGTATCAGATAGTGAATCAGAAAATGGAGAGAAATGGTACCTACCGCATTTTCCTGTTATTCGGGCTGATAAAGAAACTACGAAAATCCGAATAGTGTTTGACGCTTCGGCAAAGTACAACGGTCTCTCATTAAATGATGTCATTCATCAAGGTCCGAAACTTCAAAATGAATTATTCGATGTGCTACTTCGATTCAGAAAGAACTCCGTTGCACTGATCTGTGACATTCAAGAAATGTATTTACAAGTTGGCGTTATGCCAATTGATAGAAAATACCATAGATTCTTGTGGCGTGCAGATGATAGTCAAGACCCTGATGTTTACCAGTTTGAGCGCCTAGTTTTTGGCATAAACGCATCTCCATTTTTGGCCCAGTATGTGTCTCAGTCAAATGCAAAGAAATTTGAAAGCAAGTACAAAATGGCATCGGAAGCCATCATTAAATCCACATACATGGATGATACAATGGATTCCGTGGAAACTGAAGAGAAAGGGATTCAACTTTATCATGAACTATCACAATTGTGGAGACTTGCAGGCATGAATGCCAGAAAATGGATGTCCAATTGCATTGCTGTGTTAAATGAAATACCACAAACAGAAAGGGCGTATGAACTTGATTTAAGTAAAAGCGAAATGCCTTTAATCAAAACATTAGGTTTAAGTTGGAAGTCTGATACTGATGAATTTACGTATCGTCATCTGGAAGCAAAACAGGGTGAAAAAATGACTAAACGAACTGTATTGAAAACAATTGCTGCTCTTTTTGACCCTCTTGGTTTTTTGATTCCATTCACAGTAAGAGCTAAGATGATTATGCAGAAGATATGGCTTACCGGACTTGACTGGGACCAAGAATTACCTGAAACAATTACTTGTGAAATAAGACAGTGGTACAGTGAGTTAAGAGATTTGAGCAAAATAACAGTGAACAGATGTATAAATGTGACAAAGGAAAGTGAAATTCACACATTTGTTGACGCATCGTCCGAGGCATATGGTGCTGTAGTTTACTGCAAGAATTCATCGTTACAAAACCCGAGCATCGTAGCAGCTAAAGGAAAAGTTGCACCATTGAAATCATTAAGCATTCCAAGGTTGGAGTTGTTGGCCGCAGTGTTGGGACTGATGTTAACGTTGGCAGTGTGTTCAGCATTGAATATAGATGTTAACAGTTGTACTTTCTGGTCAGACTCGATGAATGTACTTTATTGGATAAGTAACCAAAGTAGAAAGTACAAAACATTTGTTGCAAATCGTATCGGATTAATTCATGAACACTCATCACCAACTCAGTGGAGATTTGTTCCAACAAAAGAGAATCCTGCAGACTTGGCATCAAGAGGTACATCCATCTCGGAACTCCTTCATAATGAACTTTGGTGGCATGGACCGAAATTCTTAAAATTGGAATCTGAACACTGGCCTGAAAATAAATTGTTGATTAGTGAAGAAGCCAAAGTTGAAATGAAACGAAAAGTAATAGACAGCAGTTTTGTGGCATTTAAGTTTGACAATGACTTTCGCTTAGATCCAACAAGATTTTCAGACTGGAGTCGTTTGGTGCGAGTTACAGCATGGGTCCAAAGGTTTATTGATAACTGCAATGTTCCTAGACCAGAGAGACGGTTGTCATCAGAACTTACTGTACAAGAAATTGAACAAGCAGAGTTAAAGATTATTCAAACAGCACAGGAAGAATCATTTAGTATTGAATATCATTGCCTGTTAAAAGGAAGAAGGGTACCAGTAAATAGCAGACTCTCACCTCTTAATCCAAAAATAGACTCTGAAGGAGTAATTCGAGCAGACAGTAGGTTGAAATTTGCAGAATTCATATCCTATGATGCAAGATGTCCGATCATTCTTCCAAGGAAACACTGGGTAACGAAATTAATAGTAAAAAACAGTCATGAGCAAACAAACCATGGTGGTACTAATGTAACATTAGCTGAACTGTCAAGTAGATTTTGGGTTTTATCGGCCCGTGAAGAAATACGAGACTGGGAGAAGGAGTGTACTGAATGCAGAAAACGCAAAGCTAAAACTTCAGCACAGATTATGGGACCATTACCCGAGGAACGCATCCAACAGTCGGTACGAGCATTTACCAACACCGCCGTGGACTATGCAGGACCATTTTTAACCAAACAAGGTCGTGGTAAAACAAGGCTGAAACGGTATCTTTGTGTTTTCACATGTATGACGACAAGAGCAGTGCATTTAGAGATGGCCTACAGTTTAGATACAAATTCGTTTCTTAATGCATTTAACCGATTTGTGAGTCGCAGGGGTTTACCAAGGACTGTTGTTTCTGACAATGGGACAAATTTCATTGGATGTGTTAATGAACTCAAAGAAGTCTTCCAAGGACTTGACCAAAAAGCAGTCGTTAAAAATGCTGCAACCAAGAGAGTTGACTGGAAGTTTATTCCACCCAAGGGGCCTCACTTCGGTGGGGTCCACGAAGCCATTGTGAAATCGGCTAAGAAAGCAATATATGCTGTTTTAGGCAATGCAGAAATCACCGACGAAGAATTGGTAACAGCAATCACCGGAGCTGAAGGTCTTATAAACAGCAGGCCAATTACCTACCAGTCAGCAAATCCATGTGATGACATTGTTTTGACACCGAACCATTTTCTGATTGGTCAACTAGGTGGACAGTTAGCTCCACAAATACCAGACACTGATTGTTATGACATCAGAAGGCGTTGGCGTTTCATACAAGAACTTCTACGTCACTTTTGGAAACGTTGGTTAAAAGAGTATTTACCTACCCTTGGAACACGATCAAAGTGGTTTCATCGTTCTCGAGATTTCAAGGTCAACGATGTTGTACTGTTGGTTGATCCAGAAATTCCACGTGGGCACTGGCCATTAGGAAAGATAGTTAAAGTGTACTGTGGACAAGATGGTCATGTTCGAGTTGTGGATCTCAAACTAGGAGAAACTGTGTTACGTAGACCAATTACACGTTTAAGTTTCATAACAGATTAAAGATTATTTTAATCACAGAATAGAAGTAGACTGAATAGTGTTTTTTAGGTGTTAATGTTAATTTAAAGTTTGAGAGGCATAGTGTTAAGGGGCACAATAATCCCCAGTGCCTTCTCATTAGGTATAAGCATTAAAATTTTAAAGTTTGAGAGGCATAGTGTTAAGGGGCACAATAATCCCCAGTGCCTTCTCATTGAGTCATTAGGTATGAGAAAATCTCATAAGCTTGTGAATACAGATATGAAGAATGAATCTTTCATGTAACTTCATGGAAAACCAAACCAAAGAAGGTTGAACTTTTGAAGAAACTAACTGTAAAGAAGATTGTATATATTGTTACATAGAAGAACTCATAGGGCATCAAGAGTGCTGTATTTTCATTGTTGACATGTAAATCAGTTACTTTATGAGCTGTGCAGAACTGATGAACTTTACAAATTGAGTTATTTGTGTTATAGATCGCAATTTAGTAACTGTACCTTGTGACTATTTAATCGAAGGCATGTGGCCTTATTAATACCATGTACTTTTGATAAATGATATTTGGTTTTGTCTAATAATCATGTACTCAAAATATCAAATTGAATAGTAATTTTCATTTATATAGAGAAATGTGATCAGAACATAAATCTTGAAAGGATTTTATAGTTGGATAATGTGATTTTATAGTTGCATAATGTATTTCATTGTATTATGTAATTGATCGGTAAACCTCTCAATGTGCGGGGGAATGTTTAGAAGAGTAACTATAATCGAGTTCTCTATAGTCTTACATTTGGTATGAATAGGTTCTATTCAGGAGTTGTAATAGTGGCATAGTACATGTACCTTGATATAGTTGAAAATTTGATAGTGTGTAACCTTTGTGAAGATATAGATTTAGTGTTGTGAAACCTTCTCGTGCTGCGGCGGCAATAAAGAAGATATCGTATTTTATAGTTGTTTTTATGGGCCTTAAAATATCGACTACTCAAGAACAAGTAATGGCAAGAAAGTGACACAAAAAATTTTGTTGATATTAAATTTTGAGTTAGATACAATGTAGGCGTGATATCGCGCGCGTTTAAATATTCTAACAATAAGTCCCCGGTGGTCTTCAATCATTGACGGTTAAACACTACACCTCAACAAAAGTTCTAATTGGTCACTTTTTGTCCGCAATTTTTATAAGAAAGACATTGAATTCACTCTCTATTTATGATCATATGTCAACAACAATCTTCAATTTAAGATTTAATCTTGTAATACTTGACTTTCGAAGAGTTTGGCCAGAGTTATCCTTTATTTTGCTAAAAATGCATTTCTTGCATAAAAAGGTCAAGCAAACAGAAATTTGCTCGTAATTCCTTGTTTTATTATAAAAGGACACCTCATTATTAGGAAAAACAGAAAACATGATTAATCAATAGCATATTTGTTTAAATAAACCCATTTCAAAGTATCAAATTTTAAAATTACCTCCCTTTCAATTGCAGACTGTTCTGATTTTGACCCTGCGGTGTAAGTAAACAATATTGGATTCATTTAAGAAAACAATTAATAAAGATTAAAAGGACATTAGGTAATTGATTTCAAGACAAAACAGTTCTTTCCACAACCTATCTTGACGTAGGGAAGAAACGAAACTAACATATATTGTAAACATATACAGTTAATGACCAATTAGAACTTTGGTTGAGTGTATATTTGTTAAATGTTTTACCGTTTCACCTTCGTGTCTTCTGTTGTTACTATTGACGGTAATTATTTTTATTGCTTTTTTACTTTTTAATGTTCTTTTAGAATCAGTGTCGAGCCGTCACAAAGATAAATACAAGTACTTTCTATGTATTCGTTACCAAATGCACAAAACACTATAATATAAATCAAGTTATTGTAAATTCCAGTACTACTTCAATAACAGAAAAGCTTGCACCTTTATATTGGTAAAATTTATATACGTTTGGTTTTTGAAAATCTAGTCTTGTGATTATTGAATTGTCAAGACGTGACTGAGTCGGGTGGGAAGGCTTTTACGGAATGCTGTTTTTTACTGATAAACATATTTCAGTTGTTGTTTTTTTCTACTGGTCTTAGTGTAAGGGTCTGTAAATATCGTGTATGTAATTTTCCTACATATTTTATTTAGATCTAGCGATTTCTGAGAACGTTCTGATATTTGAGGTTAAATGTCGATGGAAAACTTTTTAGCAGGAGTACGGTGCTCTTTATCTGATAAAAATCGGTCCAAAATTACTGAGAAATAAGCAAAAAACCAACCTGAAGCGAGTGTTTTGTGTGTGCACGACATTCTAAAAGTCACGTGGTATCGCCACTTCGATTAAGTTGAAGGTTAAAGTTGTGTGACAAAAGATAAACTAGAACTTTCTGAGAAATCGCTTAATCTAAATCATCCAATCAGGCATTAAATATGTTTGGACAACGTTAATATCAATTAATAGTAAGTGGCGGGATGCAAATTACTTTCTTCCGCACGAATATATTAAAGTTTTTGTTTTACCAAATAATTGGGGAAAACCTAAAAAAGACATGTTTGTCTTTCATTATCTGCCTCCTTAAACGGCGGAGCCTTCAAAATCTACTTTCGTTAATACATAATAATAAAATAAAAGATGCCAACCTCATCCTGTAACTTTTGGTTTTTCAGTTTCAGATCGTCATTAGACTGTTGTATCTGCGTCAGTTTTGTGTAATACCTGTCACTGTTCTGACTCTCAACTGTCTGCTGAACCAGCTATTAAAATATAAACCATTTTAACAACTAATCAAACATCTTCTTAGTAATAAAGGCGTAAACCTTAATCAGATCGCTGAGCACGATATTAATTATGAATGTTTGAAGTACATCTAAAATTCCTTTGTTTTAATATTTCGATTTTAGATGGATGGTTTCAATTTTCCAGACATTATAGAATAGGATATTGTTCAATCACTCCTAAGATATACTTTTTTTAAAGTTTTGCCTTTGCCGCTCTCTGTGATATGCATGATTTTATTCTGAGATCCACTGTCAAAACATTATTCCTTCCAGTTTTTCATTGTTTTCTTGTTTAGTTCAAAATCATTCTTTTATCTGGGGACCATACGACACTGATTATGAAATGGTGTTAATCTGAACACCGCCATATGCATTTCCATTACTGCCCATGACCAGGCTTAATCAAACCGATCATGTAATATTTTCATACGTGTCGTGTTCGGTTGTTTTTATCTTTTTTAACCGAAATAAATTGTTTGAATCAGTAAATATATTTAAAATATATTTTGAATTATGATTTGGTCATGAAAGAAAACTACTGTCATGCATGTTTTTTTTTTCAGATACAATAGGTGTCTTTTCCTAAAAAGGTTCAAGTTGACTTCAAGATTTTGTGAGTTGCCGTTTCTCTTATATACCCGACAGAAGCATTAAGCATTTTGCATTTGGTGTTTAGCAATTATCTTAAAAAATTTATTAAATTAACACAACTTACGACCTTCGTATTATTGTTGTCTTTTTTCTCTTCACCATTATGGTTCGCAGGCGTCTTTGATGAATTTGTATATTTCTTGCTCTCTGAATCGACCTTAAAACAAAACTGGCATGCGATAACTTTTAAGAAGCTGCTTAATCATGTTAATTACTATGATATAATATTGAGATCAAATAAAAAATGAGTAATTGGTGTGGTATTTTGGTTTCATTTTATTTATCAAAATTATATTGTAACATATTATTTGTTAAAAAATAATTCGACAGGCACTAAATTAACCATTGCTAAGATATAAAATGAGTTTCTTTCTAACTTTTCTTCAGGAAAATAATAAATATGCACCGTTTATGAACTCTACCTGGTAGACATACGCGAAAAATACGAGCGTACTCTGGTATTTGTCTAAATACTGATTTCTCAGTATTCCCTCGGTTAGAAAGCAGCATGAATTATAATCAATCAAAAGAAAAAAGTAATTAAAAATACGTCTACGAACAAATACCATTGAACATTAGAAAACATGGATGGACGTCGTAGGTATTGACCTCAACAACTGTGAGGCAATACGTTTTGAAGATTTAGATAACTGTGCTGTTTTTTTATTTTAAATAAAGTGTCACCCGTATAAACTTGTTTTGTTTGAATTACTTGCTTGAAATACCTTTTTCGACGGACCCTGTTGTTCCCCTTTTAGGCTGCTTATTTCATTGTTCATCCTTTCTCTATTTTCCTGTCGCTCAGCCTGTATATGATATGACCAGTCAAAATATTTAAAAGAGAACTAGATGGGGTTGTTCAGTTAAACACTTGTGTAGCACCTCCAATGTAACCTTCACCAAAGATTGTGCCATCACCACGACACTGTTGTCACAGAAATGGGAAAATTATAGCCTATCAAACGTTACGTTTTTGTGACAAACTCTAAGTACAAAAGCGCATAACTTCGTGAGATGTGTCCTTGGCCTAAAGATGTTTTGGCATCATCATGGCCCTAATGTTATAAGCAATATAATTGAAATGATTCATTATCAACCCTATTACCAACGTTAATCTGAAAACAAATATTTAATGTCGTCATATATTTAAACAGAAAACCGCAGAAATTTACCTTTTTACTTGTGGACATTTGAATTTAAAGAATTTGTTAACGTCCTGTTTCAAAAAAGCAAGATGCATTATAATCGTTAATGTTTTATTTGAAATTTAAAATTTGCCATGGCAAAATATCGTTTTATTTGAAAAATAAATCTGCCATTTGCTAAACCTGTATTCTTTCCAGACGATCCGATGTCTTTTTCAGCAACAGCTGTAAGTCTTCTGCTACTTCCTTTGACTTCAAAACTTCCTCTTCCAAGGCAGCAGCCTGTAGCTGTAACGCTTCCTCCTCTTGACGTTTGAATTCAGGCGATTCTATGTCTACCACAAGCTCGTCTTCTTTCAACTAAAATGACAAGAAAATATTTGCTTGGAGGAAAATGTCGTAATATAAACTCAGTCTTCTGAGCATGGCTATGCTCATATCATTCAATCTGAAACACTTTTATATGTATTTTTTTTCTGATTGATTTTGACTACATCTTGTTTTTTCTGATTGATTTTAATTACAACTTTTTTGTGAAAGTCTATGTTTGTGTGAATTAATCTCAAACTAGTTTGCTACGGGTTAAAGGAAGAAACCGAGGTTACTATGAACTTTGAAAATATAGGTCCCAATTTCCTTACTATTGGGTATTTGTTTTCCAACCATTTCTACAAAGGTATAAAAAAGAAACCATTACTCCATACCTCTACAAAAAATAAACCTTCTTTCAAGAGTTTGCGCAACGCCTTCATACACGTTGTTAACTCATAAACTCCTAAAAGTTTGCTTTAAAACGTCTTATAAAACATATGTATAGAGAAATATGTTAGAAATACTGAGTGTTTTAAGAACATAAAAACAACTCGCGTAGTAAGTATGCTTAACTATTCACAACAGATATGGTAAAAGCAATGTAGACTCAATCCGAGTATATCAATAAATTTGCGTCCGGTTTTTAATATGTTTTATATTCATAAAAACCATCTGTAATTAAAAAAGAAATAATACTTCATGTTACTCTACAGCGAGCTGCATTCTTGGTGATTAACCCATCTACAGCTGATTGTTATTCTGACCTCTTGGTTAACATTGCACGACGGCGGCAGGGGTTTTAGAATTAAAGAATGTTTATTGGGAAATCTTCTAAAAGAACCAAGAGGCTCGATCTTTTTTGCTTGTCCCTGACATCGTGTTCTCTGTTCCCAATTGTTTTTAGGGGCTCTAGACTTAGATATGATTTTATTGAGTACTCACCTTTTTGCTTGACAATGCTATAAGCCACTGGTTTTATATGTTTGTGAGCTTTTTCATGCAACACTCAGTCTGTCGATTTGTTGGGTGATTTGGCGATAATTCACCAAGACAACTTGAACTTGTTTGTTCATTTTAAAACCTATTCGGGCAACTGTGAAAATATCGTCTATTTGAATGGCGTCTAAACGTCCATCCTCTTGATTTTAACAAGAATTTAAACATTTAGAATTATCTAGATTTTATTAACATAGCCCTGGATTAACAAACGTATGAGAATGCTCAAGTGTTGATTTTTTTTCTGATTATGCGGCAAAATTTGTTTTGAGGAAAACTTAGATGCACAACTGTTCACTGTACTTATTTTTCAAAATAAATACTATATAAACACTGGTTTCGCCTAAGATTGTTAAATGTTTTCATCTGCGTATATAGAGAATAACAGGTTACTGTCTTGCGATATAAGTGTTATCAGGCGAGGCCGATATGGGGAGCGGAGGGGCGAGGCTCTGCCCCCACGCCCCCGCTTGCATTAAATCATTTATATTATTGCCTGAGCTCTATGTAAACCGTACCGGTGAACTGCATTCTAGCCAAAATATCTGTTACTTGCTTATGATGAAAAAACACATTAAACCTGAAATTTAATTTGGGGGATTGGTGATCAATCTGTAAACTATTTAAAAATAATAATTTTTTTCAACATTTGATTACATGTAATTAAATTGAAATTCTCATTTTCAGTGAAAATGTTTTATTATTTCACCAATCCCTTCTCAAAATGGTGCAGAAAAACACTGTTAAATAAACTTAAAAAAACAACTGTTATTCTCTATTGACGGTGTACAACAAGAGGTTTTATTCTTCTTCCGCTTTTATTCTGTCACAAAATGATTGTGGACCAGTAATTTTATTTCACAAAACCTTGTTTTTAAGCAATCTGTGGCACTCTTCTGTCTGTCACAATTATTATTGCTTTTGCAGACATTTTTCAAAATGTAAGTGTTTTTGGAGTCAGCCAAAATTTATTTTAAACGAAGTGTTGTTTTTTTTTCTCTTTTTTACAGAGTTTCCCAACAGAAATGAATCCACATCTCGCCATCAACAACAATCGTATGGGCCACGAATTAACAGGAATAACGCATTTGAAAACAGACGAAAACAGACGAATTACCGGAGAAAGTCCAATTAGCAGTGTTTAATAAACGTTTTTCTAAAAATAAAACTGACAAAAACGACGTTATTTGTTTTCAAATTTTATGAAATAAAGTGAAATACGGAAAAATGTTTCGTTTTCGATATTTGTTTACATTAGTAACAATGGCTTCCGGAAAGTAGTTCCGTCACTAAGTGGGCGGAGTTACGTATGAGAGGTCTCGCCGGATTGGACGACAGGTGTCCTCGGTTTTTATGGTAAACTTAACACGGAGCAAGCAATATCGGGTCGGTGACCGATATGCGAAACAAATATCACCCCGGCGGGTATAGGAGCTCTAGCATTAGGGTGCATGATAAATACTGCACACATTACTCTGAAAGCGCAACAAACTGATCTACCCATTCAATATAGGTAATTTTAATTCGAGGTTTCGATTCGCGCATCGAAATGGCGAGATATGAAAATATCTATTATGAACTTCTCAAAGCCTGAAATAGATTTCAGCTTCAGTTGTATTTATAGTTGTCCATATTTTCACTATTAATACGATATGAATAATTGCTTTAAAACTGTAACAACTGTTTTGTCTTCATGGTATTTTTTAAATACATGTATTTCCAATCTACATGTAGTGTATGTAATTGCCAGTAAATGCAGTTTTTAATGTTAGTGCATCTTTTAAGTGTCATATGATGATTTGTGTGTGTGTTTTGTTTTTATCTAATCTAGTCTCTTGCTACTTTACTAGTGTACTTCAAATGTTTTGTACAAATATGCGACTACAAAAAGCCCCAAACTTTAAACTTCGAAAGCTCTTGAAACAGTTGATCCACTTTACTGACCAAAATCGCATTTATAAATTCAGTCTTCAAGTGCTAGAATAATATACTAAAGCGATCAACTAAAGTTGCGTCCATAAAACATGTAATTATATTTCACGTATAGTATTATGCTAAAACTATTTAAGGATTGGTGAATAGATAATTGTGACATGCAAGTATTTCATAAGAAAGGGCGAAACCAGAAAAAAGAGATAAAGTATGTAATCTTAAATGTACAAGTAATTGAAGTGCTTATTCTTGCTGTTTGGAAATGACAAATGTAGTACATTTATTTTTTTAATTTTACATGTTAATACACGTACGTCGACATTTAGATGGGATTTGCTCCACTTTCCCACACCTGCACCAGCCAATGAACGGATCAAAAGATTTGTAGCCCATCGAAAAATTTTACGAAAGAGTTTTGTTTTAACATGTTTGGCAAAGGTACTTATCTAAGAGTTACGACATAAGCTAAATAAATAAATGTGTCTGAGAGCGTTGATAAAACGGCCCCCTTGTGAGTATATTTGCGGAATATTTTGCCAAGTTCATAAAAAAGTAAAAGTCACACAATTCAATACTTTGACAGCGAATCGCAGCCGCATTAAGATATACATTAATTCCCGAATCACTTTGTCGTCGTATTCAGAAATAATTAGGTAGTTAAAGCAACCTTAGCTATGCTAATAAAAGCACATAATCTGTAGCATATATTATATTATGTGATTTTGTTTGTTATAATCGTTAGTTTAAGATGAGGATTTGTTTTGGCAGCTTAATTTATCTTTATATCGTTACTGCACACTGTACCGACTTCGTGGGATAATCCTCAACGCATATTTTGTTTTCTACATTAATTTCCAACGATATGTACAACAATAGATGAAATGGAAACTTTCAAAGCCACCAGAATATGTTAGTTTTTATTGAATGTTCAAAGTTCTTGAACCGATTATTAAACACTTATATCATATATGTTGTGCTATTGTGCCTTTGAGGAATGAGACTCTCTAGCATGTTGTTGACGCTGTAAACTAAGGTAGGCCCAAAATACCATATTTTCTTTACTTTAGACCCTTTAGTGGCGTACCAAAACATTAAATTTGCACCGTAAATATGTAAATATGAGTATTTTGCGTATTTCACACTTCCACACTGATGTTTTGCCTAAATCGCTTTTTATACTACTTTAAAAGAAAAACGGGGCTTCATAGTCTTTTTAAGAGCAATATTATAACACTTTCGTTTTCATACGCACCATTTTTTCAATACTTTTGAACGTCTTGTAAAAAAACCCGCAAAAGACGTAAAAAACAAGCAAACTGAATTATTAGTTGTATCAAAGTTTGTTAGATTGCATGTGAGCTTACTCGCTTACTTCTGTTTCGAAACTTCATTCTCATGTTTTTATCCAATTTCTTGGCTCTTCTGTTTTATGTTTTCGACTGCTCTTTGTATGTACCAATGTCATGCAGTTTCGAGGATAAGAGTTAACGCATCAAGGCAACATGGATGGTCTTTGCCTTTTTGCGAAAACTTGTACCAGGTTCAAATACCTGGTGGCAAACAACTTCTGCTACTGACCGTATTCTCCCATTCATTAAGCGTCTTAGAATGACGGACTTCTTTGTGTTTTCTGTGTGTTGTTAATCCACGAATGCATACGTCACATTTAAAATAAAGAGAATACTATAGGAAAGCGAACGAACTTACTTAAACTTTTCGAGTAAGCCGTCGGATTTGAGAGAATTCACCTGGGCATTTTTTTGTTTACATGAAAACAAACGGAATGAATCAAGATTTTTGCAACCTAGAACCTAGTTTTAAAATAATAATGAAGTTTCAGATATGGTTTAAATGTGTCAATTGTTTGCTGTTCCTTTTAAAATTGATCACATTTTATACGTGCACCGTTATTTTCAATGTTTGGCTGTCAAAGAAGTCTATACTTTTGAATTTATCTTTCTTGATATCGTTGTCTCATTTTCTCGAAAAAGTTAATAAAGTTTAATAATACATTTCACATATCAAGCAATTTTAAATACAATTACATTTAATTTATTGTCTTTGTTTATATCGTTTAGGATATACAATGCATGCTTAAAAACTATAAGATTAACAATGAAACTTATATAGACCAATAATACTAAGTTGTGTATCCTATTGCATTAGCAAAGACAGTAACTACCATGTAGAAAGTTTGATTACGATAGATCGCGCAAGTATATTTACCTTTTGTAATTCTGCTAAAGCTTTCTCGCAATCGGGAAACTTTATGAATTGTTCAAGTAGTTCAATCAGCCACTCAAATGTTTCCGTCAGTTCCGCGTATGTTGTCATGTTGTCGACTGAGTGCATGAGCACGTTTCTCGTTTTCACTACCTGCAATCAGTTTTGTTTTCTTTTTATTACACTAAACTATTGTTTTATAATATATTGAACCAATTTTCCAACCAAACGTACAGTTTTTTTCCATCTATTTCTTTATTGAAAGTTTTCAAATATAAAATGACAGAACCTAAAAGCAGTCAAATCGAATCCGTCGAATTCAAATGAGTTCAAAATGATCCATTACAGTATATGTTTATCAAATAATACAAGCAATCGGTGTTCTGTTTTTACAAGGTAAAATAACACCTAAAATTTACATTAATTTGCATTTCCGAGATTTCAGAAAGTTTCTTTTTGGAAGGATTGAAACTTTGCAACAATATGAAGACATTCATTGTATTGGTTAACGTGTAAGATAATCATAATATGATGTTACGGAGTGCTGCGTTGAAAGTTTGGTTCAGTATTCATGTATAGGACAGCCGAGGCTAAAACTAAATGAACGGTTGAATTACTGTCAAATTAACATGCCCAGTTTACGATTTACAGCTTGTTTATGGTGCCTTTCAGGACTAAAACGACTGATATAATATAACATTAACAAGGGATGGAACCCTACACATTCAATTTTCTACCACGTCTCCATTTTTATCAATATTTTTGATACAAGTGGCATGAATTCATTGAAGCATGCAGGTTATTATCGGTACTAAATATCTCTTTCAATAAACATTTACATCAGTTGTCAAATCCAAAGCGTTTTTCTAAAAATCTCACTAGAGTGACACAAAAACTGCACTTTCTCTTTAGTCCTACACGATGTCGCAACAACGATTTAACCCTGTTAAACGTTCGAGCACGCAGAAATCGGAGATAAGGCTAAACGTCCTATATAGCCTGCACAAAAACTTATCGTTTACTGATAAATGTAGTCGCTAATTACTTAATCCACGGGTAGTTTGCACCGAAATTCTTAAATTATGTTCAATTGTTCCTGGGAGCTGCCATGATTAATCACGTGACTTCGGCTGTATAGCAGTCATAAATGATACTTTCTGAATGGTCAAAAATCGACATTAGTTTATTGACCAATCAAAAGAGTCCTTACAATGCCCCTGTTGGATAAGGTCACATGATTCATCATGGAAGCTCTCAGTGACAACTTTGTATAATTTTGACAATTTCGATGCTTACTACAATTAATTAAAGTGTTATGTGATAACCGTCAGCGGTAAATGGTGACATTTTGTACGAGTTATGCGGGGCTTATAGCCTTTATCTCCGATTTCCTCGTGCTCGATCTATACAATAAAATGTGTATCTGATTGTCAGGAAAATATGTTATATGCATACAACATAATAACAATTTCGTAAAAATCTCAATGGAAAGTAATTTCGACCAGTAAAGGATTCGTACAGTAGAAACTATGCAACGTTAAATAAGAAAGGATAATGGCATTTAAGGATATTAGGATATTAACGCACTAAATTATAAAATAGATAATAACACTTCATACTTCATCGTAAACTTCATCACATCCGTCGAATTCAAAAAGCTTGCAGCACCTCATTAACTTGATTATTTTTGCTACATCAAGACCTTCAATTGTGTTGTAGATGCTCTCATCGTCTCCACGCTCAATGTATGTGTATAAACGCCCAATCTCCCACATACGGTCACTGCTCTCATTTTCTTCATTTCCAGCTGGGCTAGATGTGCATAAGGGCTTTATTGTTATTATCCAATTGTCAGTTGTTTTGTGCTTATCTAAATGCGTTTTAAAATGAATTTCACATGAATTATGTTCGCATTCCCAATTTCGTTTCTTTCTCGGGTTTGATTGCAAGTGTTTTACATTGTTACATTTAAGACACATTTTTAATATGGAAAACTCTTGTTCAGGAAACGACATGACTAACTCTTGGAATTCCACTCTAACAGGTGATAATAATGCTCCCCTTGTTCTATTGAGGGCTAAGACACATTTAGTCCAATTTCCAAATTCTTCCTGGCTTGCCAAGTCACTTATTTTTGATGATTTCTTCGTGTTCTGCAAAAATGAAAACGCAAAATACGCGGAAAGTCTACTTGTAGCATTTTCGCATTAAACAATTTTTGTAAGGTCAGATATTCATTAAGCCTTAAACTATACAATTTCTTGAAATAACTCCAACGAAACTACTTCCATCACTTTTCTACTAATTCCACCACTACCACCACCACTTCTACTACTACTCCTATTTTTACTATTACTACTTTAACCACCACTACTACTACTTCTACAGCAACAACAACTAATAAAAATAATTATTATTAAAATGCCGTCATCATGATCTTTATTATTATTATTATTATTATTATTATTATTATTATTATTAATATCATCATCATCATCATCATCATCATCATCATCATCATCATTATTATTATTATTAATTATTAATACTGTTATTGTTAGTAGTATTATTTCTAAAAGAACCTTGTTAATATTCTTTTTAGTAGTAGTAATTCATGTCGGTAGGAGAGGAAGTACATGTTCTATGTCAAATTATTCTTACATTTAAGTGCTCGCCACACTCCTCCCAATCCTATTCGTCGATAAAAAGAAAATTATCAAAATCTCAACAATTTATTGTGTCCTCGAGGCTTTCGTATGTAAACTTGACGAGATATTGGTAAAAGTTTGTTCAATTTTCTGGTTGCTCTCTGGTCGCGTAAACGGATGACAATCACTGATTCTTCTTTAAGTACTTGAAAGATTTTAACAAAGTACACAACATTTTCTTATCTGTAACATTGCATTCACGTGGCAATTTAAAATTATGTTTTGCATCGCTTAGTTTTTGTGAATTTATGTAAATAGAATTTTAAGGAATTTTAAGGTCTAGCTTGTTTTCTTTACTATTCTAACGTCTCTTACTGTATGCAAAATCAAGATACATTAGTTACATTCATTTGTGCAAAGTTTCATTGATCGCAATTTGGCGATTATTGAGATTTTGATAAAAAAAATTATCGATGAATAGGATTGGGTGGAGTGTGGCGAGCCCTTAAATTCAACTTTATCTAGTAACCGCACTCACAATTCAATTATTAGATTATGAACAAGAATAATAATGTTTAAAGACTTAACTAATACCTTGTTTGGCTCGATTTCTTCTGCAAACTCTGTCATGTTAGATAAGTAAGTCATGATGCCGAAATAAATATGTAATCTTTTGTTCTAACAAGAATTAATATACATGAAATCGTTCTATTCAAAACAAACACAGTTGATCCAAACAGATGAAACAGAAATTAACTTACTGTGATGCGGCCATCGCAGCTCGAAGACCTCTTTATTACCCATGGCTTCGTTTTACCAAACTCTTCCTGGAAAAAAATAAAACATCACACCGAATTTCATTGGAAGGTGGTCGAAAAAATTCCGTTGCTTTAATTCGCAAAAAGCTAGGTTCTTTACAAATCTAACATAAGGGATCTCATCGTGTGCCATTTTGATTTCGATCAATAAATAAAAGATAAAAGATAAAGTTTATAATAATTTCCAATTATTTGATGGCATTGATATCAAAATATGGTTCAGCACCAAATTTTTAATCAGCAGCCCTCCACCCTATGTGAATTCTTCGCTAATTAATCATGAATGTATTATTATTTAAAATAGTATCAAGCAACATCTTGGCACAAATATAAAGATATAACATACCGATTTCTCACAACTCTGTGACCGCTGCAACTTTCTCTTCTTGGGTTTGTTTAGAAGATATATCTCGACACCTCTAATAAAGCGCTGCAAAAAAAGTAAGAAAGGCAAGTCATATAAAGGTGTAGTGATAAGCCAATAACATAGTTCGCCTTCATTTTAAAGTTATTTACTGTTATAACATAATACTTTACATGTTTCATATTTCAATCACACATTTTTACTCAATACTCATTATTTAAATTTTTGACTGAATTATGGTAAGTTCAAATTTGCTTTTTTTTGCAGTGTGGAAATAATTGTAATAAATTATGGTTTGCCATTTTTTCATTGAATCATCACCATTTCTATATTTGTGTTATGGTGTTCCTTCTTAGCAGTTTTAAATGTGCAAAATGTAGGCCATATGGGGAATGGACTTTTAAAGATAAACGAAAAGAGCACATAGTTGCTATTACATGTAACACTGTTTCAGTACAAATTCGCAAATATTTTGAATGTGTAGAATACCGTAAAATGACAATAATGAGATAAACTTAAAAGAGAAAACAAACTTAACGAGTTAAATGGTCAGAAAAAACATGGTAGCGCAATTATAATGGACAACTACTTTACAAAAGAAAAGTAATACACACATCTTTCTTCTGACGGAACCTTTTCGTAAACTATCGAAGCTCGATGATCTCTTCAGAAAACTCGTGATCGGTCTTTGCTCTTTGTTCTAAAAATCATAAAAGAAAAGCTGCCTCAGTGAATCGGTTTTCAGAATTTCTAATTTGAATTCAAATTTTTACATTACATGTTTTAATACATGCATTATCATTTACCTCAATCAGAAATTTTTATGTTTTAAATAGATAAAACTGGAACTTTGAAAGCCACCGAACACCACAAATGTAAAGTTTTGCATGCTCGGTTTGATTAGGCTTGTTAAAGGCAGTCATGAATGCTTTTGATTGCGGACTATTTTACTACCACCTGCAGTGGGTGTCGATGTTTGAACGAGTTCGACTTTGTTCTGATAAGAACAGTTGCCCTAGGATAAAATAAACAGCCAAAACGCATGAATAAAATGAAGTCCCAGTTTCTGAATTTCCTGCGTGACATTCATTACATTTGTCCTCTCTATATATACCTCTGTATCCACTGTATACGGTATATATCCCGTTTTGCGACAAGTGCAGTCTTATCAGAATCTTACATGTACTGATTGCTTCTTGGTCTTTAATAGCCTTATGAACCTTAACGTGGCTAGTGTATATTCTAATCGGGCTGTACAAATGTAGTTGGTTTTCAGAGCTGAATGACAGGAACAAGTTAACATCGAATAGACAATATAAAAAATTCCTTGATGTTAAGAAACACATTTTCTGTTTAACTCTTTGGAAATATCGCATAATCGGAGAAAACATTATGGAAATATTCCTTTAAATAATTTTTCATAATTCGAAATGAATTTAATCGAAAATGAATATTTTTATTATGGGTAAAAATAGAGAAAATACTAAGAAATAAAATTTTACTTCATTATTTTTCATTTTTTAAATACACCTGAAAAAAAAATTATTAGAAACGAAAACTCACATGCGCTTGCGTAATGGTATTTGATGGACCTGTACATGATTCTTGGCAATCGACGGGTATCTGTAGTCCCACAACTAACGTATGAGTTTTTCTGTAATCCTCTAAATTGCGCAACTTTATTTCTATGTCTAATGAATGTTTCTTTTCTTGGATAATTTCTTCTTTTAAGCTATGGATATCAGATAATCCTTCGATAGTCTTATTCAAGGATTTCACGTCTTCAAAAGTCTTATAAATTGAATCGAGAATAGCGTTAAACTGAACAACATCGAATGGGTGTTTTGCTTTTTCTATACACTCCAACTGATCTCCAATCACAGTTAGATAGGCTTCCCGTTTAGTTTTTAATTTCTCTAGGCTCATTTTAGGTACTCCCACGACACAGTAACTGAAGCGTAAAACTTCAGCTCAAAATGTTTTACCTGTAATGTAAATAAATAGATGAAAAGGGAACTTTGAGAAAATAACATTTACATAACGCATGCAATGACAGAAAAAAACTGCATAATGATTGTAAGGGGTGCGGAATTTGATCATCTTTATGTATACAAAAAGCTCTCTTGTCATTATTCCATTATATGTTAAGATAGTTTAATAAACTAAACAAGTGTATTTCCCGTAATAGTCATGATCCTTTAGCTACCACATCTAAAACGATGTCCAGTTAAATATTTATATAACACTTTAAAAAAAATCATGTATTGTAATAATACTGTAACTAAGTTAAGAACGTATTTTGCTCTCAATATGAAAAAGTGGTTTAGAAAAACTGCATTAGACATGTTACCGCTTATACGAGTATCCTAATCCGAAATGAAATTTTTCACTTATCCACGCTATACCCTTAGTATTAATAAAGATAAGTATCATGCTAAACATTGCACAAATAGATAATAATATAGTATAGTTAGACACGCTTATTATCGCAATCAAGTTTAAACATTGTGAAACCTGAATGATCTCAAACGTGATTAAAAGTAATTTACAATTTTGGTGATTTAAAAAAACCTTAATGTGACAACTTGAAGAAATCTAAAAATTAATATATAATAATGGTTGTTCTTATAAGGTCCAAACAGGCCGTATAATTGTCAAGAGGCTTAAAACAAAGTAAATGTATCAAAAACAACATATCGAAATTTTAATTTAAAAAATCTTAAATTTTTCATGTAAAAATAATCACTTTTCATGAACAGTTATGCTTGAATATTGCTTTGCAGCATGCCACTAAATCATATTTAGCAAAAACAAACGTGTATGTCAATTACATAACTTTATTATGTGAAGGTTCCATTTTTATATTAAAACAAACTTCCTTAAATTGGTTTTTCTCAACGCTTAATTTATTTTAGTAAAATTCTAGCTCTTCAAAAGAATTATGATAT
Source organism: Corbicula japonica (assembly GCA_038501625.1). NCBI lineage: Eukaryota > Metazoa > Mollusca > Bivalvia > Venerida > Cyrenidae > Corbicula > Corbicula japonica. The sequence continues at coordinate 6,789,442 of JAZAYU010000014.1, forward strand.
CATTACAAAGTTTTGCTAAATTAATGTTTGTTTGCACAGGTTTGTTAATTGTAAAAACAATATTAGCATATCTTTGATTACCAGGTTTTCGTTGGACGGGTGCTTGTCCGGGCGTCAACATTTGGTTTAATTTTCTTGTTTAATTCCTTTTTCTCTTTAACCATTTTAAGAAGAACTTTATATGCCAAAAGTCTAGTTTCAAAAGCCTTATCAATCCCTTGAGAGAGAAACCCTTTGTTATAAATACAACAAACCAACCAGATTGTTTTTCAATTACAACAAAATTACATCTAATTAACAGATTGTTGAAAATACATGTACACCAAAATCATTTGACTGTTCAAATTCAAAATATTGCTATTAACCTGTCGGTAATATCGTTATACGTTACAGGGGATGATCTCAATCCGTTATAGAATCCTTTATTTATTTTCCAAAGGTCCCAAGTTCATAAAGAATTCATTCTGACATTGTCTTTAATACCTGCAGAAATTGTAAGGTAAAGGTTTAGAAACCAATGTTGTCGTCAACAAAAAACTCAGGCGACGTTTTGAAGAAGCTTTAATAAAATAATTTTCAGGCATTTTGTCAACGTTTGTTGTTTTATCTACTTTATACACAGTTCTCCCTTATAATTTAATAAGAAACAAGCTCACGAGTCTTACTGAAAAAAGCTTTATGGTAAATTTGCCAGCTCTCGCGTGCACGTCCAATCTGCATGAACCGCACCAAAATAAGAATCATTACTTATATTTACATTTTATTCATTTTTTTCTTTAAATAAACTTAAGTCGAACGCTTTCAAAAATTAGTATTAAGTGAAAAGGGGGAGTAATACGTGGGATTTTTCAATAGTAACAGCCATGACGTTACTGACGTCATTACGGGTCTTGCGATTCATGCAAAATGAACCGAATTTTTTTAAACGAAGAAATCAATAGGAATGTAAATATTAAAATTTACCCGAAAGGAAACTACAACATTATAAAGCGAACACTTCAGAAAAGCCAGCAAACTTCCTTGATCTAAGTCTTTCTGTTGAAAATGGTAAAGTCACTACTAAAATATATGATAAAAGAAATGATTTTAGTTTTTATATAGTAAATTTTCTGTTTTGACACCGATGTTCCTCGTGCAAAATCTCACGGGGTTTATACTTTAAGCGTTTTCACTTTTCTAGAGCAATGATGTAATGATGTTAAAGATATCAATGAACGTAATCTCTGCATTAGCAAGAGCGTTTAAAGCAAGGTCATCGGCATCACAAATTAAGGAAACCTTTTGCAAGTTTTATCGCCGATACCCATATTCAATTAAAAAAATCAGGTGCAGTTTATAATGAGCATTGGAACAAGGTATTTCACAGCCAGTTTTTTTATGGAGATTTAATATATAAACTTAAGAAAATAAAAGGCAGTGTTAATTTCTCCACGTTATTCGTAAAACAACATCTTTAAATTCAAAAAGAAAGGTTACCAACATAATATTCTACAGCGCTCTGCATGCCTGGTGATTAACCCATCTGCAGTTGATCATTATGCTTACTTTTGGTTGCACGACGATGTCAGGGGTTTATGAACGTTTGTGGGAAAATCTTGAAAAAGAACCTTGAAGCTCGATTTGTTTCTTTTCAACATGCCATCGCTGTTCTTGCTGATTTGACTCCAGGTGCAAGGTCTCGGTAAGATCATTGATAACCCGACAATTTGCTTTGTAATGCTATTAGATACTTACTGTTTATATGTTTGTGTGCATGCAGCATTGTTGAGCTGATGGATGGGTTCGAGTTACCGGTATTTCACAAAGACAACTTGTACATGTTTGTTCATACGAGAACCTGTTGGGGCAAGTGTAAGGTTGATGCACCATAAAAACTGGTTTAAACCCCTAGTGGCAAATTGTTTGCCACTGACCATTCTAAGGCGGTAATCCCAAACGTTCTCTTTTTCGTTAAAAGTTTTGGTGTTTTATTAAAGTTTGAAATCGATATTCTTGTAAGAACATTCTTTCTTTTCCTCTCTACGTTTTCGCTGCGTGAGTAGCCTGTGTTTTTTAGTGTGGCTATTTGTGATATGCGTATTTCACTTTTTTTCAAATGACTATTTAATTGATATAGATATAAGAAATATAAAGATATGAGATATCAAAGTTAAAATGTATTCTCACTTTTCCGAAAAAAAATATTTAAAGTTCCGTTTTGCATTTCGTGGAATTTATATTTTGATTCAAAGCTAGAAAAAGCTAATCATAAATCTGTTACCATAAGTAATAATTTCCTGTCATTCACACATATGTTAAGTATACATCTTGGTGTTTAAATAGTTCCAAAAAGTCTCAACATATTTGCATTAAAATGTTAATATCACATTAAATAGGAGCGAATTGGCTTTTTATCTAAAGCGTGTTTTAGTTGCGTCAAAAATAATCTTTCACATAATCCATGAAGGAAAAGTAGTTAAACATTTGATAAATAGTTAACTAGATAAATTCAGAACAGAATATCTAAAACCATTTGTTTACCATATAATGCAGCTACTAAACAACAGGAAGACACTTAAGATCGCTTTAATCTTGCATTTTTTGCAAAAATTTAATGTGATAAATGATTAAAACATGTTTTTGATAATCCTAAAAAGCTATCAGAATATAATTGACACACAAAAACTCTTGATATAATAAGAGCTCTCGACAACGGTCGAAACACCTATTGAGTTTGTTCTGTTTAATCATCACCATCTTATTCGTTTTCTTCTTTTTATGTTGTTATTTTTTGTTCTTCTTCTAAATCTTCTTCTTCTTCCTCTTCTTCTTCTTCTTCTTCAAGGTTTTTAGTCCTGGTTTCGGGTACTAAACTGAGTTTTTTCAATTTTAAGGCTACATTGGTTCTTACGTGTAATCGACACAATAAGCTTTTCACCTATTTAGGTTATCAAATATGGCCACCAGAAGTTTCCAATATATCGAGGTAACTCGGAAACTAAAATGTGCTGGAGACACTTAATTTGGTACACGAATTGCATTAATAGTATTCAAGGGTTGAAATATCATCACCCTTTTTCAGAAGGTCATCCAATATGACCGCTAATGACGTCATAACATGCAATCATTGCGCAGCCGTTTTACGCTAACGTAAAATATCGCTTCTGTTTCTTCTACAGCACATATGTTTTGTATATACTGGTGTTGGAGTTCTAGATGCTAGATCACGGTAAATACCGTTTTTGAGACACTGTGGCCACGTCAAACGTGGACAAATTTTTAGTAGCAATTTGCGGCAAAAGTCTTCTGCTGTGGAAGTGAAATTACTGAAGATAACCATGACTTTCTTAAGAAGGTGAAGTTGTTGCAACATACACAATTACATACCCCTCAGAATTAAAAACCAGTAACAAAAATAGCCGCCAAAACCCACCGCACATGGACGAAACAGACAATACAAATGATATTGCCTCTAGCTGGTAGCGAACCCGCACCGTCACGGCGACAACGTTTAGCCTTGTAATTCCGACAATACAACCAATTGAGCGAACCGGGACAACCCCAAAAAGGTTGATCGAATAGCCCTGATACACGTTATCATCACTGCATGACATCGGTGACGGATTATTTCACTGATAACAGTACTAAGCTGACTTTATTTACGAGGAGACATTTTAAGGCCGCCACACAGCACAAGTTCAACATGGCTACGGTACCGCATTGTAACGGTCAGTAGCAATAAATTATCGGTGACGGATTATTTTATTAACACTAGTGAACTGACATGTACGATGAGACGTTTTACGACCACCACACTGCACAAGTTAAACATGGTAAGAGTACCGAATGGTTTCGGTCAGTGGCAATGAAATAATGTTTAAAGTTGAAAAACTAGCATATGACTTAATCTTGGTGCTCCAAGACACTGCTATATTTCATTACAGACATAATTATACTACTCAATGTTTGCTAAGCACCAAACTTACCACAAATCTTTGTGGAAGTCGTCTAAGTTATATACATGTATATTTATTATGTTAACTTTGTTAATTCTTTATTGTATTGAAGGTCCCCAGTGTACATATAAATTACCAGTCAGATGCAAAGAAAATTACAAAGCCAATAACTGACCTACAGCAAACGATATGTGCACAAATATTCTTGGTGCTTAGCAAACCTTGAGTGGTATATTTCAATTTAAACATTATCAATCTAAATGTGATTAAGACTTGCTGCATCAATTAATAATGCAATGAAACTGTAGGAGGAGGTAAATATCTTAGACATTTACTAAAGTAAAAGGTGTATTTCAGCACATACGAGGAAGTCTAGAGGAAGAACATCAGACTCTTGATCCAGAGGTCGCTGGTGCGAATTTCTCCTTGGCTGCTATTTTCCAGCAATTTTCACATGCAAGTCATTTGTCACCAGGAAACAATAATTTAGTGTAAATGTAGGTTTACATTTGAACTTTTCCATCGTCCAGATGGGAGATTTACTTTTAAAAAGTCTGAGATGTTGAAAATCAATATAGACAAAAAATATCCTGCCAGATATTTGAGGTTTGTTATTTAATGTTTAAACATCCGTCAATTTAGATTGACAATGTGTAGTTTTCGAATCGCGAACACATTTCACAGGTATACCATGTATTAATTAGCGCACTACAAATAATACATAAGAGAGGGGTTGAAGTAACAGCAAAACAACGCATATCGGACGTCATCTATCAATATTAAATAAGTTGAAGTCTGTCTTAAAATAAACGGGAAAATAAACGGGAAGATATTAAAATAAAAATATAAAGTTGGAAAGTTTATACAAACATAATTATTTATATCAAGCATTGATACAATATTCAGATTTTCTTTAGTATAAATATCTACAAAGGATATAATCCATGTATCTCACAGTCATGTGTTTTTTCCCAAATGTCACGTTGAAACAATTGAGCATCTTTTTGGAACCTGTTTACATCTTTTCTTGTTTTTTTCTGATTAATCCGATTTGTTTTTCTGAATGAGCTACTTCACACTATTCATTACTCAGAAGCAGAACAAACCGTGTTTCCTCTATTAATTAAAACATTTTGTCAAATGAAACGTTATAGCTCTCTATAATTTATAAGAAATATTATTTTATATTTGTAAACTTTCCGCGACCAAAACGTATTTAAACGTGACGATTTTTTAACTTCCCAAAACGGACCCTGATTTACTGGGGGCATCAAAAACGTATTTAAAGTATAAGAAAACGTGTTTCAAAAACCGATCATGTTTTGTCGTTGAAAACCCGTTGATTTTTTTTTCTTTTTATTAAAAAGTCCTTGCTTTGGTGGCTATTTTGAAGAACACTGTAGCATTAATCAGTATTTTTACACTATTAGTACTTTGAAAACATCGCATATTTTCGCTCAATAGAACACCATATAGTTCAAACTGATTACACATGAATAAGATATTCTGATAAGAATATTAGTAATTTAATCAAGCTCCATGCTTTTTTCGATTGTCTAACGATAATCCATTTTTTCACAATTTTACATTCAAAACAGCAACAGCACTATATAAACAATGCTAAATGAAAGAACAGAGTAAGGTGACATAATAATAGATAGCTTACATCAAGTATGTGTTGTATATGACTATAACAAATCTTATATTGTTAACTGTAGATGCTTCAAGAATTTTAGATCAAAAAGAATTCTTTAATAAATCTATAAAGGAGAAAAGTGAGTCTAAATATCAAGAATGCATCTGGTATTGATCAAGAAGGTCTCAATATACCTCTTGCTCTTACCATTAAGATAAAAAAAGTTCAAGGAAGACACAATATTCTCAATAGTTATATTTCTAAGATGTTTGAAAGACATATTGCTAATCAATTGCATGCCTTTTTCAAAAATATGATATTATTCGCGAGTTCCAGTCAGGTTTTCGAAAACACGAAAACAGCATTCGTGCAAGACCTCATTCATTCGACTAATTGATTCCAGGTAAAATGATATTGACAATAGTGAAATGTGTCCTTTTTGTAGACCTTAAAAAGCATTTGATCTTGTTGATCATAAAATATTGGTGTACAAGTTAAGTTTATACCAGTTTTCTAACATTACTATCAGGCTCTTCCAATCATATTAATCGAACCGTTTTCAGTCAGTGAAATGTGGAAGTGAAATGTCAGACATGCTTCCAGTCCGGTCTGGTGTTCTTCAAGGATTTATATTAGGTCCTCTATTATTCTTATCGTATGTAATGACCTTCCTTTGTCAACTTCTTCTACTATTGATATGTATGCTGATGACACAGCTATTCATAATTCTAATAGGCAGATTTCTAGCCTTTAAGCAAATTTACAGCAGGACATAACTAAGTTTCAGCGTAAGTGCTCTCAAAACAACATGGTTATTAATTCCATATAAACAACACTTTTGATACTAGGGTCCAAACGAAAATTTAATAGCATTGTCAAATAAGAACACCTATTCAAAATGTTACCGTCGAGAAGCTTCTTGGTGTATATGTTGATGGTTCATTAACATGGAATTTACATATAGATAAGACTTGTTCTAAATTAGTTTCAAAATTATCATTACCAATTAAAAGCGAATTTCTTTTTATCTGACTCCTAAAATGAAACATTTAATTTATGATGTATACTTTGTTCCCATGTTTGATTACGGATGTATAACTTGGTGCAAAACAAGTCAGACAAATTTTACCAGATAAATGCGATTGCAAACGCGAGCAGCTAGGATAATATTAAATGAACATACGCGCACGACAACATTTGAGCTCTTTAGAAAAAAAAGCAATATATGCATATCAGGAATCGCCACACTAAAAAAACACAGCCTCCCCACGCAGCGAAAAAGAAGAGAGGAAGAGAGAGAGCGCATGTTTTATATAAGTATGTCAATTCAAATAGGACGCCACAAACAATTAACGAAGAAGGGAATCAAAATGGTTATCATTTCAAAGCAGGTGAAAATAGCATGTTAGTCTATAAGTTTACAAAATATTTAACAACCTTGCGCCCAAATACCTTACATGTAACAATATTTTATCCTTTTCTACTAAATCCAGATACAATCTTTGATCTCAACAAATGTATAATATTATAAATAATAGACCAAACAGAAATTCTCTTAAACGAACCTTTATTTACTTCGCCATGGAAATTTTGAATTCTGTTCGATCAAATATAAAACAAATTTGAAATATCATGTCTTTTAAGGGCTCGCCACACTCCTCCCAACTCTGTTCATCGATAAAAAGAAAATTAATGAAACTTTGCACAAATGTATGTTATCTTTATTTTGCATATGGCAATACATGTTAGAACAGTAAAGAAAAATAGTGAGTTCTAAAAATTCCCTCAATTTCTATTTACGTAAATTCACAAAAACTAAACAACACAAAACATCATTTTAAATGTCCACATGAGTAATATGATACTGACAACAATTTATTGTGTTCTCGTGACTAACATATGTAGACTTTTCGAGATATTAGTAAAAGTGTGTTTGACCTTCAATTTCCTGGTCGCGTAAACGGATGATAAGTGATTTCTCTTTTAGAAGTTAAAAGTTTTTTACAAAGTACACAACATTTTCTTGTCAGTATCATTGCACTCATATGGGAATTTAAGATTATGTTTTGTATCGCTTAGTATTTTTGTGAATTTATGTAAATAGAAGCTTAAGGAATTTTTAGGTCTAGCATTTATTATTTACATTTCTAACGTGTCTCACTGTATGCAAAATAAAGACTAAATAGTAACATACATTTGTGCAAAGTTTCATTGAACAGCATTTTACCAGTATTGAGGTTTCGATAATTTTCTTCTGATCGATGAACAAGGTTGGGAGGAGTGTGGCGAGCCCTTAAGACGCAATTGAAAACATATTTTTTAGTAAAAGATTGCGATTAAATATAATCCTCAATGTATTTTTCTGCTTACTGTTTTAAATTCATCCTTGATATGTTAACAGGTGTCTGTCACTTATTTGATTTGTTTAAATGATTAATAGATGTATGTATTTTGTTTTGTTTTGTTTTGTTTCTTTCTTGTTTGTTTGTTGATATAGAAGACCTTATTGTAGACATTATATTTTGTAAATTTAATTTGCTAAATAAGTAACCTTCTTTAAATAAAGATATTATATTATTATTATTATTATTATTATTATTATTATTATTATTATTATTATTATTGTTGTTATTGTTGTTGTTGTTGTTATAACCCGAATTTTGCGATTTGGTTTCATCCATAACGTAAAAGTGCGTTGAGATTCGGGATTTTAACGAACTATTCCTAATATGCATTTTTTTAAAGAAATACCGTAATGTTAAATAACGTGATTTACAATTATTTAATCGGGTTTCTAAACATGTTTAAAATTCCGAATTCCATTAGAAAGTGTGAAAACATGTAACGGATAAAAGCTTTTTTTAAACATACGCTTATCAACGGTAATTTTGAAATTGGTAAGCAGATTTACGTTACGGGTTTTATAATCTTGAAAAGGATACGAATTTGTACGTTAAGGATGTCTGACAAGATATCAGTTTCGGTGTTTGTGAGCTAAAAAGTTTCTGCACGTTTATATACGTTACGTTCGTCCGTCCGGAAAACAAGATCGGTCGCGAAAAGGATATAGAATCTTTTTCACACATACATGCCTTAAAAGTGCTTTACAAATAAAACCATGCATTTTAAAAATACGATTAATAGAATTTAAAAAAAAGTCCCATATAAAAATCTTTACATAAACTTATTAAAAATCTCACAGTAAAAAGTGAAATACAATAACACGTAAACATTGGCAGATAAAACGCTGAATATGAAAGACAGCGTCTATGTTTATGTTAGCATCCCTCTGAACATTGGAAATGACCAATTTCTCCTTTCTTAAATTTCTTTTTTTCCTGGACAAACTAATTTTAATCGATATTTTTCTGAAAGAGCGATTTCACACTCAAAACACTAACTTTACCAATGAATGTTAGTATTTTGTAAAATATAATATTATGTGTCTGTTTAAAATACTTAATACGTCATGCATATGAATGTGAATAATAGGGATTACCCGAGAAGGACCTCAATAATCAATATTAAAAGGAAAACGTGGAAAAATAATAGTAGTGTTGTTAAAACAAATTCTTATTTGTTTAGCATGATTGTGATACCCTTATCGTTAAGCTGGTGTCACTGCACAACCCACTGACGGCAGTATGGCCGGGATGTAACAAAATCACCTTACAACAATCTTAATTTCGGCTATGGTCTCAAATATAAATTTGCTTTGCATTCATTGAGATCCCAAACTTGTAAAACGCAAAAAAAATTGTTAAATGAAATGTTAAACCTCTATCCATTTTTATTATTTACATTATTCCACATTTATCAAGAATCCTTTTCATAAATACATATGCTCAATGGTGATTTACAAACAAAACTTATAATAAATTAAAATTGACAGACTCGCAAATCCCTATACATAATAAACGCCGTACATGTACTAATTTAACCTAACAAAAACGTGAAATAAAATTATGAAATAACACAAGCATTTTTAGGTAAACATCAATAAAATTTTGTGCTGCTTATAAAAGGTAGACTCTATGTTTATATTAACATCCATTTGTAAATTGGACGTTGCCAACGAATATCTTTTTTTTTTAATTTCGTTTAGTTTTTTTACTGATGTTAACAGCTGAATCCGTTTTTATCTGAAATAGACTGAATTAGGGTTGGTATGTAACAAATCACTTGACAACCGTCTTGATTGCTGCTATGGTCTCCGATCAACTGGTTTTCCACAAAGTTTTCCCGCGTACTTGTGCATATTTCTATGTGAATTTAATCATTAAGAAACAGAATAATCCCTTTTCCTCTATTAATAAAATGTCAATTTGCTTTGCATTCATTAAGATCTTAATATTGTATAATGCAAAATAGTTTTTTTTTTTTAATAAAACGTTATACCTCTCTCTATTTTTTAAAGTTATTTCATTATTCCCCATTTATATATAATCATCTTCATACATACATACGTTCAGTAGTTCTTTATAAACAAAACCATGCATTTTAAAAATACGATTGACAGAATAACAAATTCCTATATATAAATAAACAAATAATGAAAACCTTACAACAAAAAAGTGAAATAAAATTACACAAACAAATTTTACGGTAAGTAGAACGGCAAGTATATATTGCGCTGCGTATTAAAGACAGCGTCTGTGATTAATCTCACTTTGTACAATGGAAATTACCAATCAATTTATTCTTTTTTTAATTTCCTGAACAAAACAGTTAAATACGATATAATTTCTGAAAGAACGACTTCGCACTAAAAACTTTTTAAAAATACTTATCACATGTCTTGAGATGAATCTGAATAAAAATGATTACCCGACAAAAGACCCCAAAAATAAATATTAAAATGAAAATGGACAAAGCAATAGCCTGTCCAAACTAATAAAGTGCTGTTTAAACAAATTCTAATTTGGTTATGCCTTAGTCATATTACCCGGCCGGTGACCGTAGACCGTTGGTAATCGGTGGTGCGATGTCCTACCCTTGGTCCCCATCGGCCAATCAGTCCTGTCAAAGCAACAGACTACGAACGTATGCCGTGCATACCCCTGCCGATGATCGTACGGCGAGTGACTCCTGAGGAAAATATTTTTTTGACCGGCGTGGCACCGACTACCGGCGGGTCATTGACCGGACACCAAACAATCTTCACCGATCATTCTACAATGCTCTGCCGGTGACCTGGCGGTGAATTAGATATCATACAATTATTGGTCGACCATCTTACAGACATTATAGGATGCCCGGGCGATGGTCGGCCGAAGTACCTTGCCCCCGTAGCCGTTGGAGATTCTTTAGTATAAAATGACCACCCTTCCTAGCATGGTCAATCAATCACAATACCTTTGGCACCTATATATCTGAGATCGACCATGCTGCAGCAATAACACGTACGTGCCCGGCTAAAACATTACGTTGTTGGAAGAAGCTAAACGAGAGTAACAGAGTCCCAATATCAAGAAGACGGTGTCTGAATTTGGATCTTGAGAAAGCCCTGTTTGGGCAGTAAGAAACTCTTATGAGGGAACCTGCGGCAGAGCATTTAGTCGTTCCTCCGCACGTAGCCGGAGATGTTCTACGAGCTTTTGGAACGAGTTGGGCCACGTATCGCCTAGGAGACCACGTTATACTACAAAATTGTAATGTGTTTTCTCTTTTTTATGCGGAGGGCTTTCTTGGAACCTGTTCTCGAGTTGACGATCACGCTCCGATTCATTGCCACTTGCGTTAGTTACTCCGACATTGCCTTTGCATATTGAGTCCGCCACATTACCATCTCGCTCTTTGGGTCGGAGGTCTGCCTTGCCATCTTCGAAGTGTACCAGGCTGAGGTGTTGGAGTCTCTATTGTACGAAGACGACAGGCGGGAAGTGGCACAGCAGTTTTAGAACAAATGGATCTTCCCTCATTGCTAAGAGGTCTTTTATGGCAAGTACATTTGAAAAATGACTCCATTATTATGACCTAGCGATACATCGCTTCTCTTAGACCGATGTTCGAGCGATAATCGGCCGATGTATATAACATCTCTCATACACTGGTGACCATCGTTCGCAATTCGGTCGTACATCGGTCGACTATTGGCCAATGTTTCGTTGAGCATCGACTTATAATCGGTCGATGTATGTTGCCTACCACTAAGCAACAATGACCCTCAAGTTCAACGAATACTGGACGATGATCGGCCTTACATCGACTGATCCTTAAAAGATGTGTTAATGATAGGTTTCCGATGAAAAGCGATGTGATACATCGGTAGAGACATCGTTGATTTTTAACTACAACTTATTTTCTACCGATGACCCCCGCCGAGGTGCCCGATGGCCTCATTCACCGTTCGATTACTATGGGTTTCCGGACGCCAACCAATCCATTTAAAAAAATGCATCGGTTGTCCATCGTGTACCCCATCGCTTGATAATGTGACTGATCAGTCACATTATCCAGCGATGGGGTATACAATGGGCAACCGATGCATTTATTATGAAAAACGGATTGGTCGCCGACCGGACACCCATGGAAATCGGACGGTGACTGTTGCCATTGTGCGCATAGGTGGGTGTCATCGGGGGAAAATAAGTTGTAGTTAAAAATCAACGATGTCTCCACCGATGCCCAACATCGCTCTTCATCGGCAACCCATCATTAACACATCTTTCAATGATCGGCCGATGTTTGGCCGAGCATCGGCTAATCGGCTAGTGTTCATTTAGGGTAATCGTGAGTTGGTGGCGGCCACAGACATCGACCAATCATCGTTCGATGTTTGACCAAAAATTGGCCCATAGTCGACCGATGTACGATCTAATTGCGTTGCGACCGATGGTCACAAATGTATGAGCGATGTAATATACATCGGCCGATTATTGCTCGAACATCGGTCAATGATAAGCGATGTATCGCTAGGCCATTAAAAGCGCGTAATTTTTCAAATGCACAACAGTGCTTGCCATCAAAGGCCCCGAAGTAATGAGGGAAGTTCCATTTGTTCTGGAACTGATGTGCCACTTCCAGCCTGGAGTCTTCGGTCGAAGAGGTCTCTCACACCACAGCTTGGTACTCTCCGAAGACGGCAGACCTTCGACAGAAACTACGAGATGGTGTTGTGGGGGGACTCAATATGCAAAGGCAAGGTCGGGGTAGCTGCAACAATTGGCAAGGAAGAGAAGCGGGATCGCTAACGTAAGACCGGGTTCCAAGCTAGCCCTCTGTCTGAACAAAGAAAGGAGAAAACACGTTTAAATTCTGCAGAATAAACATGATTTGGAGCAATTCCAGATAAACCTACATTGTCTCCTTGGCGATACAGTCCCCACTCGTCCCAGAAGCTCGTGGAACATCTTTGGCTCCGTTCGGATGAAAGACTTAAAGTCTGACGAATGCTCCGCCTCAAGCTTCCTGGTGAGAGTTTCGCACTGCCGAAACAGGGCTCTTCTCAAGATCAAATCTCGGACCCATCGCCGACTTTTTCGTCTTGGGGTTTATGCTACTCTCGTTCAGTTTCTTCCAACATTGCTGCCAAGATAACGTCATGTTGAAGCCGGCCTTGTGCGAATTGTAACTGCAGTATGGTTTATCTCAGATGTCTCGGTGCCAAACGCATTTGTGGTTGATTGACAATGCTAGGTAGTGTTGTTAATTTATACTACTTTTCCGAAAGACTCTTAATCGGCCGATAGACTCTTGATATACTTTGCATACTTTTCCCAAAAACAAAATACTCTGGAATACTACTAGGACTTAAGTACAAGTTTTTAAGTTTTAATTTAAAAGTTGAAATAGTAGAGCGAGATTTAATGACAACTGGTAAGGAATTCAACAATTCAGTTGCAGACGGTACAAAGGATTTTGCAAATAAGCTGGTTCTCCTGAAGTTTTCAGTGTTTCTCAAATCGTTGTGGCTTACATTTCTTACGAAATCGGGAAATATATTAGAAAATTCTTCTGGGAGCAAGCCCTTGTTAAGTTTGAACATTATACAAAGTTTTTTGCATTTTACGTCTATCATCAAGTGACATCCAACCAATTTCGTAAATAAGATTGTTAATTGAGAAAGATCTTGTAAGTCCAGTTACGATTCTAGCGGCTTCGTACTGTATTCTTTCTAATTTAGTTTTTTTTCAAATTCTGAACACTCGTTCCAAACCACAGAAGCTTATTCTTTAATTGGTCTTAAATATGAAATATATATTTGATTTAATGTTTTTCTGTTCATTTTGAATTTAAGCGCTCGCATTAAACCTAAAACATTTGCACTTGACGCAATAATATTGTTTATATGTTCGAGCCATTTGCCATCGTCGCTTAAAGTAACGCCTAAGTGCTTATGGTAGTGAGTAAAAGTTAATTCAACATTGTCAAATATGAGTTTAGGCGGAACTGCTGTTTTTGAATTTGCTATGAATAGCACCTCCGTTTTGTCTGGGTTAAATTTAAGCAACCATTGTTTAGACCAAGCTAATATATAATGTAAATCTGGTTCAAAATTCCTTCCAGGTCTGCGGCGTTAGACGTTGTTTGAGCAATGGATGTGTCGTCAGCAAAATACGGCAATACTTAATAAATTAACGACTATGTCGTTCACGTAAACCAAAAGGAAAAGAGGGCCTAGTATAGAGCCTTGAGGAACCCCCGCGTATATAGCTTTAATAGAAAATACACTTTGACCTACAATAACCTTTTAAGATCGGTCGGAAAGAAAGTTCTCTTTTCATCTAAGTGAATGACCGTTTATACCATTTTGACGCAATTTAAACAACAAATCTTTGTGCCAAACTCTGTCAAATGCCTTAGATATGTCGCAAAAAATAATGGCGGATATTAATCTATTGTCTAGAGAGAAACAAATTTGGTTATTTAACTCAATGTGTAAATATACATAAGAGGGGTAGGGTCTAAAGCCACTTTGGTTTTTGTAGAGTAAGTTGTTGATGTTCAAAAAGTTATATAAATGTTTGTACACAACGCGTTCCAACTTTACCAACGCAACTTAAGATGGATATTGGACGATAGTACGAAGGAGTATTGTCACCTTTTTTAATCAAAGTACTGAACGTACAGAAAACCAGCGAAGCGATTTCGCTTATTGAGAATAACCAGTGCAATGATTCTCATACATGTATCCATTTACGAAAAAAAAGAACTTGGTTCACTCGCAAAGACCTTCATCTTGTCTAAATGATAGTGGAAATAAGGCTTTCCATGTATTATTTGGATGAAGGCTTCTGTTAACCCTTTACTCCATAGATATACCTTCATAGCTTGGGCGAACAGTTTAGATCCATATCAGCTGGCACGTCTGTGCGATATGATTTGGATTTAAACTGTTCGCTTTTTTAATCATGATTTTTGTTTTGACCAGTATTCACAAATTTTAGATCAAAATCAGATGGCACTATTGTGCCAGCTGATCGGGATCTGAACTGGTCACCTATGTGATAAAAGGCGTATATATTGAGTAAAGGGATTTAAGGAAGAAATTATAATAGTGAAATTTGTGTACTGACATCCCAAAGACAGAATGAACACGAAAAATGATATAAAAAGTGAGACCCCATCGATGGGACATTTGCATATTCAATGTGTCACTGCGCCTATGATTTCATGTACTCCGAACAAAAATAGTAGTCATCCCTAGCTTAATCGAAAACGTAAACCGAGTAAACATCTTAACCTTTGGAAAATATGTAAATTATGCATTATTCCTGAAACAAATCATAGTCCGTTCCTTGGACCACTGATGGCCTTATTGTCGACGTGTCTCCTGCCAAGTACGTGATAGCTGGACACGTTCCGCGCTTGCTCGTAGCATGTTTCGAATACATAGATCTGTAAATCTTACATGTCGTTATTTCTGTACGAGTAATATCCGGTATACTAATTTTAATATGTAAAATTTACACATCTCCATAGTTTACTGATTACTGATCAAGCTTATATGTGGAAATCCAATATATAAACATATTCAGCAATGATGATTGCTTCATGTTCAGTGATTTACAACGCTCATGAACGCCTACCATCAAATGATAAACAAATGTTTGCAATATGTCTTTGAAATTTCAAGTGAAAGCATTTGCGCATTGATTTCATAAAGTGGACAATTGAAGAAAAATATGCTAAAATGGAAATTTATCATTATCGTTATCATGGCGGGTAATCAAACTGCACCTTACCATGACCAGATAAACACATGTCCGACACGTAATCAATTAAAGAAAAAAATTTAACATTTGGGAGACTCTTCAATATCAAATTCCGGCTGAAAACATGCATTGTTTTGATCCGCTCCTCTGAACTTGGCTTGTTCAGTTGTCACCGGCAAACGAAAAAACTCCCGGCTTGCGTATTTCTCTAGCACACCCATATGATTCCTTATGTGTGCTCGTACTTACCTTTAAAATCACTCAAACGAATTTTGGTTATTTAAACCTTCTGAATATATTATCCTTAATAATTTAAAATAAAGTTTGGATTCTTGCGACTTCCTTAAGGTCGTAAAACTAATGTAGAATAGTGTTTGTCTGTTAAAGTCTACTTATCCGTTAATCAGTGTATTGAGTCTGAGTCGCGTGTTTCCTGCTATATTTTCATATTTCTTATGTTCGATTGCTTTCAACGTTCCCTTTTCATCCATTTCAAACAGTTTCTTTAAAGTGAGATATTTTCGTGTGTCTCTGTATAACCGCTACCAGTTTTAAGTATTTTTTTACATAACAAGCTACTAGTATTCTATTCTCAGTTAATTTTCCAATATTACATAAAATATATGCATGTACAAAGGTAGATATTATTTTAATTAAGTCAATCATGGGCCCTTAATTTGTATTAAGTTTATCCTATCTCATTTTTTCTGGCGGAACTGCATGTCTGTGTAATTATTCACGTTCATTGGAGAAACAGTGTAAGAGATACGCTAGACGTCAGACTTAAGGGTCATTAATCATATTTTGCGTTAATAACCAAGTTTTATTGCAGTGCAGTGTCTCAAGTAACCCATAATTTTATTTCTTGCAGAAAATGTCAAAAGCAAAAAAAAAAGACAACATCTTTAGGCCGTTACACCAGAAGGACTCATTTAAGAAAAAACAACCAAAATGGACCTGTTTCAAATGTTTGTTAAGCTGTGTCCAGTGCTAAAGGTATTTCCACACTGGTCGCACTCTCTTTCTTTTTCTTCGCCGTGGTGGTTGCACCTAAAATATTCAAAAAGTACGTTTTATTAAACTCCACACAAACTCATTGAAGTTGGTAATTTGTCGTTGAAGCAAATCCCTATAAACAGATCGGCCGTAAATACAAAATGCACGTGTTTTATTTTTCCCTTCTGGCCTCCATATAATTAATTGTATTCCGCCATATTGTTTTGAATTGCAGGAAAATGCATTAAGTTTAGTCAATCGCCTAATTTGCTCAGTGGTATTTTCAGGTTTACTAAAACTTTTACAGAGAATGATTGTGTGAACGTTTTATGTTAAAATAATAAAATTATTCTTAATTGTAAAAAAATATCGAATATGCAGTCCATCTAAGATGTATATTTAGAAGAGTCGTAACGTATCTATGAAAACATGACGCACGTGTACTTTTGAGGCTCAGTGGAATGAGAGCAGTTTGAAAATAAATGAGCCCCATTTATTAAATACCAATGTTTTCTTAATATCTATTTTTCGAAAGTTTTGCAGTATATTCAAACAATTATTAGGTTTCTTGAAAATATATACATGTGAGGATACATTAACAAATTAATCGAGTATTATGTATGTATATTTTGTTATAATACTTAACATTTGTGTAAGCGTACCTTTTGTGAGTTTAATACTTTAAAATGGACATTATTTACCTGTGTCTTCTCAGTTGGGTTTTATCTGTAAATAACTAAAAACAATACGCAAGCCGGGAGTTTTTTCGTTTGCCGGTGACAACTGAACAAGCCAAGTTCAGAGGAGCGGATCAAAACAATACATGTTTTCAGCCGGAATTTGATATTGAGGAGTCTCCCAAATGTTACATTTTATTTCTTTAATTGATTACGTGTCGGACATGTGTTTATCTGGTCATATCAGTCAGAGAAATACGACGGCGATAGTCGAGGAAAAAAGTCACCTGCGCTTTATCATTTATTTTTCGGAACTGCACTTTACCATAAGGGATATTTGCTAATTTTACTGCGAAATATTGTTTAATTTGACCAAAACGTTTTCCTTGGGACAAGAAATTAAAAATGGAATTCAATTGTTGGTGTGATTACAGACAAAACTATCTTTCTTGGCGAAAAACATACAAAATGACAAATTCACCTGCACTTTACCCTAAACATTCTTGTTCATTTCTCGCCGATTCAGTTTCCATGACCGAGGAACCTTGTTTTCAACTTGGAGTTTATATTCCATCTAGGTACCAAAAGATTCGGAAAAATGTGTAGCAGGTTCTTAGGTACGGTATATCTCAATTTTACGAGTTATTTATTAAATGAGTAAAAGTAAAACACTTACAAATTTTTATCCAAGATGGCGGACTTTTGTTTACAAAATGCATAGTAAGGTGCAGTTTGATTACCCGCCCTGGTTATTGTTAATGATAAAAAATAAAAAAATAAAAATATTTTCGTGAAACAAACAGTTTAGCCGCGGAACAAACGTTCAATATTGAAATGGTTTTAAAATGACAAAATAAAGATAATGTTTTCACTGTTATTTTGAGCTTCGAATTAGCAGAAAAGATATATTAAATATTTCAGATATAATCTTTAGCTATTGTAATATCCTAACATCGGGAATATCGTTTATATCTCTACCAAAAGGTAACATATCTGTGGCTCGCTAAAGAATCCCTGGTGGCTAACTCCCCCCCCCCCCCCCCCCCGATAAAATTGGTTTACAATTGTCGATTGTGTTCTGAATTAGGGGCAGCGCAGTGAAGCAGTCAAGTATTCTTTTAGCGCTACTAACGTGACAAGAGCCAACTTTAACACGTAACAGGAAACTTGGGGACTACTTTACTTACTCTGATAACTCTGAAATGCGTAAATCGCCGGTGGTTTGATCGTTTTGGTTTGATACCGATTTCAGAATTGTGATTAGTAAAACCAGCTTCGCTGGTTAAAAAGTGGAATTACAAGAGCTTTTTTCCATATATAAGGGAATTTACCAAGTTGGATTGATCTATTTAATAAAATACATAGCGGTTTGCAAATGGATTTACACGTTTCTTTTAACATTTTATTACTAGTAGACATTTACGAATGTAAGTGGAAGTGGGATTGAACATCGGAATAAGGTAAAAATTGAGGGGTTGTCTCAAACAAATTTAACATTGAAAAATACGCCAGACCAGTTAAAATCGTAAAATTGATTTTTACAATCTTTAGTGCGCACCTTTTCTAACAAATCGCATTGAAACATTTTACACTCAGTCTATTCGAAGCAAAAGAAATAAATTTGCATTTTTTCTAGTAGACCAACCCCACTTGTTTTCTTCGTGTAATAAGTTTTGAACAGTTTCTGAAAGAAATCATCTTCGATGGCTCTATATAGAGCAGATAGATTTATAAGTTTTTATATCTGCAACTGCATGTTCAACTGCGATTCGATAATGCGCCACGAGTCGGTTAAAACGTCGGGCATGGTGACGATTATCCATTCGACGAATCTGAGCACTTGTATAAGGTGTCACAAGTTGGTTTCTGTAAGAATAAATTTTATCAGCTAATAACACACAGTTTTCAGGAATGGCAGGTCCTGGCCTATGCGGGTCATTTTAATGTCCAAGAAATCCTGTTTCTATATGTTAAATGCAACCATTATTATCGACAATAATTTGCGTATGTATAAAGTGGTATGACCTGTGACCTGAATAATGCTGGTGTTGGTTGCTTACATCTATGACATATAGCATCAGGAATCTTTGGCCAAATTACCGCGATAACTTGACCATTCTGCAACTACAAGCCACTGCAAATAGTCATTTAAGGGTCCACTACACTCCTTGAATTTTCGTCACAAAAATATCAAAATCTTAATAGCGGCAAAATGCCGTTCAAAGAAACTTTGAATAAATAAATCTTACTGATGTATCTTTATTTTGCATATGGTAAGATACGTTAGAACAGTAAAGAAAAATAGCGAGATCTAAAAGGCCATAAACTTCTATTTGCAAAAATTCACAAAAACTAAACAACATCATTTTAAATACCCACATGAGTTATATGATACTGACAACAATATCTTGTGTCATCCTGACTTACATATGTAAATTTTGTAAACTATATGAGATATTAGGTAAAATGTGTTTGCCCTTCAATTTCCTGGTCGCTTCTTAGTCGCGTAAACGGGTGACAAACCATGGTTTCTCTTTTATTAGTTGAAAGTTCTTTACAAAGTACACAACACTTTCTTGCCAGTATCATGACACTCATGTGGGAATTTAAAATAATGTTTTGTATTGCTTAGTTTTTGCTTAGAATTTAAGCAAATAAAAAATTATAGAATTTGTAGGTCTTGCTTTCTTTCTTTACTGTTCTTTCTGTTCTTTGTATATGTAAAATGAAGATACCCTAATAAACTTTATTTGGACAAAGTTTAATTGAACTGCATTTTGCTGTTATTGAGATTTTGATAATTTCTCTTTTTTTATCGATGAACGTGCATGGAGGAGTGCATTGAACCTTTAAATGATCACTCAAGATCGATACAATAAGTTAAATGAGTTATACGATAATATGTATAAAATATACTTGGCCTTAACACTATGACTTGGTATTATAAAGATTTCAGAAGTTTGAGAAAACCCCTTCGTTAAATCACCGATTCGGTCTTCCAATTCCGTTTCTACTTACATTCGCAAATGTCTAATACCATCCTCGCCGTTCGCCTTTTTAGCTCACCTGTCACGTAGTGACAAGGTGAGCTTTTGTGATCGCAATTTGTCCGGCGTCCGTCCGTCGTTCGTCGTCCGTAAACTTTTACTTTAAACGACATCTCCTCTTAAACCCCTGGGCCAAAGTTAATGAAACTTGCCACAGATGTTCCTTGCATGTAGCTCTTCTAAATTTGTTCAAAGAAATCATTTCCATGCAGAACTCTGGTTGCCATGGCAACCTGAAGGAAAAACTTTAAAAATCTTCTTCTCTGAAACCACAAGGCCTAGAGCTTAGATATTTGGCATTTAGCACCCTCTAATAGAACTCTACAAAGATCGTTCAAATTATTTTCCTGTGGTCAAAATTGGCCCCGCCCCAGGGGTCACTTCATTTTACATAGACTTATATAGGAAAAACTTTAAAAATCTTCTTGTCTGAAACCACACGGCCTAGAGCTTAGATATTTGGCATTTAGCACCCTCTAGTGGAACTCTACAAAGATTGTTCAAATTATTTCCCTGGGGTCAAAATTTGCCCCGCTCCAGGGGTCACTTCATTTAACATAGACTTATATTGGAAAAACTTTAAAATCCTGTTGTCTGAAACCACAAGGCCTAGAGCTTAGATATTTGGTTTAAGCACCCTCTAGTGGAACTCTACAAAGATTGTTCAAATTATTTCCCTGGGATCAAAATTGGCCCCGCCCCAGGGGTCACTTCATTTTACAAAGACTTATATAGGAAAAACTTTAAAAATCTTCTTGTCTGAAACCACAAGGCCTAGAGCTTAGATATATGGCATTAAGTACCCTCTAGTGGAACTCTACAAAGATTGTTCAAATAATTTTCCTGGGGGCAAAATGGGCCCCGCCCCAGGGGTCACTTCATTTTACATAGACTTATAAAGGAAATCTTTAAAAAATCTTCTTCTCACGAACCACAATGCGTACAGCTTATATATTTGGTAAGTAGCAATGTCTAATGGATGTCTACTAAATTTGTTCACATTATGTCCCCTGGGCCAAAATCCGCCACGCCCTAGGGTTCTCTTGGTTTACATAAAGTTATATAGGAAAAACATGAAAATCATTTTTCTCCAAAACTTATAGGACTAGATCTTAGATATTTGGTGCTGAGTATTGTGTAGAGACCCTTTATCATCTTTGTTTAAAAGTTGGCCCTTGGGTCAAAATTGTCCCCGCCCCGGGGGCCCTTAATATGTGAAAAAATGCAAACTTTAAAATCTTTCTACTGGAAACCTCAATGCCTAAAGCTTAGATATTTGGTTCGTAGCATTGTCTAGTGGATATCTACCAAGTCTTTTCAAATTATGTGCCCTGGGCCAAAATTGGCCATGCCCCAGGGTTCTCTTAGTTTACATTGATTTTTAACAGGAAAACATGAAAAATCATTTTTCTCCGAAACTAATAGGACTAGATCTGAGATATTTGGTGTTAAGTTTTATGAAGAGACTCTTTACCAACATTGTTTAAATGTTGGCTCTGGGGTAAAACTGAGAGTACTTTTGTACTCAGGTGAGCGATTTAGGGTCACCATGGCCCTCTTTTTTGTTTGCAAATTTCTAACTCACATATATTTAAAGTAAAAAAGGAGGCCAAAGTTTTAGGGTAAATTCGGATAAATTTGCGGAAGAATCGTCAATATTTGAAATGGATACAAAATAATCGTTTAAAGTATTTGCTTTTTACTGTCTGTAAATGCGTATTGATCTTGACTATTCGGAAGATTTGAAATTAAAGGTGGAATTATTTCACTATTCTTGTTACTTTTTACGTAATATTTCAATAATTTCCAATATTTTTTTAGGATTTGTTTGTTTCGCATCAGCCAAAGTCTCATCAATAGACGAGAAAAATACTTCTTTCGCGTGTGATTTGAGATTATTTACTTTGTTTCTTAGTTTTTATATTGTGACCAGTCTGACTCGAGGTTTGTAATTTGTGGTTTTTAGGTTGTTTATCTTTTAATTTCATGAACTTACGAATTGTAGAATCAAACCATGGTTTATATATTATGTATTGGAATCTGACTAAAGAATAATCTCGAACAAATTCGTTGTGTTTCTAAGAAAAATAATTCAGATCGATGCAAATATAAATAGTTACAAAGTACGTGTTTTATAGATTGTAATGACTTTACTAATGGTATCTGGAGAATTATTATTTTCAATGTTTAAGTATTGTCCAAATAGGGACGATCGAAATAAATTAAGTGTAGTAAGGCACATGTGACCTATTATTGATATATAAGTACCTTTCGAATTAACATGTAAATGATGCACATGTACAGACATTGAATGTCAGATAAAATGACATTTTCAATTTTTTCATGTCGCAGTCATTTCTCTGAGTGATATAAGCAAGAAATGTTGGTTCAATTTGTATTTCGATATGGTTAATATGTAGCAAACATCATACGAACACTAGAATTGAATTATAATTATCCATATCGTCATATTTGACATCAGAATAGCCGATAATTCCTAGAAATAGTCTGTCGCAAAGAGGTCTATATTAATATTAACGTAAATCTTAAGCTTAATAGGAAACAAAACATCGAAGGCCATATTTTAACGGGTATGGTTTAGTTTATTCGAAGTAACTTAAAATTATACAATTCTCCGATAAACTGACTAACAGAGATTTGTGAAATGATTGTCGCAAATATACTGTTCATGAACGTTAAATGCTTTTAACCTTACTTTTACAAACGTAGACGTCATCAATAAACATTTAACTTTGGCTTACTAAGTCTTAATATATAATTATGTGGAATGAAACAAACTAAAAAGCAATCGTCGAATCACCAAATCTAAGATTAATTGAGAAAAAATAAAATTACAGGTGGGACGTTAGAATTTGTCAGGTACGTTAAATAGTATACTGACTTGCTCGTCCGTAGTTTTGAAATTATATTTTCGAATCTTTGTTCTTCGTTTTTCATGCAGTCTTATTTTTCTATTGAAGTAAAACATGCCTTGGTGGCAGTTTATATATTGATTGCATAGCAGAAAATTTAAAATTGACTGTCAAGTACGTTAATGCCAGGTACGTGTACATGCAACACGATTCTTTAAATAAAAAGGTTATTTCCCCTACTTTTTCATTTTCTTGGCACTATCTAACGTATGCACACATATTTTGCCCTTATACATGGGTAACAACAGAAATATTTGAGCACAAACACAACAGATTAGTACCATGTCAGGTACGTTAACTGTTTTACAAATCGAGGTTTGATTCATTACTTTCAATGATATAGTTAGAAATATACTAAGTTTATTACAATTACAGCAAACCAATTGTATATACGACTATGTTACTTTTCAACTGTTTGAAACAGTTCAAGTTTTGAATAGTTGAAATTGTTGGTCAGGTACGTTAAAAATATTCACATTTTTAAGGTACATTTTAAAGCTAAAATTATGCAGTGTGTCCGCAAAAACTATTTCCTTTCCTATAAATAAGATTTGAAGTGTTTAAATTACAAGGAAATGTCATATGAAATTGGCTTTGTTTTTTTTTCAACCGATTTTGCAAAGTTCGGGTATTTATTGTTTGTCTTTGATTACGTAGGAGTTGTTTTTTTACATGTATACCTTAAAATATTTTATTAAGCCTTTCCTAATACAAAGACACTGTCCATAGTAATCTTGTCATACAAGGGTACATTTAAAAACGTATTAATTGTTCGACTCAAATGAATGTCATTGAAATTAAGGTGATGTATAAAACATATAACGTACCTGACTTTTAAAATTGGTAGGTCATTTATAAGCTGAAATTCATGGAACAAGTGTGTCAATAAATGACCCCATTGTCATTTTACGTAAGGTGGAATGTTTAAAATTGGTTTTATAGTTATTTATGCAAAATGTTAATGTTTATTTTTTCACAATTTACAATGTGCGAATGCTGAGTTAACTGACATTCAGTGACAGACGCATTCAAATGATTGAGTATTACTGAAACGATGCATTCAAATTACATATATTGCGTGCTCATGTACAAATCATTAGAATGTTTCAGTTTTGTGAAATGATGCATTCAAATCGCAATATAATATATGCACATATCTATATATTATAAACGCGTTTTTTTGCTAAAGTATTACTGAAGATGTACCATCCGAACAGTCATGTATACCATGCACATGTACAAACACATTCAAATGGTTATTAATAAAACAGTGCCATTCAACATAACCATGTAAACAATGAGCATGTACAACCGCATTCAGTTATTTAAGTGTTTGTAAAGTGTTGCCATGTAACTAATGCACATATACAAGAGCATTCGAATATTCAAGTATTACAGAAGAAGTGCTTTTCGATTTACCGTGTAAGTAATACAAATGTTCAAACGCATACAAATGTCTAGTTAAAGTTCAACTGAAATAGTGCATTCAATTACCTTGTAAATAATGCAAGTGTACAATCGCATTATTAGATAATTTATCAATAACCAGACAGTCACGCGACAAGCATATTTAGTTCGGATAAATACCTTTGAAAGAATATGTAGATTTTGTTCACCTTGTATAAAGAAATATTGAAGTTGCCTCTAATATTTCTAAGCACCAAAGGGAACAAGCGTGACTTGCTATATACAGTAACGCAAGTAATACTTTACATAATTGCAATCTAATGAACAAGGAACATTGTGAAAAGTGAAATTTTGATAAATACGATGTCCGGCGCAGCAAAAGGGAATGGTTGACCACTGTTCAGTTACTGTTCACAGATATTAGAATAAATATCAATATACTAAGCCTTTACTGATATTAACAATTGCAATTCCCAAAGTACCTTAACATACTAGACTAAAAGCACAGAAAAAAACTTTTGTTTTCCCAACAAAATCTCTATTTCAAAAGAAAAGTAATAGTTACCTTAAAGGATATAGCATAATTTCGGTTAGTCTTAAGGTGATATCATTTGTCACAATATACTGTTAAAGTAGGGGGGAGTGTGGTGACCTATTTTCATAAAATTCATGTTATTTAATAATTATAAATCTTCTTATTACTTCAGATATCAATTGTAGGGCATATAAATGTTACAGTTCACTCAGGAATTATAAAAAATTAGAAATATGAAACAATTTCTCTCACTGAGTGTAGCCTTATTGCCGGGAGTCCAAACTTCCAAATTATCCACCATAGTATTAAACTACAGTCACAGGAAGGTTGTCTATATCAAGGTTAACAATGTCTTAGAATTTAGTTCAATAAACTTTACTAGAACAATAGCAAAACATGTTTCTCCCAGCGACTACAAAAGGAAAATTTGACATTCATGTTTGCATTGTTTATAACTATTGTTCTAGTAAAGTTTATCGAACTAAATTCTAAGACATTGTTAACCTTGATATAGACAACCTTCCTGTGACTGTAGTTTAATACTATGGTGGATAATTTGGAAGTTTAGACTCCCGGCAATAAGGCTACACTCAGTGATAGAAATTGTTTCATATTTCTATTTTTTTTATAATTCCTGATTGACCTGTAACATTTATATGCCCTACAATTGATATCTGAAGTAATAAGAAGATTTATAATTATTAAATAACATAAATATTATGAAAATAGGTCACCACACTCCCCCCTACTTTAACAGTATATTGTGACAAATGATATCACCTTAAGTGTAATTTTCTAGTTTAAGATATTTGTAACCTAAAGAAAAAACCCATTACAGCAAATCAATACTACAAAAGAACAAGATTTACTCAGAAGTTTAAGCTCCTCGTTGTGAGATTTATATATAAAAAAAAACACAAAAAAGCCACACGAACTTCTGTAAATTATTTACATTTGATTTAAGGTTTCAAACAACAGAAAACACACTGTGAGCGAAAAACACACAGCATTTCGAATTGCCTCCCATTGTGATTGTATAAAGGTTAATCGTTCTTGTAGTATCATTAAGATCCGCGGCATGTCAATTTTCGAATATTTCGCGCTAGGTTATATGCGCGAAACCGATTCCCAACGAGATTTAACCATTGAATATCAAATACAGGCGCATATTTGTATGCCCGAGCGAAAAGAATTTGAGTAATCAGTGCGAAGACTGATCCCCGCGAAATTCAAAGACACAACAGCAAGATTACAAACAGTACATGTATAATTTAACAAAGTTAATGTGCTGACACATATCGGTGACTAAAAACTGCCGTCTTCGCCGGACAGTTCTGGTACCACTCCAGTAATTGATTCAATGTCACGTTGGCATATTACGCGTTTAGGACTTTGCGTGGCTGACGACTTTGCGAACACGTTGCCATTATATGTCCAGTAAGAATGAATAAGGTTTGAAGATTAAGCTGACATCAATTGTTCACTAGATTGTAGTTAAATTTCGTGAGATCTTCTGTAATGAAAATCTTGTCAGGGTTACCTTTTAGGTTCCGTTTACCTGCCATAATGATAACGCGATGTTTCACAGATGTTATAATGAACTTTACGATAAGTTGCTTTTTGGATAGACCTACAGGATGACACGTTTCAAGGTTGGAGGACTTGAGAATGAATTTGCTGGAACTGACTTCATCCTGAATAGATCCTTCTGTAGATGCAGTGTCTACGCCTAGTGGAACTTTTAATAAAGTATCACTTTCGGTAGTGTTGTCATCAGTAGATACGGAAGCGGATCCGGTGTTTCCAGATTTGGGTTAAGGATTTAGTATGTAGGTGTTAATAAATGATGCTATGTGGCGAGCTAAGTCACCTTCCGTCGTGATCTCCTCCGGCACAGGTAAGTTGTTGATTCGAATGGATTTACGACGACCGTATTGCTGAAGGTCGTTGAGGTCGTTTTCGAGAATCTGTATACGTTGTGAATTGGCACTAATGGTTTTTGACTGGTTTTCAATTAACACAGATTGTTTGATAATCACCTCCTCTTAACGTTTTATTGTATTCAGCAGTTTGTTGTTGCTTTCGTGCAGAGGCTCAACTATGGACTTTTCGTAGCGTGCGATAGCACCTTCCATGGATTTTTCAATGAGAGTTGAAAACATTGGGGTGAACTCTTTCAAAAGGAGCTATCGTGAAACGCTTGAAGAATCGTTTCATTCGTCAACTGCAGTTTGGAAAAGATGATTTTCATCGGTGAAAAAGTACCCATTTGGGATTTTTAGACATGTTTAAAGTTCTCGATCGGTGAAAATATTTACAAATAACCGATTGACAACCTGTCTACAAACGATCATGACCGATCGACATCCTTTCTACAATCATAATCACGTATACTACTATAAGTACTCTTATTTCCCAAGAACAGTCACATATTGGAATGACCTTCCCCATGATATCCCCTCACTCCTGACCATTGAGCAGTTCAATACAGCTATCTGCTGTATTGAACACCAATCACCATAGCTCTGCATACTCTTACATTTATCCTTTTAACATTTCACCCTGTATATCTCGTTTTAACTCTTAATCTTTGTCTTACCGACAGTCTTGGTCTTCGACGCGCACATATCTACGTCCCCGCGAGGGGTTTGACATCAAAGGCAGATAGATAGATAGATCACCGATCGACAACCTGTCTACCACCGATATACACGATGGGCCATCGATAATTAAACGATCAAATAATACTCACCACTGATAGAATACAGATGAGAATTAATGTGCACCAGTAACCCATGAAATATTTGTTAAACACTTGTCAATCACAGATGGCTGTTTACACACAAAACCAGAAATATAATAACACATGACAACTGATGAAAACATCGATTAACTTAAAATAAAAAAAACCGATTGGGCACCGACCGTCTGTGAAACTGGGGTCTCAGTTTTCCCGCTGCACGTGGGTAAGCGGTTTGTTCATTTTGTTCATATTCACTTGCATGTGGAAAATCTGCGGACACAATAATCTTCTTCTGCAATAAGGATTGCAGGCCTATTCCGGTTGACTGCAGTAGGGCTGGTATGTAACAAATTCACTTTACAACCGTCTTGATTTCTGCTATGGTTTCCAATCAACAGTTATTCCAGAAAGTTCTGTCGCCTACCTGTGCCCATTCCAGTGTGAATTTAGAATTTTAACGTATGCGTATTTAAGGTTTTGAACAGCATACGTTAGTTGCACATACTGAAACAGTATTTCATATAATATAGTGCCTGGAAGTTCCAAGATCACTGTCGTAAAGGTTTTAGATATTGAATGTCATACATCTTAAATATTATAACAATGTTCACAAATTAAATGAGATGTTTGAATTGACTTTATATGTTTATACCAGGAAATATTCAAACAGTCGAATTTACCGATTGTTTTTATCTCTGTTTTTTTTTCAAACCGAATTACCTCATTATCTTGTATGTTTGTGTCCAAATGTTTTTTTTTTAAATTCCAGTTTGAACTTTTCGATGGCGTCGATTAATCCGGAATTCGTCTCTGGTAAAGAATATTTTAGGCCAGAGAAAATAAATTATTAGATTCTCATCCGGATTTTGGGGAAAAAAGGGGCGGGCGGGAACTTTTTAATTTTTATTTTTTATTAACGAAGATGGTATTTCCGGATGGTCTAAAATCCGTTCTGTACGGAACAGAATATGTTTCGATATTTTACCAATAATTTTTTTGGGGCGGGTGGTTTTGGACATGGGAGGGCGGGGATGAGAATCTAAAATATTTTTTTCTCTGGCCTTATGAATTGTAAGTATTTAACAAACTCTTGATAGTCACGATGCATGTTTTTCTTGAAGCTTTCGTTCACAGTTTTAAGGATATGACTCACTTGTTTACATGATGTCCTTGCAGTATCACCACTGGATTCTAAATTAAAAATATTCAAGTTTTGTTGGATAAGATTCATGTTCAAAACAAAGCTGGGAAGATTTGCTTCGTTAAAACGGTCTTCGCACCAGGTTAGTATAGCAGACACACAGGAACTGACAGAGTGCTCTTGACCGCTAGCTTCATCTGAAGACATAGGTTTCTGTTCACAATCTTCAATATGGAACAACACGGCTGTTTTGATATCATAAGATTTAAGACAACCATTCAGTCTATCTTTGATTTGGCTAAAAATGAACTTGAGCATCATAAAAGCGTGTTTATGATGTTCCTTTGCATCACGCAGCTTAGGAAGTTCCTTGTCATAACAGGATATTCTCCAGCACGTAGCGTCACCTTTACAATTCTCTCCGCATCTTTCGATGCCATTATTATCATGCCTTTGGGGGGACTTTGGAAACTTTGGGAGACTATGAAAACTTTGAGGGACATTGGAAACTCCGGGGGACTTTGGAAACAGGAAGTATCTGTTTTCTTGTTTGAGAATTTCTTGTGGTTTACATTTTGAGTGATCGATTAGAAAAATTGGATGGAAGTCTACTTTTATTTTCTCTCCAAGTTTGCCTGAAATTGAGTCAAGCATTTGATCTTGCATCCATGGAGCAATTTCTGATTTAATTTGTTTCTTCTCAATATCTTCACTGGTGTGATATCTTATTATTTCATCACCTTCGACCCGACAGCACAGATAAGGGACATTATTTCCTGATATGGGTAGCCATTGAAATTTTAACTCCGATTTGTCGTTTGGCTTCACTCTGAGGCACCCTAAATCTAAGTCTAGTGAGCAGTAGCTACATCCGGTTCCACCAGCATCACACTTCAGTCTTTTACAATTTCGTTCGAGAACGTTTATTATTCGTTCATTGAACTCCTTTTTCACTTCAACCGTTTTTAAAAACGCATCATTACACTGAATCTGCATTGAACCTGGACACGAGTGAATGAAGGATATGTCACTCAAATCGCAAAACTTCGACAAAGGTAGCTTGACAAGAAAGTCGAATTCAATTCCATCCATTATAACCCGCGTCTTCTCTTCCATACTTCCACATCTTTTTATCTCTGTTTCCGCGCATGATAAATCTGAATCGTCAAGAAACTGTTTAAGAAGTCTGTGAAGTCCATCAGAGATTACGCGAATTTGATCATCTTCATAGTCCACAGATATCAGCTCAATAATGCTTTCACAAATTTTCTCCATTGCTATATTATAATATTGATGTCTGAAACAATAATATTTCAAATTCTGCGATTTGGTAAAACCACTATTTCAATTGTTTTCATTCGGACTACCAATATATCTTAAATAATTGTATCCATACTGTCGACTTAGCTTCGTCATCCGACGTCGGATGGATCTGTAAAGTCATAATTTGGTGTGGAACAGGAGAGAAACCTGTAAAAATGAAATATAAACAATAAACAAACTTTCTTACCGACTATAACTAATGATAATAATGGCACTAATGACATAATTTTGCATTAGACCCTTTACTTTTTGTGTTAAGTGAAGTAACTGTTATCATGCTTCTATTGAAAATAAACAAAAGTGACTAAATAACGGAATAAATATTTTTAGTGATAGTACCATTATTTTCAAACTCGATTATGTTTTCGGAAGATATTTCAGATGGTTTGTTTCATAATATGTTAAGTTACCTTAACGTCTATACTTTTAAAAGAATATGTCGGTCGATTTGTCGGTGAAAAAGTGCGATCTCAAGATATTTTATTCTATGTCACGGAAGCACTAAATCTAAAGTTGACATTTCATTTTTTTCATATTTAATGATATGTAAGTACATAGAGAAAATAGCCATTAAAGTACAGGAAACATCTAAAGATAAAAATAGAAAGGAGTAGGTTCACGAAGGCCTAATATTGGCTTTAAAATATGTAAAATTTTAAATTTCGTTACATATCTTAAATTTTAATGCCATTGAATACATAAATAGTTATACTTTTCATATCTTAAAATTTTATATTGATTACTGCTAAAGGTGTTTGACAAGGGGCCATCAAAATTGCTAAAAATGAGGAAAATGTGCAAACATTTATCTTTCACAACATATTTTAGAGGTTTTCGATAATAGCACACATCTCGACCAAAATCAAATTTTAACCATGAACACAGCACACATATATACAAAGAAAATGCTTTAAATTAGTTTGGTCGAAGCCTGTGCCCAATGTGAAAATCACTAAAATATGATGAAAAATTAATTTTAAAAAATGCATTTTGGCAAACGTTTTCAAATTTCAAACGTATATGACATACTTATTTTTTATTTTGGTTTATGGGTTCATCTTATCGTTTTATCTTTTCAGAAAACAACCATTATAGATTATAAAAAAGCACACTTTCAGTGCAGTGATGTAAATGCAGTTTGAGACTTTGAGATAATTTTAGGCCAATTTTAAGCCTTCGTGAATCTACCCCTTTATGTTACTAAACTAAATCGAATTATTACATGCCAGTCTCAGTTGCACTCTTAAAAGAAATCTGTTTCTGATGTACAGTATATCAAACACACTGACATCTTAATTTGTTGATTATATTACTTAGTTTAGTGACCATTTTATTCTATAGACTGCGTTAAAAGCCGCATCTATCACATCCTAATGTATATGTATTACATTAATAGTGAACCTTCTGACACAGCTTGATATCTCTGACGGAAAAACAATTTGGTTCTGCACTGTAGTGTAGGTGCTGTTCTCTTCGTCATTATTATAACAATAAAGTAATACCCCGCTATTAAGACCACAGATTTGACTGGCATAAGTGGTTTGGTTTGGAGTTATAGTCTCAATATTGACATTGTTAACTTATAATATCTGGTTCTTTAATAGCATGTTCTGATAAGAGTGTGTGAGAGGGGATATTCTAATTATACTATGTTTTTTATGCGGGGTTCTCCAGCATTTTACTGCAGGCATATCTTTCTTATGTAAATAGGTAGATTCTCTAAGCCCATCCAGTATTTAGATAAATAAAAGACCAGTAAAACCAACAATTTTAACTGATGTAGTAGATAAATGTTAATTTCTGAGATAAATATATATGAAAATGTTAAATAATAATCACTAGTATTGCACTGTTTAAACACGTGTACTTGTATTCACTCGCATATATACTAAGCAACGGCGTTTAGAAACAAATACCCCTATGATGATCTACAGTCCTTTGTTAGAATAAGTTCCCAGCTAGAGACCCAATCATTTGAAATTCACAGGAGCGCTATTTGTGTAGTGTGGCGAGGGTAAAACGTCTCCCCGTACATAAAGTCAATACTGTTATTAGTAAAAAAAACTGTTACCGATGTCATGAAGTGATGGTTACCTATATCAGGGCTATCCGATCATCCTTTTCTTAAGGGGTTGCCCGGTAGCTCATTCTTGGGGGTTGCCCGGTAGCTCAGTTGGTTGCGGCGCCGGAATTGCAGGGCTAGGCGCTGTCGCCGTGACGGTTCTGGCTCGCTCCCAGCTAGAGGCACTATCATTTATAATATAGTAATATTTTCTGTATCAGATGTATACTGAATGGAATAACAGTTGTCTTAATGATATTGGCATAAAAAGTTTTAATGTGACGGTCCTAATGATTTAATTATGAATTAATACATGTATATCATTTTTTATTCAACAGCTTGTTACAATTGATTAATTATGAATGCCAATAGATAAATATGGAACGTCGCCTGTGAACCAATATGCCGTTGAGCAAAAAACTACCAGCAACATCACTACAGAGCGTAATATTGTATTATAAAATTATAATTTACCAATCTTTCACTGATGCGAAATTCATATCTTTTTGTTGAAACACTACACAAAAAGTGTATGATGTGACTAACTTATGTTTATAATTGATATAATGTGGTAACGTATAGGCCCATGAGTCCGGGTAAACCTATTATATACAAGAGTCTATATGTTTACATATTCGCTTTATCTGGTACGCATGTGCTTTCGCATACCGACGCACATAAACGCACGCACGATTGTTTTTGTATAGTTATTGTAGAATGATGCTTGTTGCTACATTTTGGTACGTTCGTTCAGCTCTAAAAAATTCAAAAAAAAAGAGTCATATTTTCAAGATTTGATATATTCGCGCGTATAATTGTGACGAATTTGTTTGTGTTAAATATATGGCTCAAAAAGTATAATTAAAGAATATGATATAAAGATCACAATACATAATAATGTTTGTGTTTTGTAACAGAAATTGTTCTGTTGCGAATGTTCATTCAAAGCCACCTTCAATACTCATAAAGCTCTTACCATTGTTAATGATTCCCTTTTTAAATACAAATAGTAACTTATTATTATTTCAGCAGTTCCAAATAAAAGTAACACAATTGTATTAATAAATTCCAACGTTTCACAATATAGAGGAGCGACAAATATTTCGTTATAAAGTATCTAGTTGCGGTTAATAATTATCTGACTACCAACTTGAAAGTCGCATTTTGGTAACTTAAAACCTTGCTTTTATTTCGTACTGAATGCATTTTGTTAAAAGAAAGATTTATAAATAAAATCAATGTAGACGATCTATATTGATAAGTGTGTACAAGACGGGCACGTGACTGACAAATGAATTAAAATATAAGTTTGGTATATTCATATTTCATTTTTTATTCTTTTTAACGGGTATATAATATATTATCCATATACCGCCCACACTCGTTGTGTTAAACTCGCTTACGTCGAAATATCGGTTATCTCGAAATAATTTTACGATCCCGTCAAAATGTGTTCTTTTTACATATAATATTATGCTGCCTAACTCGAAATCGAATTAAACAATGTTTTCATAAGTCGAAGTAAGTTTAGAACCCGCCGGCTAAAATATACTAATAGTATGCAAAATCATCGGGTAAGTCGAAGCGTGAAACTTGACGCGGTCGAACAATGCGCGCGGCTTCTTCAAAAAGAGAACTTGTCGGCAAACGATATATCATTATTTAATAATAATTACGGTTATCACCTGTTCAGTAAACTTTTTGCATATTTAAAGCATTCGGGTGTAAGATATTCATATTCTTAAATGTAATTATTTTCAGTTTTTAGAAAAAACAACAACATTTAATTTCAATAATAATGACATTTTGACAACAAGGCCAATAAAATATGAGTTCATCCGTTTAGGACAACAAACGCAAAAACATTATCCAACAGAGTGAAGACGACGACGATGTTTCACAAACACCGAAACTTTATGATGATGTTATTTTTCATGTAATAAATATAAAATATAATCGAGTTATATATTTTTTCTGTCTTGTTTAGATAAATTAATTGATCCATTGAAATGTACATATACGTGTTCTTGGGCATAAACGCGTACTAGCACTCACAATCATGTCAGAATTAGAAACATATGGGTATAATATTTGTGCATTGTACGGTACCGACGACTTCGACACAACGAGTGTGGACTCTACATGAACAATAAACAATTAATAGAAAAAGGAAAAGAGGGTTGGGCATTAAGTTCTTTAATATTATCAGGAGCCCTTCTCTACCCTTCAGGGCATTAAAATATTGTTTATCTGAAAACACAAAACATCACTTAAATACCCACATGCTCATATGATACTAACAACAATATGTGATATTATTTTGTCTAACAAATGGATTAAATATGAGTTATTATAAAACGTATAGTAGCGAAGAGTAAAGACGTGTTTTCCTCAGCTCCGGAAAATACTTATATTTCATCGATTTAAAATGTCGAACATTAGGAAGATATATATGATTGTGTTGTGCTTTTGATGGGCATTCTGATTCTGTGGAAAATATTGGAATTACTTAATATATGAAGGTACATTTTGCATTTCTTCTGAAAACAATAGAATACAATAGAGTTTATTTTGTGAGATTTTGTGAGACAGCGAACTTCGCTCAGGACGACTAGGAAAGTTTCACCCGAATTTATCGATTATAGCTTTAGATCAAATATGATCAGGGTGTTTATAATTGACCTAACGGTTACAGTTATTGTTGAAATAATTGCCTAGGATGGAGTGTTATGGTTTATCGGAGGTCCCTATAATTTCCAATAGTCCAACTGAACTATGTAGTCCTATCACCAAAAGGAGTGAAAGTCGATATCATACTCTGGAGCATGCGCAAGGAAGGCGAAGAATCTCGGGGGAGGAAACTGGTTATGATGTTGGTTCTCTTCCGGCATACACATTAAATACAAGTCAAGAACAAACACTTATGAAGCAATTTTATACCGATATAACGAATCCAAATGTTCGAATACCACAATCCGTTTTTTATACAAGTGCCCAAAATTGCCATGGTAACACACAACAATCTTATTGTACGTCACCTGAGAATAAATCACAGATTCCAGGTACACAATTTAGCTGTGTGCTTGACAGAGAACTATTAAACCTACCAAAAGACTTGTACATCAGTAAACTACTGAGACTCACGCACGAGTCTGAACCCGACATAGCGTCATACAGAGACTTATTACTACGTAGAGCTCGAGTCACAGACGGATGCCCGTCAGGAAGATAAATTACGCGAAGAGGTTCCAGAAAAGAATCGGTCTGTTCTAAGCTCGCAAATGATTGTTACATACTGGATTCCTTTCTTAAAGGTGAGCGTACAGCCGACATAGAAACACTCTTTACCAAAAACAAAATGCAGTCTTTATCGGAGGAGTGCGCTACAAATGTGGACGTAAATAACACCTACAACTCTTCGGAGTTCCAATTTGAACTCAGTAAAGTGTTAACCAATATGATTGACTTAAATAAAAAAATACACAGAATTGAGACGAGAGCAGTGTAACGACAAGGATACAATTAGGCATCTAGAGTCTGAAATTAGACGTTTAACCGACGAAAATGCGAAAATGAACGAGAAAATCATTTTATACAAAGTGCAAATCCAAGAAGCTACAAGCAATATAGCGGACAGAGTCAAATATATAATGTCGAATGCAAAGTTTAAGACAACTGAAACTAGACCAAATACAAATAAGGATCAATTTATCGAGAGTGGTGAAACACGCTCCATGAATGACTCACAGACAACCTATTCAAATGCCAAAGAAAGTAAAAAATGAAATAACCCTAAACTTAACACAAACTGATGCGGATATGAACAGAATAATAATTACAATAGACGACGGAGTGGAAGTTCAACAATTAACAAATATAAATGCAAATGTGTCAGAAGAGAATGTGAAAACTGCACAAAACAAATATGTCAAAAACACCGACGAAGATATACGTACTTACGCTGACGTTGTAAAAAATGTCAAAACAAGACCAGCTCTCCCTACTCCTCAAACCGGAACAGAGAAAAGACAGCTAATGATGCAAGACCCTATTACGAAGAAGTGGTCAAGAATAGAAAAATCAGTGATGCAGATAGATTCTGAAACTCTACAAGAACACGAGATTGCAAGAAGCACGCAAGTCTATGACTTAGAACAAAATAAAACAGGAAACAAAATTGAAACAGTGCTAACGAACAATCGAGAGGCAAAATCGCGCTCACATAGACCGCATAAACCTAAACAAAACACTCAGTACGGAAGCTTGGAAGGACACCAGAAAAACTCAATATATCATTCACAGTCCGAAAACGTATTTAAAGGACAGTACACAGGACGAGTTAAACGCTACTATATTGGGGGAATCCACAGCAAGTCAACAGAGAGCGGACTGGAAGAATACCTTACAGAACGCGGCGTAAATCCTGTAGAATTATCACTGTTTGAAAGCAAAAGAGGAAACTTGTGCGCGAAAGTTACAATTGCGTATTACGAAGATTACATAATACAGGATGTCAATTTCTGGCTCCGTTTCATGCGCTGTCGACAATGGATGTCAAAGAACGTATGGCAACAACGTAGAAACAATTATTATCACGATGATTATAATGATTACAAAAATGTGAATTATCGAGAAGAAACAGACGTTGACGTTGAATAATAACATGGACAACACAACAAACTCTCATCCTAAATTCTTTCAAAAAGACCAAATACGTTTAGCTACGTGGAATGTTAGAGGTGTTATATCGTCTGCAGCTTCGCTCAGCAAACTATTAGACTTAAACGACATCGATATTGCATTTTTAACTGAGCATAAATTATTTGATCATTCCAAAATC
This sequence comes from Corbicula japonica, assembly GCA_038501625.1. Taxonomy (NCBI): domain Eukaryota; kingdom Metazoa; phylum Mollusca; class Bivalvia; order Venerida; family Cyrenidae; genus Corbicula; species Corbicula japonica. The sequence continues at coordinate 6,826,874 of JAZAYU010000014.1, forward strand.
TTTTTTGACTCAGTTAATAAAAAATATAACCATTACACAAAATGCAACGACAGTTATGACATATATGGCAGTTTACGATGTGGTAAAGGAGGTCTTTCAATAATGTACAAACATGAATTAGATTTTGCGGTAAGACAAATGTTAGAAACTGAAGAAAATGGACTAATAGGTATTGAGCTCCAATGTAAAAATGATATTCGAATATTTGCTTTCTGTGCTTACATGCCATCTGCAAACTATCCTAATGAGAAATATTCCGAGAGTATTAATACATTAAAAGCAGTTTGCAGATCGTACTCAGACACAGGTATTGTTATCTCCCTTGGAGATATGAATGCGGAAGCAAATTTCAATGCATACAGGTACCAAAATAGCTCTTTCAGAAACAAATGTTTTACTAATTTCCTGGAGCAAAATGATATGATTACTGTTGTTCAATCTTGCGAATGTATTGGCCCACCTTACACCTTTTGGCCCGCGAAAAAATATTTAGATGTTTTATTAGCAGTAGCAGACAAAAATTTGATACAAAAAATAGAAATCTTAGAGAATGACCTCTACAGTGTCTCTGACCATTTACCAGTTTTAGTCGAACTAAAACTTCCAGTCACATTTGTGAATATTATGAAAACCAATATAGGATATGCATGGCACAAAGTTAAACAAAATCACATAGATGAGTATCAATCCAAAATTAGTGAGCTATTGAAATACGTAAATTCAAGTGAAGCCGACGTTGACATTATGTATGATGGAATTGTATCTGCTATAATCGCGGCGGCGGACCAAACCTTGCCAAAAAGCAGTTATAATAAGCACATAAAACCTTACTGGAATCAAGAAGTTAAAAAAGCACACGAAGCGAAAAGAAAAGCTCGCAGGGATTGGATAGGCGAAGGTAGGCCCCGAGGCTTAAACAACGCGTCATTTCCTTTCTACAAGAAAACAAAAAGAGAATTTATTCGCATACAAAAACACGAAATAGAAGTAGTGGAAAATAAGTTTATCACACAATTAAATGAATCGGCCGAATGCGATAATAAACTATTTTGGGGGCTGGTAAAAATGCGAAAAGGAAGAAAATCGCTTACATGTACACAAATAGAATCAAGTGATGGCGTAACGAGAGACCCTGATAAAATCGCGGATGAATTTAGAAATTTTTACAAAAATTTATACTCGCCTTTAGAGAAACAACATTTTGATGAACAATTTAAGAAAAATACCGAAAACACAGTCAAACATCTAATGTCAACAAATAGACATTTGCCGGATAATCCGGTTCTTTTACCGAACCTTGCTATAGATGTCATTTATAAACATGTCAAATCTTTAAAAAATAATAAAGCGCCCTCTTTTGATTTGGTTTGCAACGAACATATCAAACTAGGTGGTTACTTTTTAATTGAATCGTTAACAACATTGTTCAACAACATAATAAGACAAGGGAAATTTCCTCGTAATTGCAAGCTGGGCATGATTATCCCAGTATATAAAGACAATGGTAAATCAAGGGCAGACCCAACAAACTATAGACCCATAACATTGCTGCCATGCATTTACAAGCTTTTCGAAAAACTTATTCATGAACTGCTAACAAACTGGACAATAAAAAAGCAAATAAAGTTTCCTAATAAGCAACAAAACGCATATTAAAGGCACACAAGTGCTACAACAGCATCTTTCAGTCTACAAGAATCGATTTATGAAAATGTAGAACTTAATAGTAGGGTCTACACATACATGCATGCTCGACACAAAACAAGCATTTGATACTGTTTGGTTAAATGGAGTTTTCCTTAAAATGTATGAGTTAGGCATTACTGGGAAAATTTGGTCACTTTTAGTTGATGCTCATACCGATATGTTTAGCTGCGTCGCCGCAAACAGTGTCCGCTCAAACTTTTTTGAAGTCAAACAAGGCATCCGACAAGGGGGGATAATGTCTACTTGGATCTACAAATTATTTATAGACGGCCTTCTTAATGAACTTGAACAAAGTCGCTGCGGAACATATGTACTCAACTTCCCGACTGGCAACACAACGCTTGCAGACGATATTGCACTCACAGCAATATCACCACAAAATCTTCAAACAATGCTTAATATTACATATAACTACACAAAGAAGTACAGATATGTTATAAATCCAACTAAAAGTGTCGTCCTTCTTTTCGGCAATAAGTCCAGAAACCAGCCAGAGTTGTCATTCAATCTTAGTCCTGACAAAATAAGTCAAACAAGAAAAACTAAGCATCTTGGGATATTCCTAAACGATAAACTTACCGATTCGGACAAAGTAGAAAATGCCACTCGTAAGGCAAAATCATCTCTATTCTCTCTTTTGTCAATTAAAATAGATTCCAAATATCTAAATCCAATAACGTCGGCTTCTCTTGTTAGAAAAATTTGCATACCCAGTCTTCTGTTCGGCTGTGAGTTATGGAGTAATTTAAAAAGCGTTGAAATTAACAGATTGGATAGATTTCAAAGACATGCAGCAAAAAAGATACAAAAATTTCATCAAAGAACGAGAACTGATATTTGCCTAAGTATGTTGGGCTGGAAAAACATCATTTACGACATTGATTACAGAAAATTGATGTTTTTATGCAATTTATGTCTCATGCCAAATACAGTATTATCTGCGCATATCTTTAACGCACGTCTGTCAAAATATGTCTGCTCTGTAGATAAAAAGCAAAGGGGATTTATACCAGATATAATTATGATACTTCGTAAATACATGCTATCTCATGTTTTAGTAAATTATATACTGACTGGTGAATTTCCAAATAAGTTGATGTGGAAGAGAATCTGTAAGACATCTATAAACAACTTTGAAACAGTAAATTGGTCTGAAAGACTTAACTCAGACAACGATTTTTGCAGATTTTAATTTTTACATACTAATATTGAACACGCGATAATTTGGGAATGTGCACATGATTCCAAAACTTTACTAAATGCTTTTAAAATAAGTCAGTTATGGATCAATAAATCGTATCTCCACAAAGCTCCCTTTTTATGTGAACGTTGTGGAATACTAACAGATGATGGTGTAAAACACTGTACATTGGAGTGCTCCGAAATTGATTCAATAAGAAAATGTTTTTTCGATTTCAAAAACTAATAGGCAGGCAAATAGATGCTATCAGTAGTAAAGCAGTGCACAAGCACTTCTTAAGAATTGTTATATCTTTCGTAGTCAAAGCTATTAAATAATAATTAAGAAAAAAACTATATTAACTACTTAATATATTCGATATCTACAGTTTCCTACTATGATTATTTAAAACGAAACAAAATTTATTGAAAAACAGTAAGGGGAACTTCTTAATATAATAATAGCTCTTTAAAAATTATTTTTTTAAAATCCTGTTAAAAACACACGGAGGACGCATCTCATTATTGTTGTTATTATTGTGTATGCGTTCTCATGATTGCCTGCATTGGAATATGTTCAAATCAATATATAACAAACATTTCCAATCACTTATATTGTAAAATGATTGCTCAAAACTGTATTATGTTCTAATGATTTTGTTTTATGCTTGTAACACAAATATAGGATTAATCTGTACATATGTGTTGACTGAAAACCATGCAACTGGTTTGGAGACCTGTCTCAGGTCTCAGGCGTCCGACTGGCCGGTCAGGGGTCTTGAATTTCGGTCGGGGACTGGTCTCGGATCTCGGACGTCTGATTAGCTGTGATGGCGAAGGGGCGCCATCTCGGCCGGTTGGATGCTCCGATTCTGGGACTGGTCTCCGGTCTTTGTTATTGTGATCTTGGACACAGGTCGCTATAAACTGAATTATTGTGGTCACTAGCGATGTATCGACTTGTATTCTGAATACCTGTGATCATTGATTACTAACTTTCCACTAGTTACATTGTCATTACTGTAGATGAAATGGTTTCATCTAATAAATTTATAATTGGTGGCGTTGGTGAAATTGAGTATGAACTTTTTCTTTATCTACAGTGTTGACATCTTTTAAATATGATTCTAAAAAAAATGAACGCTCTTGAAATGTCAATTACTTGCTCTTGTATATAACCATTCAAGAAAGTTATTTTTATTCCACAGAAAACAAATATTAATGTCCCTATTTTAGCAAGACGCCAAAATCTCACTTTGTCCCATAATAATAAAACTTATTTCCATACTTAACTTAATTTCGTGCTCAATTATATGTCTTTCACGTTAACAGCCTTCATGAAAGTGAAACTTCATTAAGATCTCCGCAAAACGATGTACATATTACTTTCTTTAAAATACTCAAGACATAATATTTGCATTCGACAGAAAGAAAGCTAACTATTGTAATGTTTGTAAAACTAACATGTTAGTTATTCCCGAATGTTTAACTTCCCTTTATACACTTGAAGTACACTCGAAGTCAGTCAGTCACTCATCGAATGATCCACGTTATCTTAGGTGATTCGTATGAACTATAAATGTAAAGTAAGGAAGATCTTATGTATAAAATATTGTATTTATATGTAAATGAATGTGTTCATATCATAATGAAAGCCAAACAATTCATAATCATTTAATTTTGTTCATGCATATATATGTTTGGTTAGGTAATAGAAAAAAAACAGAATCAATAAATCATGCTGTTCATAAAAGATACATCAGTGTGAAACATCGAAGCAGTTTGAATTAAAATAAATCGTGATAGTATTTCAAAAACAACATTAACTACAGATTCTTTGAATTTAGTCTGTCATACAATTCAGTTCTGGAAAAATCTCAATATATTTCCTTTTTTACATTATGTTTCAAATTGAGAGCTCATAGCAAAAAAATGTTGAGCTCAGTAAAGTGCAACAAATTTCACCTTTTTCTCAACCAATACTTGTACATGATTATTTACATCTAGTTGCGGTTTTCTTTTGATTGAATTTCATTCTAGATGTTTTTCGTTTGGTTGACTTTGAAAATGATCGTTTTCGAAAATACGACTCACCTCCAGTTGGGAAAAAAGTTGTGAACACATGAGACATATTGGGTCTGTACGACAATAACTTAAGGAATAGAAGAAGATTTGCGCAGCAACGACAAAGCAACACAACGTCCTTTAAAATTGAAGTCCGATGCGCTTCAGCTAATTCACCTGTACATGTGGTAAAATATTTTAGTCAGTGCCTATTTCATATAGCGAGTGGGCTGTTGTTTATGATTTACCAAATCACTTTGGGTCGGCAGACCCAGAGTAATCAGTTTCTGACTCTTGACTCAACTGGTCTAAACTAATAATAGTTTCACAATGCACGTCTAAGAACCGCCGAAAAGAAATTCTAATTTTTAAAGTCCTGACATTAGGTATGCCGACACTTTGATTGTACATACAGTTTTTGAGAAACTTAGCATAAACAATTAATATTCAAAAAGGCAATTCGATGAGAAAAAATCTTTCAACAGATTTTGGTTTTAACATTTTCCTAATTTCCTAACGGTAGTTACTTCCCTTTACAGGCACGAATTATGACAAGAATATTTAAAGTTATCTGTTTTACCTCATCTGAGCCTTTGGGTCATGGTGAGCTATTGTGACCGGTCTCTCTCCGTCGTCTGTCGTCCTTCGTACGTCAACAATTTGATTACACGAAGCCTCCTGGCACTGATATCTACACATTTTAAACATGTTCAAATCATGACCATAGGGTCAACCAGTCCCAAGTCACAGTGCTTATAAGCAAACTCTGTTAAAACAAATTCTTCTCAAAACCCACTGGACAGATTTAACCATGTTCGGTGTGAAGCAACCTTGCATTAACCTCTTCAAGAGTTGTTCTAATAATTGCTTTACGGAATTACGTAGCACATAGTTAGTTCTCATACAAAGACAACAAACCAACAAACAAGTAAACAGTTATAAAACTGAATTCAAATAAAACCTTACATGAACGAGGCATTACATAAGTATACTTATGCAGCAACTTTGCATAAATTGTGGATTTGTTTTTGGCTTTCTTCTTTGCGACAAGTTTTTAATATCTATGCAAAAATAGAAGAGTTTTGTGTGTGTGCAATAATATGAAATTGCTTCACTTCAAAACTATGGTAATACTCCCTTGACAAATAGTGGTGCACACACCCCGGGCCTCTCTCTTTTGTGAAATGGATCGATAAAATGTGTGCCCCACCTCCTCCCCTCCAGGGAAGCAGACCTCTGGAACCGCGCCTGACAGCTACTTTGAACACAAATGTATTATTTGTTGTTGTTAATGTCAGGATCATATGGAATCAATTATCACGCTGCCCAGCTGCATCTCGTTATTATGCAAAATTAAGAAAATGCGATAAAATGCACCAAAATAATAACATGAATTATTGAAGAATAGGCTCAGTAGAGTTTCGTTAAATAATAATCATTTGTTATCCTCTTCGATTTTACAAACTGTAGGCGAACTTTCGAAGGCGTTTTGTACACGAAGCATTTGTAAAAAAATCACATTTATTACAGATACTGATTTTGTGTTACCTTTGGTTTGGCCAGCGGGCACATACGCACTTCCAATGGCAAAGAGCGGTTGTCTAACAGGTGGATTTACCTGGTTCACTGGCTGGATTTATCAAGACACTGAGGATGGTAACATTGATCACTTCTGGTCACCTAATGCTGAAGCTCTTTTAACGGGTATGTTTGCATTAAATAGAGATGGAAACATAGCATGATAACTTCTGGTCACCTAGTGCTTACCATGATAACTTCTAATGAACAACATATTAACATGATAATTTCTGGTCCCCAGCTACAAATCATTGTAACTTCTAGTCACCTTCTGCTTAGCATGATAACATCTGGTCTCCGAATACTATGCATACTAATTTCCGGTCAAATACTGCTTAACATGATAATTTCGGGTCACCTACTGCTTAGCATGATAACTTCTAAAAACTTCTGCTTAACATCATAACTTACGGTCTCAAACGACTAAGCATGACAATTTTTGATCACCTAATGCTAAGCAAAATAAATTCTTCCAACACAGAAGAACTTTGTGTTGTATCGATACGGAAGTGACTGTCAACAAGTTGCCAACATGCGAGTTGAGAGTATTCACGTTTGCATCGATACAGAATACTCCAAATCGTTATTCGTATGATCAAGCTTCCGGTCTTACTCCAAGTACCACCGGTGACAGAACATGTAGTGGGATTACTTTAAATTATTGTCTTTACTCGAGAAGTGACTTTGGTATCCTAATCGGTTGAAATAGAAAGTGGAAGTGTCTGCATAATTTCTCAGACAAATTAAAGATATTGTTTCAAAGATTTAATATATTGTTAACTTTAATACCTAGGGCGTGAACTATTAGTAGGCATACGGTGTTGTCTTTATCCATTATGGGCTAATTGGTACTATTGAAACAACAGTTTAAATACCAGGTACTACTCTCATAGCTCTCTCCGACAGCTTGGTATGCGATTAGTTTAACGATTGTGGTTAATTTGTGGAAATAAACATAATATGGTCTAGTCGGATTTCGTAAAAATATGAATTAAATATTCAAAGTTTGCACTTTGTATTACTAGATGATACACGTGCTCAAAACAACGATTAATATTGTCACGTGCAAGCTTCCAATCAAAATATTAACAGTAAATCTATTGCAGCTTGAGTCATGGGTTAAGTGAACTTTTTCCTTAGAATCCAGTATATAAGTCCTTAAATGAACGAACGAATGAACGAACGAACGAGTGAATGAATGAATGAATGAATAAATGAATGAATGAATGAATGAATGAATGAATGAATGAATGAATGAATGAAAACTATTTTTCTTGTTTTATAAATCATATTTTTATTATAATTGAATGCCTGAATTGTTTATTATTGTTAAAAATATAGTCTTATTGAATTGCTCACTGCATTGCTCTTACTGTTTCGTTTCGGGTAAGGACGAATGCTACAGTGATTTTTTTTACATAAATGCCATAATCACATATAAGCCATGCATAGAATATGCACTCATATTTTCGTTGATTATTCTCAAAACTGTTTAAGCTGTGTTGGTATATGTAAAAAAAGGTTCTTAAATGTTCACTGTAGAGGTTATTCGTAGTAAGTTACTCAGGATGGATAATAACATGAGAAACATGGTCGCGACGTGAAAAACTTGTCGCTATTCGCTTATTCCTGAAAATTACCCTGCAAATTATAGCAAATATCGTTTAACTTATATATTTCTACAAATTAATTGAACCGTTCATTTTGTGGTATTTCGTGAATATTATTAGCTAGTTTGTACTGCTTGGAGATAGCGAATACACTTCGATCTTGCAAACATTTAGCCTACCATTTCATTGTTTGTTTGCAAGAAAAGCTAACTTCTGACGATTTTATTTCAACTGATGCAAAACTGAACATACTAAACATTTAACCATCGTCTAAGTGGTAAAACATGACAAGCATGACAATGGCTATCTCTATCACAACACACGTTTTTCATAAAATTGCAAAAGGAAAACACTCTTTTGGGGAATCCATTAAATTATTAATGCTAGGTTGTTAGAGCTATAGTGGGCATAAAGAAATATAAATGAATATTACGGAATTTTATCAGTCGCCATTTAAGCCAATTAGATGCTTGAGATTTGAGACTGGTTTCCATGCTGAGTTTTATAACTTTAGGCACAGGATTGGTAATAACATGACAAACTTGATCGCGACGTGAAAAACTTGTCGCTATTCGCTTATTCCTGAAAATTACCCAGCAAATTATAGCAAATATCGTTATATATGTTTTACACATTAATTGCACCGTTCGTTTTTGTGGTATTTCTTGAATATTGTTAGCTAGTTTGTACTGCTTGGAGATAGCGAATACACTTCGATCTTGCAAACATTTAGCCTACCATTTCATTGTTTGTTTGCAAGAAAAGCTAACTTCTGACGATTTTATTTCAACTGATGCAAAACTGAACATACTAAACATTTAACCATCGTCTAAGTGGTAAAACATGACAAGCATGACAATGGCTATCTCGATCACAACACACGTTTTTCATAATATTGCAAAAGGAAAACACTCTTTTGGGGAATCCATTAAATTATTAATGCTAGGTTGTTAGAGCTATAGTGGGCATAAAGAAATGTTAATGAATATTACGGAACTTTATCAGTACCGTAACATTTTCTGATGCCCTTAGCACTATTGTCTGCGTTTCTAGCCGTGGTCAATCACTTTATATAAACCGATTGTATCATCTACCGGATATAGCGCACTGATTGTCACATAAACATAGTAAACAGTTCAAAATGAGGAGATTTTGTATGTATTGTAATGAGAAATCCAATCGACAAATACATGTTCAACAGGCGATTCTCGTAGCACTTGTTATGAAAGACGCTGTTACCTTTTTCATGCAATATACTTTTTAAAAATCGCTTAAATCACTTACACAAAGTATCGTTTGCACTGTGTACTGTCATCAAATCAGCGTAAATGTTTAAGTTTAACAGGTTTTGAAATGTATTCTCATGCAAGCGATGATGAAACATATCATTTTTTATTCTTACAATGAGAAGAATACCATAACTGATCAATTGAACATCAAAACATTAGACCAAACATGCATATAGCTTAGACCCAGACTGTATCATTTATTGAACATGTTAACTCAATCATTTGTATGTTCTAGTGATCTATGTGTATCAGTTATGGCGATTTTTTAAAGATGATTTTAATTTATTTTTCGGACTTAAGAACAACGGCTTGTAAAAACATGTATTAAAAGTGCTTCGTACAAAGATATGTGATACGTTATGAAATATACGGGCCTCGGTGCCTTTATATACTCCGGCGACACGAAACAATTGGATCTACCTGACTTCATTAGTTAACACACATGCCGCTCTGAGAAGTACAATTAACAACAAGCGATAATTAATGTCGTGCCAAAATGTTTTGGATTTGATAAACATAGTCTAAGTTTTTTTTAAATAATAGTTTCGAAACTCAAGGTTCACGATTATTAATACATACGCAGGTAGGCGTGACATACAAATTCTGAGGCAAAGCAAGTTATTTGAATACTGATATTTTAAGCTGAAGATAAACCCTTTAATCAATGTACGACCAATGTAGATCATCGTCAGCTGAAACATCCATGTCATTTGATCGGAATATACAATGATCACTTGTTTTCAGAAATATTCTAATAAATGTAATAGCAAAACAGTGTTCAGCAAAAAAAAAACAACCTACTCCATATCCCGTGGGGTAAAGGGTTAAATTGAACTTTAGCAAAGGAATCAATGTCTTGTTTTCCGCCAAAGGATTGACTATCACAAAGGTCTTCCCTTCAGAGTCATGTTTGTTCCCATGCTGATTTCAGTTAAAGAAATTAACGCATTCGCATTTCTAACATATTCTCATAATACAATTATACTAGACATTAAAATACTGTTTTGACAACTGATTTGTGTAAACTATGTGTATGCCAATTTATCAGTTACAAAAACAGTTTATAGTTTATTTCGAGGTTTGTATGAATAATTAAACGGTCGCCCAGCTGCGTTGGGCCTGACAGTTTAATTTTTATACAAGCCTCCAAACTAACAATAACCTATAGTCACTATTGTTGTATCATTCTGTTTTATTAGTTTAAAGTTCTTCTCTTCGTGTTTTTGTACGCCACGATTTATTATTTCTCCAAATATACCCGATTTTTATAGACAAGATATATAAACGAACACCCCCATCTTACCTAAAAGTATAAACTTGATAAAATAAGCAAATTCGCATCGCCATAAGTGATACAGATTATCGGAAAATCATTCAACGAAGATCGCACTAAATGATACAATAGAAATATGTGTGTTTGCTCTAAATGATAGTATGATACTGCTATAGATGATACAGTCATTACGAAACACACCCCTATAACAATTTAATAATTAACACTATCTATAAATTTAAAGCAATATTGTTATGTAAAAAATCTTTATATTATTGTCATAGTCATATAACTAGTCTGTAATCGTGCATCAGGGCGTTTATTTGAAGAGAATAACATGATACAATCATGTGGGTCATTTGCCAGACCTTCTTGTGATTAAATGCAATTTTGCAAGTTTTAATTCCTATTAACGCGCCAAACAAATGGTATTACAATCAATAAGGACTATACAAAATATAACGTTCTTGTTTTTGTTGAAGGTACTTAAAATGATCATAATAATTCTGTTTTCAATGTGTTATTTACGAATTGTTTATATCGCAGCCATGCAATCAGCTTGCTATATCCGGCATATGATACAATCGGTCTATATACAGTGAAAATAAACATCGTCAACCATTTGTCTACCGAAATCGTCCAGTTGTGTACGACTTTTCAACTTAATTATTATGGCTTTATAAGCTTTATCAAATTGCGTTAAGTACCACTGGGTCATGATTGACGTTTTCGTAGTCGACTTTGTAGTGGCTCGCGGGGTTAAGTCTCTAAAGGAGCCTTTAAACACCATGTAAGGGGTTCTACTCGTTCGCAGTAAAATCCGCAGGTGTACATTTACATTTTTAGCAGAAAGATGTCGTTAGTAAATGTTCATCAGCGGATTTTACTGCGCATGACAACAGAAGCGGGATGATACAATAGTGAAACAACGATGGAAAGTTGGCGAAACAACGAAGGCACGATGTTGAAACAACGATGGTGAGATGGAGAAACAACGAAGGCACGATGTTGAAACAACGATGGTGAGATGGTGAAACAACGAAGGCACGATGTTAAAACAACGATGGTGAGATGGAGAAAGAAGATTGCACGATGATGAAACAACTATGGTATGATGGTCACGATGGTCGAACCAAGATGATTCGATGATGAAACCGCGCTATAAACATTCGTGGTTCACCATCGTGCCTTCGCGTTTTTATAATCGTGCCATCGTAACATCGTGATTTTACCATCCTACAACCGTAACATCCTGCATAGCGGTAAAGATAGAGAAAAGAGATTGTCTTTACACCGTATATAAATCTATAATTCACTGAAAGCATAAAATAATTATAGACGAGGTAAAAAAACATGCCGGTATCAATTTTGTTCTGATTAACAATGATTTAATTCAGTTGTCAGTCACATGACTTCAATATAGATCGTCTGTATTGATTTGAAGTGAAAAATAATGATTTTAAAGAAACTGTATTCAGCGCGAAATCGAGGCAAGATATCAAATTACCGACATGCAGCCATCTTTTTTATTTCAAATACATTCGGTATTCATTATGTGTTAAATGATTATTAAACAAAGTGGTACATCCTCAACTTCATAGTAAAATTATTTGTCGTTCCTTTATATTGCTTAATTTGTGATGTCTTATATATAGATGCGGGTTAGAGTCCCACAAGGGATGAGGTTCGTCGGCAGTTTCCTCATTCCACATTCGGTGCGAGTACTGGTTGGAAACCCAGGAAACAGTCATCGAACGTGATGAATATAAGTTGGAATAACTTGTTTCACAATCGATGAAAAATAAATCAGTTTAAACTAAATATAAATGTGTTGATTCTATGTGCGTAATAATAAACTTAAAGGTAATAATCGAAACTTAATTTTTGTTCAAACAAAGGAAAGGGAATTTTTACAAATGGTAAGAGTTTTAAGATTCCGAAGTATAGCTTTGAATAAACATTCGCAATAGGAACTTTTCTTCCATAAAGTACAATAATGATAATGAATGGCGATCCTTATATATTTGTCTACATTATATTATACACTTGTTGAGCCTTAGTTTTAATACAAGCAAATTAGACATACGTTCAAGCGAAATCTTAAACAAGTATTACTACAATTAGTGGTTATTAGTTTTTGTGAAAAAAAGCATGTCTCCTCCCCCCCCCCCCCCCCCTGCGCCCTGGCCCCTGTGACCTTCATCTTTGACCTACTGATCCCAAAATCGATAGGGTTCTTCTACTTAATAATGGCTATTACCCAATTTAGTTTGAATGCTCTGTGTCAAGCGGTACTCCAGTTATTTACCGGAAACGCTTTCACTTTTCGGGACCCTGTGACCCTGACCTTTGACCTACTGACCCCAAAATCAATAGGAGTCCTCTACTCAATAAGGACATCGTATGAAGTTTGAAGGCTCAGGGTGAAATAGAACTCCTGTTATTGAGCTGAAACGATTTTCACTCTTAAGGCCTCTGTGACCTTGACCTTTGACCTACTGACCCCCAAATCAATAGGGTTCTTCTACTCATTAAGGGCTATCACCCTATGAAGTTTGAAGGCTCTAGGTGAAAAAAAATCCTGCAATTGAGCGGAAACGGGTTTCACTCTTCGGGCCCCTGTGACCTTGACCTTTGACCTACTGAACCCCAAATCAAGAGGGTTCTTCTACTTAATTATGGCTTTCACCCTATGACGATTGAATGTTCTGGGTCAAAGGGTACTCGAGCTAATGAGCGGCAACGGTTTTCACTCTTCGTGTCCCTGTGATCTTGACCTTTGACCTACTGACCCCAAAATCAAAAGGGTTTTTCACTCAATAAGGACTATCACTGTATTAATAAGTTTGAAGGCTCTGTGTCAAAGGGTACTCGAGTTATTGAGCGGAAACGTTTTTCTCTCTTTGGGCCCCTGTGACCTTGACCTTTGACCCACTGACTCCAAAATCAATAGGGTTCTTTTACTAAATAAGGGCTCTCACCCTATGAAGTTTGAAGGCTTTGGGTCAAAGGGTACTTGTGTTATTGAGCGGAAACGGTTTTAACTCTTCGGGCCTCTGTGACCTTGACATTTGACCTACTGACCCCAAAATCGATAGGTTCCTTCTACTTAATAAGGGCTATCACCCTATTAAGTTTGAAGGCTCTGTGTCAAAGGGTACCCGATTTATTGAGCGGAAACGAAGTGTGACAGACGGACAGACGGACAGGGCAAAAACAATATGTCCCCCCACAGAGGGGGCATAATTAATAAAAATTGCAAATGGGACTAATTCGCTTGCATTTTTAGGGCTGAATGAACGTAGGAACGTATTTCTCGTTCCTGTCATCGTGTTCGTGCTGATATGACTTAAGGTGCTTTGGTCTAGGTAAGATAATTGAGAACCTACCTTTTTGCTTTGCAATGCTATTAGCTTCTTGTCTTTTATATATTTGTGTGCTTTTGCATGCAGTTTGAGCTGATGTGTGGGTTGGAGTAATTTCACCAAGACAACTTTGTACTTGTTTGTTTATATGAGAACATGTTGGGGCAAGTGTGAGGTTGGTGCACCCTAGAACCTGGTTAACCGCCCCCCCCCCCCCCCCACAAGTGGCAAATTGTTTTGCCACTGACTGTTCTAAGGCGGGAAATCCTAGGGTTGCTTGTGGCGTCTATTTTGAAACGGATTATTGTATAACCATGCTCTCCTCTCCTCTCTACCTTTTGGCTGTATGGGGAGATTGCGTTAGCTGGATGTGGCCATTCCTAATATGCATATTTGTTTTTATTACATATTATGCATAATTATATAGACACAAAATAATATTTTCACATAATTATTAAATTTCATTTGTAATTTAAGTAAAAAACTATTTTGTTATTTTCATTCGACAATATAATAAAATAATAATTAACATAACAAATCAAAAATACATATTATCTAGTTATAAAGAGAGCTACTGGATCAGGATTCGACATGTCCTTTAGTTTATTTAATTTTTATTATTTATCATAAGAACAATTTGTAAAAAAGATTCCATGTACATTACAAGAGTTAAAGACTTTTGTTTACTTTTGCAAACTTTTTTCAATGAGACTGTCGGGCTTGTCACTTCTTGAATAATGAGGAAATTAAATGTAAAAGTAGGAAAATCGAAAGTTGTGACAAAGAACGATTAGAAATTATTGAATTTAAGCTTTTTTAAAACGTCAGCTGCTATTTTAATAGACCAAAGTTATTAAAAAGTTTTTGCAATAACTTATTACATGATATTTTATGGCTGTAAGAAAAGACGTTATGAGTAAGTATTATTTAGTATTTTTTGCAAATATATAGCATCGCTCAAACTATGGTTAGGTGGCGTGGACAGTAATATGCATTTACATTACTGCTCATGAACAGGCTCAATCAAACCGAACCTGCAATATTTTGACATTTGTCGTGTTCGTTGGATATTTAAGTTATTCCAATCTATTTACTTGATGTTACACTAAGACCGCAAATTGACAATGAATCTAATAAATAAAGAAAGTTCATAATTTTGAGGATGATTTTATTGTCATTTTTATTTATTTCAATCAATTTCATGAATACTGGAATCGTTGCTATAAAAACAATTAAACATATTTTTAGTCTGAATAAAATGGCAAATGAAGTTGGTCCAATATTACACTTTGTCTTCTTTTTTAAGATGGACACTTGATCAAATTTGTTTAGATAAAAGTATGGATGTTTTAAGAAAAATTGTCAAATACCCTCGCAACCATCATTAAAACAACACAGTTTTATCTAACACATTTATTCAGACGAGTTTCATATGTTATAACTATTTATTCTCAACACTTATTGTTGGTTTTTTTGCTAATCGAAAATAAATGCCTATATTCGTCATGCACTAATAAACGTATGCAGTGCTGTTTTTATTTTCGGGATGGATCTTATAAGCTCTCGAATAAGGTTATTTAATGCCAAAAAAGGCAAAGTTGCGCAGAATTCAGGAATTCTGACACGTATTTAGTATTTCTATGTTTTTCTCGACCATGTGGTTAAGCCTCTAACATTTGCTGAAAATATCCACATGTGTTAAAAAAGTGAAATATGCATATCAGGAATGGCTACATCCAGCAGACACAGCCTCCCGACTCACCCAAAAAGTATTGAGGAAAAGAAAGCATGGTATTACAATAATCAGTTTCAAAATGAACGCCACAAAAAATTAACGAAAGTGAGAACCCAAGGGGTTACCGTCTTGGAACGGTCAGTGGCAAAACAATTTGCCACTGGGGGTTTAAACCAGGTTCTAGGGTGCACCAACCTCACACTTTCCCCAACAGTTTCTCGTATCACAAAACAAATGCAAGTTGTCTTGGTGAAATAACTCCAACTCACCCATCGGCTAAACAATGTTGCAAGCAAAAGCACACGAACATATAAAACATAAGAAGCTATTAGCATTGCAGAGCCAGAGGGCGGGTACTCAGTGATCTTACCGAGACCAGAGCTCCTGGAGTAAAAACAGCAAGAACACGATGACAGGGATAAAAGAAATAAATCGAGCTTCTAGGTTCTTTTAAGAGAAGATTTCCCCATAAACCTTCATAAACTCTTATATCCCTGCCACCGTCGTGCAACTAAAGAGGTAAGCATAATGATACACTGTAGATGGGTTAATCACCAGGCCTGCAGAGCGCTGTAAAATATCATGTTGACTTGGTAACCATTCTTTTTAAGTTTCCAGATGGTTTTTACGAATAACCGGGAATAACTAACATTGCCTTTTATCTTCTTAAGTTTATAAATTAAAACTCCATAAAAGACTGGCTGTGAAATACCTTGTTGCAATAGTGATTTTTAACTGCACCTGTATTTATGAATTAGATCTGGGTTTCGGCGATAAAACTTGCAAAAGGTTTTTCTTTTTTGTGATACTGATAACCTTGTTTTTAAAAGTTTTTCTGTAATGCAAAGATTACGTTCATTGAAATCATTCACATCGTTGCAAGCTCTTGAAAAGGGAAAAAGATGTGAGATATAAACCCCGTAAGATGTTGCACGAGAAACATCTCCGTCTAAAAACGAAAAATTTTCTATAATATTTAAATTAAAATCATATCTTTTATCAAGAAAAAGTCAGGTTTTAACATATTCGCTTATCTTTATGAAATTTATAGATAACACCAAGATCATGCAAATACGACGGCATCGCCTAGCCAACCATGTAGGAGACAGAAACCGTACATATCATTCATATCCGCGAAAAAGGATAATTCAAGTATGCCTTTATACAGTCACTTAGTATCATTGACATTATTCATTGTTTGGAAGTAGCATATTACTTTCAAGGGAGGTAAATGAAACTGAAAACTACAGTGCAGTAAGGTCAGACTTTTGACAGCCTCCACAATGCCTCCACAATGCTCTTACTTGCTGTAGTGATATATGAAATGTATAGATAACCTTAACATTGTAATTTACTAATCTGTTACCTGCTACCAATACCAAACTTAACAAACTGTTGTCTTGGCTTTCAGTTATGGGTTTTTTACATTCAAATCATGGCTACTAAGACACCCCAATTTTCGCGTTCTTTATGCTTTCACAGCTGTTAATCGTTGTCACGAATCTTTGATGGGCTAAGGCAAAATTGCAATGTGTGTGTGTCGACAAAATAAAGAATTTATAAAAACGGAATGTTTATTGAAAAAGGTACATAATATGAATAAATAAAACCACCCTACAACGAATTATTGTCACGCATCTCAATAAAAGAGATGAGGTAGAAATTTGTTTTTTAGTTCTCTCCGTTGTTAATGTTATATTTTATCAGTCATGGATTTTGGTCGCAAAAGGCAACCCACACCATACAAACACCCTCCAGCCAAATGTGTTTGAAGTAGCTTTCATGTGTTCCTGATGATTCGGGCGTAGTATCCTTCTCGTCCGCTTGTTTATTTCTGAATGAAATAACATTTGATGTGAGTAATGCTTATGAGAAAAATATGATGTTGGTATTCTCTCGAACCTGATTTAAACCCCCAGAGGCAAAATATAGTTTTGCCACTTACTGATTAAAAGCGGAAACCTCTCATGTTCTCTTTTTTGTTCATTCGTTGTAGTGTAAAATATTTGATTGATCATTTGGTGAAACCATGCTCTCTTTTCCTTTTTGTTTGGCTTCGTGGAGAGGCTGTGTTTTCTGGGTGTGGTAATTTGAGACATGCATATTTCATTTTTTTCTGAAAGAAATGTATAACAACCAACTGACAAAAATATAATGGAGTTCTATGAAAAGGTGCAATAGGACATTAATTTCATGACTAAAGCTTTATGCACCTCCAACAATGTTTACATTGACTGAATGATGAACGAGGAAGTATATAAATTCCTATTTCCCAAATATGAACGATAAACGGAAAAAAATGATACAAGTTATATCATGTTTAACGCAGATAAGTACGAACTTGTTTTAGTACGGGAGCCGATTGGGATTACGCTATTATGTGAATCTTAGTTTCAGTTGGTCAGACGCTATTAGTGTGCTCGGAATAAATGTGCATTCTAGCTGATAATGTGAATCCATGCCAACTTCGCCAGTAGTGCTTAAACTGCAGGTAAGATGTTGGAATTGCGTTTGGTCGTAGCGACCTCTTTCAACAAAAAGAAGGTCGTTCGTAGTGTTTTTATTGTATGAAAGTTAATTAAGGAATCTTTCAAAATCGACCTTTACTTTTAAGCTTTAGTAAATTTGCCATTTTTATAAGAATTCTATTATCAGAGGTGTCTTAAATTAGTTATTCAAAGTTAAATATTACAAGCGTATGCAATTTAAGTATTTAAAAATCTGGTGCTTGAAATTCGTGTATGTCAATCCCACTGGCGCTTGACCAGCCGCCCTACCCCTGCCAGCCCTTACAAATACACCCTTGTTTCCATGTAAATATGGTGTCAAGTCACTGATATTATTTCATTCTATCAAATTCTATGCGAAAATACACCATCAAAATAGTAGTTTAAAAAAACAACTGCAAATTCTATGTACGAGAATGCAATTAAATCTCGTTTACCTTTTCAATTATCTACGTATTGCCTCTATTACACCGGCATCTGTTTAACACGTGAATGATATGCAATGTCAGAAAAGCATTAAAGGATACATTTATGCTTAAAGCTTTAAGTCGCGCACTTGGCCGAGCACGAATTTCGCGAAATAAAATGATATCACAGCGAACAGGTAAAAACGACAAAACCAGTGTCTATGATCATAAAACTAAATCTAGAGATCAGTCTCAAATCCAAAGCATCTATTTGGCTGAAATGGCGACCAGTCGCCATTTCAGCCAATCAAATTCTTGAGATTTGAGATCGATCGCAAAACTTAGTTTTATGATCTTGGGCCCAGGTTTTCATGTAGAAACTGAAACTTCAAAAACACATCACATAACAAGCATCTCGAATGAAAAGTCTAAGTGTAGTTACAATGTTAAAAAATAAAAAGGTTTCGAAATCTTTTTGTGAAGGGGAAGTGGTTGGGTACAGTCATCAACCCGGATCCACCCCACCCTTGAATATTTTATATAGGTTTGAGATAGAAATGAAATGCTGGATAGTTGGTTGGCTTGTTGTTTGTTTGTTTGTTTGTTGCTTGTTTGTGGTTGGTTGATTTCGAGATTTGTAGTAAGGTATGACTAAACACTTGTCTGAAGTATGGTTGAAATCTTTAGATGGGTTGGCGAGTAATGCTTATGAAACTAGACTTTTGGCATATAGCTCTACCTTGAATAGTTACTGAGAAAAAGTGGACGACTTAATTAAAACATATAACCAAATGTTAAAGCCCGCCATTTTACTTCGCTTTTAGCCTCTTGGCAATCATAAGAATTATTTGGAACTTATAACAACAAAAAACTATTAGCATTCAGATTTCACCAAGATTTCTCAATAAGGATTAATCACATCACCTAAAATTCTAATTTGTGTCCAAGATTTGTGATTTAGATCATTCAGGTTTTTACAATGTTAAAATGTGATTGTGATAAGAAACGTGTTACACACTAGTCTTTATTATTATCTATTTATGCAATATTTAGCATATACTTATCTGTATTGATACAAGGTGTTCATACTGAGTAAGCGTAAAATTGTTTAATTCAAATGAGAATAAAAGGAAGCGGTAACATGTTAATGCAGCTTTTTTCAGTTAGGACGATTTTCTATGTGAAATATTTCATAAAATGTTGCTATTGTGGCAGATTTAGGTTGGAACGAGTAGCCTCGACCAGGATTCGAACCTCGGAGCTCCGACGCTCTAACAATAGAGCTACCGAGGCCGCTGGTATGAAATCTACTACACAATATTACCAATTTAATATATGTATGTATGTATGTATTGTCAGATACACGTTCATATTCGTTAAAATTTTGTAGTAAAGTTGGAAAGAAATCCATATCAAGGGTTGACTGCGTTACCCCTTCTTTACTTTAATATAGGTTCACCAGTCATGCATTCAACCCTTGACAAAGTCAATTAAGGTTGATACCCCAAAGTTTTTTTACTGAAATGAACAAATTGACAATTGTGAACTGTTTGCTGGTAAAAATGTTTTCCTTATGACCATCTACACATACTGGCTGATCATCTGTGCAAGTTAAAACACCATATAATAAATAAATACGGAGTTGATGCCACAAAATGGTAATACTAAAACACTATAACTGTAGCAAATATAGTTGCAGAGAGCTTTAGAAGTGGCAGGATAATCAGTGTTACGAAACACACAATTGTTTAATCATTTAAACATACAATAATGCTATATTTATGAACAGCCAGCTTTTTGTATGCCTATACATAGTAATTACATATTCCTGTAATGTTGGTTTCTTCTGCCATTGCATGCATCTGAAAATTTTATTTTCGCTGTTACATTACAGGCATAACACCTTGAGCAACTAAGTTACTCTCTACAATTTTGTGCCGTGATCGTACCTAAAATGAACTTCGAGAAATTAAAAACTTCTCGGGAAGCCTATCTTACTGTTATTAGTCAACAGCTGGAGCGGATAGAAGAAGCAAAACACCTGTCAGATGTTGTTCAGTTCAACGCAATTCTTGATGCAATTTGTAAGAAATTTCAAGAAGTGAAATCCTTGAATAAGACTATCGAAGGATTATCTGATATCCACAGCTTAAAAGAAGAAATTATCCAAGCAGAGAAACATTCATTAGACATAGAAATAAAGTTGCGCCATTTAGAGGAATACAGAAAGACCCATGCGTCCGTTGTGGAACAAAAGACACCTGTCGATTGCCAAAAATCGCAATCCTCTACAGGTCCATTAAATACCTTTACGCAAGCGCACGTGAGTTTTCGTTTTTAATATTTTTAAAGTATATTTTAAATAATAAAATTACCTTAAATCTGTAAAACTAATTTATTTGACATCATTTCAGTATTTTAAAAAAAGCAAAATATAAAAAATAAACATGAAAAAGAGAATGACTTAATTAATGATACACTGCAAGACTTTTAAAAAGTCAACTTTTAAATCTTAGGATTGGATGATATGAAAAGTTTTCGTATTTTGAAAATAGACACATTGTATCATAATTGATTTATTTATTTTATTTGTATATGAGAAATCATTCAGGGCGCTATTATGTAATTCAAGATTTAAACGTTAATTTAGTGCCAACCCCTGCAAATAATATTGTATTGTGGATAGAATTTGAATTGTACATAATATAAGAAAAGTACTAGTAGCAAAGTGTTCAAGATTACAACAACAATACAAACACATGCATAAATATGTATGGCAGTAAGATGCATGGTATAAATTATATACAAAAATAATAATAATTATTAGCCTATCGGACTAGGATAGCACAAATTCATATCTAAATGTTCCTAATAGAGTTTATACGGTTAATGATTCTATATAACATTGCAATTTACAATTTTTTGTTTATAAATATTATTTAAAGAACAAAATGTGTAAAAATCGTGAGTTGTTTCTACACGTTTTTATTTGCTGTTAATAAGTATTTTTTCAAGTTTCTTGACATTCCTTGTAATAGCGGGACGTATAATTAGAACTTCTATAAAATTAATATTAACTTCTAAATATTTGATCACAAAGACATATAACGAGGTGAATAAAAATATTTCTTAGTTCTCTTTACTTTTTAACTATCTCTAGCAAACAAAATCATATCCTATTCTTAATTAAATTAATGTTTCAATGTGCACTATTCTCTTAAAGAATATTTCCATAATGTTCTTCAATTGAAAGTATGTGAGCAGAGCATCTGAGTCTTGTAAAAGCTATGCGATATTTCCAGTTAGTGACACCAAAAATATTTATCTCAATATCAACAGATTTTTATTGTCTATATGATGGTGACTCGTTCCTGTCATCTAACTCTGAAAATCGACTTCAACTGTGCGGTATGATCAGAATCTACACTAGCGACTTGAATGTTCATGAGGATATTGGGACACCTGCAGTTTACCGGTACGGCTGTTGTCGCCCCATAACCCGGCTGGCATTATTAATCATATATTCATTGAACAGTTAGTTCAAAATATAGTGGTGAATGGGGGCTGCCGCCCCCACGCCCCCGCCTACATTAAATAACTAATATATAACTATTACGCAAGCTCTATGTAAACATCCGTACCGGTAAACTGCATTCTAGCCAGGATATTTCTGACCAAGAAGCAATCAGTGGAGATTCTGATTAGAATTCACTGGTCGCAAATGGGATGTATGCCGTATCCATGGAAAAGAGTATACATGTAATGAATGTAACGCAGGAAATAAAAAAAAACTGCACAGCATTTAATTCATGAAAAAAGTGAAATAAACATATCAGGTATCACCTGAGTCTGATTATTTAAGTGTTACCTTCTTTTGTAAGAGTATGCATAGGGCATCTGTTTTAACAGAAACAAAGTTGAACTTGTTTCCAAACACCCTCTTTTATGCGCTTTAAACGTGCAAATAAAAAAGTTCGCATTTTTTGTAATTCTTGAATTTTATTTTAAAGCAAAGTTAAATATTATGCACTTAACATTAATGGTTAAATTATGAAATAATGGAAACTGATTGACTGACAAAGCTTATCTTCTCTGTTTTTAAGAACAATGAGCAAAGACCGAACAAGATTTTGCTGAAGAGATCATCGAGCTTCGATAGTTTAAGAAAAGAAACCGTCAGAAATAACGATGTGAGTATTACTTTTCTTTTTGTCAAGTAGTTGTCAATTATAATTGCGCTACAATGTTTTCTGTTTAAGAGCCAATTCGAAAAGTAGCTTACATTTTGTAGAAATACGAACAATTAACACAAATCTCAGGTTATACCAGTAAGTGTATATAGCTGAAATTTGAAGACGAAATATGTTGATGGCTTATCACTACATGTTAATTGGACGATTTTTTGCAGAGCTTTTTAAGAGCTGTCGAGATATATGTTCACAACAAACCCAAGAAGAGAAAGCTGCAACGGTCACAGAGTTGTGAGGAATCGGTATGTCATATCCTAATATTTGTATCGAACAGTTGCTGAATTCACCAATGAGGCTATTGAATCATGTTTAAATTTAAGCACTGAACTAATTTTCATATCAATGCAAACACATATTTTAACATTACTTTAAGCCTTATTTACAAACAAGTGTTTTGTGTTATTTGTTTATCAAAAGCAAAATTGCAGTTAATGAAAGCTTTTGAGTAAAATTTGAACAAATAAAGAAATTTTTTGTGTGATTGTTTTTATTGTCCAGGAAGAGTTTGGTGAAACGAAGCCATGGGTAAGAAAGAGGTCTTCGAGCTGCGATGGTCGCATCCAAGTAAGTTAATTTCCGTTTCATCTAACTTGATCAACTATGTTTATTTTGAACCAAGCAAAACTCTTGTATGCATATTATTTCTTAATAAAATATACAAAGGCTTAATTTCTTATCGCATTCTGACTGACTTATCATAACTAATAAAAAGTTTTCAGAAAACAAACCGGCTAAACAAATCATTAGTTACCAGTAAGCCTTTAAAATGACATTTTATAATTCATAACATATAATCAATGAATTGTGAGTGAGGTTAATAATAATAAATAATAATAATGTGACATACTAAATACGATACAGTCAAACCCGTGATAAAGACACCTGTTAACAAAGACTACCTGTGGATAAAGACCACATTTATTTGTCCCACTGACTGATTAAACTAACTCATTCACATATGAAGAAAGATCACCTGTTATCATGGACTACTTTTGTGTCTTCCACTGAATGGTCTTTGGAGACAGGTTTGACTGTATACTATTTCTACAAAAAATGAACTTATGTTTATATAAGCAGAAGTAGCAGAAGCAGTAGTAGAAGTATTAGTACTGGTAGTATTAATTGATTTATTCCACTATACTACATAGTATAAGGATTTTTAATGTCTTTAAGCAGTTTAACAATTGACCTTTTAAGACTCTTAAGAATTCTTTAATACGCAATATGATATGTAAACTTACCACGTACTATGCAATGTTATTTTTGTAGAACACGAAGGAAATATCTGTAATAAGAGACTTTGCAAGTGAAGAGGAATTTGGAAATTGGACGAAATGTGTTTTAGCCCTAAATAGAACAAGGGGAGCATTATTATCACCTGTTAAAGTGGAATTCGACGAATTAGTCAAGTCATTTCGTGAAGATGAATTTGCCGTATTTAGAAAATGCCTTAAATGTAGAAACGTGGTCTTAAACGTAAAGACACGAGGAAGGAACATTAAATGTGAAAACACGAAGAAGAATCTTTGGGAATGTGAACATACTTCTTGCGATACAATATTTAAGGAGCTCTCAGGAAAGCTCAGAGCAAATAACAAATGGACAGTTATAATTAGACCTAACAGCGGATCTAGCGAATCAATACAATGGGAAAGTGAAAGCAGCGATTGTGCATGGGAGATTGGGCGTTTATACACATACGATGAATCTGCAGAAGAGAGAACCATCAGCACAATTGCAGGGCTAGATGTAGCGAAAATAATTAAGTTAATGAGATGCTGCAAGCTTTTTGAATTCGATGGTTGTGACGAAGTTTACGAAGAAGTATGAAATGTCCTTATCTGTTTTAAAATTTATTGACTTAACATCTTATTCAAATCGCCTCTAGTATGCTTGTTCTTTCCTGAATATGTGTTTTATTAAAGTTGTATAAACATCGTCAAAGGAATTAAGCTGTAAACAGTTAACTGGTATTGTGGAATTTGGCAGTTATTCAGCCGTTCATTAACTTTGAGCCCAGGCTTACCTTTACTCAAAATATGTTTCAGAATGTTAATAAAGAAACGTTCTTTACTGAACCAAACTCCGAAGAAACACGTCAGAACATCGTATCACCTTTAATGTAAATAGTGTTCTATTGAAGTTAATGCCCAGTGGCTTTTAATAGTTTCTTTTTTTATTTGTTTATTTATCATGTACTTTGTTCAGTAAAAATAATCCGTTAACGATGTCATTCAGTGAAGATAAAGTTTATCGGGGTTGTCCCGGCTAGCTCCGTCGGTAGTGTTGTCGGAATTGAATGGCTTCTTGCTGTCGCCGTGACATTGCGGGTTCGCTATCGGGTTTAGGCAATATTATTTTTCTTTCTTTTTTCCCTAAAGACATCACTTTTGACTGTATTACATGATAATTTGGACCAGAACTAATTTTTTAACTTTTCCAAATTTGTACGCATTTAAAGAATAAACTTTCTGTAATCTCCCGCACAGTGCAAATGCAATTTCATTTTTTTTGTATGTGTTTCTTCCCGAGCAAAATCCAGACTGCTGGTTTTAGATTTTGTTCAGACATTTTTGTTTTGACTTTCATTTTCCACACAACATATTTGGCATTTTAATATGCGCTTGAATTATGGTTCTATATATTAAAAAACAAAAGTTTATTGTATAAAAACAGACAACATAATGTATTCCAGGTATTGAGAAAAAGAAACGTGCTAATGCACTCACCTGACAACATGACAACGAACGAGGAACTGACCGAAACATTTAAGCGGCTGTTTAAATTGCTTGAAAACTTCATAAAGTTTCCCGCTTGTGAGGGAGCTTTAGTGGAATTACAAAAGGTAATATTTTTCTCAATGTTTACTGCATAAACAGGGAAAGAATATCTTAAGACAGATACTGTGTCAATGACAAAGCAATAAGATACACTACTAAGCACTTTCAGTATATGTCTATTTGATTGTTCACAACTATCTTTTGATCCCCTAACATGCATGTTAATGGCTAATAATTAATTCTAAGGCGGTATCCCTAAAGGTTCTCTTTTTCGTTAATTAATTGTGGCGTATTATTTTAATTGACATAACAAACATGCTCTCTCTCTCTCTCACACATTTTTCCTAATTTCAAATGTAACATGTTAGTAACGGCCAATGCATATAGCCAATAAATCAAATATAACTGTATGAAAAATGTACTTATATTTTGTGAATTTATTTCTAACAATACTAACCATATCTTTCGAAAAGTAAAGCATGCTTATTAGAAAAAACCTTAAGTCGGAAGACATATCCTATACAAACAGCCAAACAAACAGGAAAAGAGACATGCACATGTAAATTTAAAATGATCAATTTGAAAGATACCACAAGCAAATTAATAGAAAAAGAGAAAATGAAAGGTAAACTGCATAACTAGTAAGTTTCTAAACATTTTGCTTCTTGATTTGCATGAGTCTAGCTAGTCTTCTATATATGTGAATTATGCTAGTGAAGTCCGGGGTTATGTTTTGAAAAGAGTGGGACAATCTGGTGCATTCTGAGAGGAATCATGTGGATTCAGCAGCGTTTGTGCGTTTAGTCAGCTATTTGACTGGTCTGTGGTTTAAAACAGATTTTAGTCTATTATATGTCAATAATTCTTGCTTCACAATTTCAGTTTGAAGAAGTCGAACTAGTAGTAGACATTGAATCGCCCGAATTCAGACGTCAAGAGGAGGAAGCTTTGCAGTTACAAGCCGCAGCCTTGGAAGAGGAAGTTTTGAAGTCAAAGGAAGCAGCAGAAAGCTTGCAACTGTTGCTGAAAAGTACATCAGACCGTTTGGAAAGAATTCAGGTTATGCAACCGTTCACGTGGAGCCGGCCAAAGATCATAAAACGATCAGGAGGCCAGTCCAAGATCTCAAGAATCTGATCGGCTGAAAATGCGACTTGTCAGGTCTCAAACATCTGATTTGCTGAAATGGCGACTTGCCGCCATTTCAGCAATTCATATGCTTGGGATTTGAGACTGATCAATTTTATGATCATGGACTCATCTCATAAAAATGACACATTCAATTCAAATGAGTTTAATATTTCAATTTAAACAAAAAATAGCTTTTATAGAACAATGTAAGCAATTAATTTTCGAATATGATTTTCGCTAGTAAAGTTATTTTAATTTTAGTTTTAGTGTTCTAGCATGTTCTAATATCTGACAGGAAGACCTCTAATATTTTTATTCAGTCTCTTAAATTGTTATATTCACTGTAACCATTTTTATTTATCATACTATGTTGAACGTGCAATTCAGTTGTTTTGAAACAGATTATTGTAATACCATGCTCTCTTTTCCTCTCTACTTTTTGGCTGTGTGGGGAGGCTGTGTATGCTGGATGCGGCCATTCGTGATGCATATTTCATTTTTTATAGATATGTAAGGAAGTTACTTTCTTAATTCAATATGTAATCTTGATTTACTTTCTGAAAAAGTGAATCAGGAATACCCACATCCAGAAGACACAACCTTCTCACATAGTCAAAAATAGAGGAAAAAGTTAAAACGAGGTCAAGGTGGTAATAACGTTATGTTGATTTCTTGAAATGACATGCAATTTTATATTATTATGAGTAATTTTTATATTTTTTTCCAATTAGAAAGAGCATCAGGCTCAGCATGTTCTCTTTCGAAGGCAATAGTTATTAACTTTTTCTCTGTTTAAACTTTCCGACTGGTCAAATTAGTCACAATTATTTAGAAAAAAAAATCACATTTTTATTTAATAAACAGGCCGAGCAAGAGGAGGAGAGAGATAGAATGAAAAATGAAATAAGCAGGCTAAAGGAGATGCAACAAGAACTCTTGATGAAGGTATTTAAGCAAGTTTTTCAAACAAGTTCAAATGGGTGGCCGTTGCTTGTTGATATTGTCGAAGTAGCATACCTTAAACATGGAGTGTCATGTTCGCAAATCATTTATTAACAACAAAAGAAATAAGTTACCTATCGCCATAGCACGCTTGTATTTCCTTCCCTTATATCACAAACCAGTTAGGTATATACTTACCAAAACAGTATTCTTTTTGGCTCACGTTTGAAATTAAGATTATAAACATCCACAAGATGACTTAATATAAATACATTTAATAAATGCTCTGAAATTATCAACGGTATATGTATTATTTCCTTTCGATGAGTCAGTAAAAAAAAATCAATTCAAACCTCACTAATAGCTTACTGAAACTGAGCGTTTTGCGAATTCTTATTATAAAAGGGAATTGAACTATTTTATTGTTAAAAAATACAAAGCGCCACAGTCATTTATCATTTAATTTTTTTACATCAATAGTCTATCTCATATTGTAAAATTATGTTTTGATGCGACTGCTCGGATAATAAACAAGTCTTGTTTTAAGGTCGATTCGGATAGCAAGAAATATTCCAGTTCAACAAAGACGTTCGAGAAACACGACACAGAAGTCAAAAGTATAAAGTATCCCACGACGAAGGACGTAAGTATTTTATGCTTAATTTATCATTTAAGATGCAAGAAACTTAAGTCTAAAGGTTACTAATACATATAATATTTCTTCGGTTACTTTTATTTAACAGAATTGAAGGATCTATGATTATAGTCAATATTTAACATCTTTTGGGATGGATAAAAGTTAACTGTTATATTGTGTAAATACAGAGTTGTGTTTTAATAAACATTTCCATTACTGCCAGTTAGCATGCTTTATCATACCGAGCCTGCTATTTTTCTATTGGCATTCACATTTTTTAATTGGCAGAAAAACAAAAGAAAAAAAAAACAAGTAAAACAACTCAGTCAAAATTGACCTACATTAAAAACCAAGGTCACTTAAGATTATAACAATACGGGAAATTTAAAGCATACAGTTGACCTATTAATACATGTGACTTGCTGATTATCCAGGTTCGTAATACTTACATAAAAATCACAGAACTGTGCTACAGTGCCATTAGTTCTGTATGTTGTGATAAATATGTGCCTTTGTATACAAAATTGTCAAGTAGTTTTAGTTGGAGTTAATTTTAAAAGACACAACTTGGGCAGTAATATGCTTATCCATTACTGGCCATTAACAGGCTCAATCAAACCGATGTTTGCAATATTTTCATGTTTGTCGTGTTCGGTGGCTTTCAAAGTCACCTTTTCATCTATTTTTAATTTCATATTTGGCGTTCTTTGTGCCGTGTGGCGGCTGTTAAGGTCTTCTCGTATATCAATCAGTGCTGTTATCAGTTACGTCCTTTAAATATCGTTAATAGATCTTATAAAATGAATTTAGTTTTAACATTTTTGCCAGTTTGAACATAGATGATTTCAATATCCCAGCCAATACACTTCCCAAAGTTTGCTTAGCACCAAGACTGTTTTTGTACATTATATATTGTGTTGTATGCCATTTATTAGTTTTTATTTCTTTTGTATTCACCTTTTTACAATATAAACAAATGTTTTGACAAATGTTATGCGTTTACGGAGTTTATTTTGAATTTGAATGGATTATTTGGAAATCAATTGTTTTGTTTGGCAAAACAAAAATAAAAACAAGTATCAATGTCTGCAAATGACAAATGATTAGTCGCCGTTAATTTATTCATAAATATTCAGAATTTTATTGATCGTTTAGGTACAACTTTTTTCTTTACTGTACTAACTTTTCCTTAACATATATTAAATAATTATACGCTTAAAGCATTGATTTGTGCAAAGTTTGATGTAACTGCATTGTTTACATGTGTAAATATTGAATTGCACTCAACCCGGGGCGAGGCCGTGTGGGTAGTAATGTACATTTCCATTACTAACCGTGAACATGCTCTATCAAACTGATCATGCAATAATTTCATATTTGTCCTGTTCACTGGAGTTTAAGCTAATTGTACGTGTTTGTTTTTATGAGTTCCTGAAGTGTGAGGGTGGTGCACCATAAAACCTAGTCTTAACCCTGAAATCACAATATGCTTTGTGATGTTACCGTTCCAAGCCATTAATTTATCGGGTTCTCTTTTCTGATTATTGTCTATTGTGTCTTTTTGAAATTGATTAAATAATGTATGAATGATGTCTTTTCCTCTCAATTCTTTCCGGCGGTGTGCAAATGCTGTGTTTTCTGATTTGCCAATCCCTCGTGCTTATTTCACATTAAAAGGTAATTTAGGTCAACAGTTGATTGTTAACGTTATAGTGTTACAGCCTAGAATTAAAGATGAAAGGATATAGTTATTATTATTCTGGGTGCTATTATAAATATTTTTAAATATTTTTGCAACAGATTTTAATGTAACGATTGAACCCAATATACCTCTAAGCTTTGGCTTTAATTCCATTAAATGTGTTTCAGTCCAGTCCGAAGAAAACCGCTGTTCAGGTAAGCGTTTATGTCATTACAATATTTGAAAAAAAAATCATGTTCATAGTTCTTCTTTTACACATAAAGTTATTCTATTAACTTTCGTTAAATAAAATATTTAACAAAATATACCATTATTTTATTGTAGATTAGGCAGTAGAATGAGTTGTTAAATATACAATTGCAAGATCCGACAAGAAATATGTTTAAAAATGAATATTCGTATGCTTCGAAACCCACAGAAATAAATGCTTCTGATCAAATGGTACAAAGGTACTAGTCGCAATATGGTACTTATGGAAGTATTCGACACCCTGTAGGAGATTGTAATGACATATGACAGTTCCATCTCTTCATTGTAAACAAAGATTTCAAACGGAAACTAATTGATTAGATTGACGAAGATCGTGCCTGGAGGTTATAAGGCTGAGATTGGAAACCAGTCTCAAATCTCAAGCATCTGAATGGCTGAAATGGCGACTGGTCGCCGTTTCAGCCAATCAGATGCTTGAGATTTGAGACTGGTTTCCATGCTCAGTTTTATAACCTTGGGCGCGTGGTGTGGTATGCGGACAGGTTATGTGTGTCCGAACAATATATTTGTTTTAAGGATTGAATCGATATCTGATGATTTTCATTTGAGTATGGAAAACAGTTGGGTGGTTTAAAGTGTGTGAAGCCCGAAGGGCTTCTCGCGTTCTTTTAACAATCCAACTGTTTTTCATACCCAAATCTTCTTCTTGGCGTTCGCTCTACACGACCACTCCAGCATCCGCGATGAAAGTTGTGGTCCTCCGTAGGTCGTCAACATCTCCATACAGTTTCTGCTGGATTGTTGCACCTTGTGGCCACGTTGCTTCTCGCTCTTGATCGTATCGTTTACATCGTTGGAGGATGTGCTCTGCAGTCTGGTCCTCTTCTCCGCAGGGACATATTGGGGATGGCACCAATTTATACTTCCTACACATGTGTGCATTCAGTCTGTTATGCCCTGAGCGTAACCTCACCATCACCACCTGCTCTGGTCTGTTTAACATGTGGTAGGCATCTGCTTCCTGTCTGGTCTTTGTGAGAGCCTTAATGATGGTGGCTTTCTCCTTGTATGTCACCTGGTTATCTGGTTGCTCTAACTGGGCTCCTAACCTAGCCAGCTTGTCAGCCTCCTCATTTCCGGGCACTCCACAGTGAGATGGTATCCACTGAAGGGCAACATTGCGGGAAGACCCAAGCTTGTTCACGGCTTGTGCTAGTTCAGGAACATTGTTGCTTTGCAGAGCCTCCAGAACTGATCTTGCGTCTGTGAGGAAGACTACAGAGGTTACCTCTTCTGCTGAGTCTTTAATCAGAGAGACTGCCTTCATGAGCGCTTCAGTCTCTGCTCTGTAGTTGCTACAGTGCTTCCCAGTGGCAATGTAATGGGCCGATTTCTGGCCTGACGGGAATGTTATATGAATACCAGCGCCTCCATCCTTAATAGCTCTAGTGGCTGACCCATCTGTATATACATGGGTCCATCTGTCTAAAGGATAGTCTGCGTAGATAGTCGCAAGTGTCAGACTTCTACGGATGGTCTCATTTTCTTGTTTGCCCATGTCAAGTCCAGGAATAGCAAGTGCCACTTTCACTGCAGACAGGTCATTGGCTGTAGGGTTGGTGATGTCTGCTCGGCCCAGGGAATTGTCTGTATGTTAAGTTCAGAGGCGTACTCTCTATTCAGCTTCTTTGCTTCATGTACAAAGCTGGAGCGCTTAAGGCGGTTCTTGGTGAATCCCTCAAGCCTGTTCCTCATGGGGTGATCTGGGAGCGACTTGTACTTGTTTGCCTGGAGAAGGACTTTGGTTTGTCTTCTTTCATGAAGTGGTTGGATTCCAGTCAGTTTCTCCATGAAGGCAATTGGTGTAGACTTGGTGGCCCCTGTGATAATGCGCAATGCCTGATTTTGTACTTTGTCTAAGGCTTGCTGGTTCGTCTTGGCTGTTGTGGACCATGTGGCTGAGCTATATTCCATTGAGGGTCGTACTGTGCCCTGATAGATGGTTTTCAATATTTGCTCATTCGCACCCCAGGTTGTTCCAGCAAGTTTGCGCATCATGGCTAGTTTTCTTCGTGCCGTCCCTTCTACACGGTTGATGTGTGGTTTCCAAGTCTGCCGCTTATCAAACGTGACCCCAAGGTATGTGGCTTCGTCTTCCTCCTTCAGTAGTGTTCCAGCCAGCATAACCTTCCCAGCTTTCTGTTTTGTTGACAAGGTGAACAGTGTGGTAGACGACTTCTCCTTGTTGATCGTAACGCACCAGTCTTCGGCCCATGCTGCAAGTGTGTCCATAGCTCCTTGCATTCTGTACGTGGATGTAGAGGCGTGTTCTTCTTTGCACCATAGCACCAGGTCATCAGCATAGAGAGCAGCATAAACTCCATTTGGCAGTTCAGACACCAGGTCATTGATGAAGACCAGGAAGAGTGTCGGGGACAGGACTCCACGTTGTGGGACACCATGGCGTAGCAGAAACTTCCTACTGTTGGCTTGGCTCAGGCTGACTCTGGCTCTTCTGTTGAATAGATACGAGTTGATCCATTGCAGCATGGCCCCACCAACTCCATTCCTCATGAGCTTCACTTGTAGCCCTTCTGTCCAGACTTTGTCGAATGCTCTCTGTAGGTCGATCCATGCTGTAAGGACCACCTTGTTTTCTTGAAAGGCATCTTCGACTTCCTGTGCTAGGTATGTAGTCTGGTCTTCTGTGGAACGAAATTGTCGGAAACCAGCCTGTTCAGATGCCAGCAGGTCGTTGGTCTCCAGGTACCACTTCAGGCGTGCATTTACAATCCTCTCCATTGTCTTTACTACACAGCTGGTGAGGCTGATCGGACGGTAGCTGGCTGCCTTCTTTGGGTCCTTCCCTTTCTTGAGTATAGAGATCATTGTCGCCTCTCTCCAGATCTGAGGTTTCTGCCCTTGTTTCCAGCTGTAGTTATAGATGTCCAAGAGTTTGCAGATTGCTGTATTGCCCAAGTGTGACAGCATCTTGTTGGTGATACCGTCTGGACCTGGAGATTTTTTGGTCTTCAGCTGTCTGAGAGCTGTCTGTAGCTCGTGTAGTGTCAGGCGCGAATCCATACACTCTGACGTACCCTTAGCTGTTTTCCTGTCCCTTTGTTCTCTTCTGGCTTCTCTCTGTCGTTCTCTGTTGATGGGGATGTCACTGACATCTCTGTAGTTTTCTGCAAAGACATTTGCCGCTTGTTTGCCCATTAACAGCTCTCCTTCCTCTTCCAGGGTGACTGGGCCTTTCGCTTTGTCTTGGTCGTCGTTCAGTTGTTTCGTTAACCTCCACAACTTACGGCCATCTCTCTCGAGGTTAAGTGAAGCTGTCTTGTTTCTCCAGCTCTTTCTTTGGGCCTCTAGCTTATGCCTGAGTAATTTGGCCTTGGCATGCTGTAGGTTGAGGTTTTCCTCCTGTGAGGGATTGTTTTCGGCTTCCAGTCTGGCTTCGGACAACTTGGTTTGCAGCTCCTCTAACTGCTCACTCCAGTATGGCTTGTAGTCTTTCCTCGCACCTCTAGGGACGGACTGCTCTGCTGACTTGAGGATACATTGATTGAAGTCTCTGACATTGTTGTTTATGTCTCTGCCTTCAACTCTGATGTCTTTGCAGAGTTCATCACTCACAGACTGGAAAAGGGACCAACTGGCCTTCTTGTAGTTCCATCTGGGTAGGCTAGATGACGTAGAGACAGTGTGGTCCAATATGAGGTGGACTGGGCGATGATCACTGCCTCCGAGCTGTTCAGAGACTTCCCTCTGGACATGTCCATGTATGTCGTCAGTACAGAAGGCAAGGTCAGGCGTTGATGTTGTGTGCCATCTTCTGGAGTAAAAAGTTGGGGGATCCTCCGGCTGATTGATGAGGTTCAGCCTGTTGTCATCCTGCCAGGTTTCCACTTCCTCACCACACCCAAATAAAAATCGTAAATATCGATTCATTCCTTATATTTACTATATTTACACGCAAATACTCTCATTAATAAAGAAATTATCGGAAGAATTTACGTATAACATTTTAGTGGAAACGTGAAAACACGCGACAAAATGTATAATATATATGTTAATGACCGTATGACATAAATGCAACAATGATATTTTCATTACCACAAATATTCTGCTAGATTGGCACCGTGTTCAACATGCCATGTTGTTGGTGTTGTTGTTGTTGTTTTTTCTTGTCGAGTTATTTTATCAATTTGTCACATTTTTGTATTTGCAACAAAACAGTTAACAGTATGACAATATATGGAATATGATGCTTGAAAGGTCAACGTCATGAATTGACAGATACATGTATATACTTATATCGAATGTTGTTATCGTTTCCTGGCATTACCATTGTCCTTGTTATTATCCCTTGGTTTGTATCTTTTGATCTCGGTAAGATCATTGTGTACCCACCCTTTGCAATGCTGTTAGCTTCTAATGTTTTATATGTTTGTGTGCTTTTGTGTGCTTTTGCATGCAACATTGTTGAGCCGATGGGTGGGTTGGAGTTATTTCACCAAGACAACTTGTACTTGTTTTGTGATACGAGAACCTTTTGGGGCAAGTGTGAGGTTGGTGCACCCTAGAACCTGGTTTAAACCCCCAGTGGCAATTTGTTTTGCCACTGACCGTTCCAAGGCGGTATCCCCTAAGGTTCTATTGTTCGTTAATTGTTTGTGGCGTCCTATTTGAATTGACATACTTATATAAAACATGATCTCTCTCTTCCTCTTCTCTTTTTCGCTGCGTGGGGAGGCTATGTTTTTTTTAGCGTGACGATTCCTGATATGCATAATTATATAACTTTTTTATAACCGAAGAAGATAAAAAAAATTGTCGTACGTCTGTTACATGTAGGGAGCCAAAAGTAAGAAACGTTCACGATGACGCTAGGCAAGTTCGCTCCTTTGAAAATCTGAAGAAGTTTCTATGCAAAAATAACAAAGATGTTGTTTAATTAGTTGTTGAAATGTTTTTAATTTTGGTAGCAATTTCAAAAGACAGTTGACAGTCAGAAAAGTGACAGGTATTACACAAAACTGACGCAGTTACAACAGTCTTATGATGACCTGAAATTGCAAAACCAAAGGTTACAGGATGAGGTTGGTAACTATTTTTATATTATTATAATGTATCAACAAGAAATGTTTAACGCATATGTATGTTTTACGTGGATGACATTTAATGGTAATGAAGAAATAAAAACGTGCATATCTCAACACAAGATGCGGAGATGAAAGATAGGGTATCGCTGTTAATCGGCCAGTGACAGTCGAATGAGGCCACCGGGAGATGGAGTGTTAAATATCTTTACGCGCGCGACATCCCGCCTGTCCTACTCAAAATAAAATAGCAACAAAACTTAACCTTCCAAACCTGTGTATCTTTCTTACACTTTTTTCCAATTAGCTGCTAATTATTAGTTTATTCGCCTATCCGCCCAGCGTAAAGTGGTCGGAAGATAGAGGCCGTACAATGTTCGAAAATGTTCATTTTACTGTAATAATAAGGTTTGAGGCGCTGATTTTATTTCATATTTATCTAACTGTACTATAATGAAATTTCATAATGTTGCAGATAAAATCGCTACATAATCAGGGTTTGGAAAACAAGACAAGTAATCTAAATTTACGATTGAACGACGATGATCTGACCAATGCAAGAGAAGAAATAAAGAAATTACAGAAAACAATATTAGACCTTGAACACAAAAATAATACAATCAAAAACGGATTTATTCACAATAAAAGCAAATTCGATGAAAGGCAAGCACAACTTAATGAGATAATAAAGAAACTTAAGCAACAAAACGAGGACAACACAAAGGCTATGGAAGAACATGAAAAAAGTTTAAAGAATAAACTGGCACAACTCGACGAAAAAAATACCGAACTGACAAATAAAGAGATCAAGCTTGAAAAAGAAGTTTCGAAAAATAAGGAACTGGAAATTGAAATATCAAAGATGAGAGAGACTGCAGCCACAGAAATAGCTTCATTAAAAGCACAAAACGAGAAACTTTCCGAGCAGAATGAAACATGGGCATACTTAAATTACAAAATAAAACAGCAAAGTCAAAATATGGACAAAAATGAAATTCGAAGGAGAGTAGAAATGGCAAGTGATTCTTTCTGTAGCATTTGTAAAACCTAAGGAATCTTTATGGTTTATATGATTTCTAGACTATCGTGAAGATCCCACTACGACCAGTTTCTTATGCCTCCATACTTATCGCCCTTATCTGTTATCAAATCGCATGGTGCCGAGTCATAAGGTTATAAAACTGGGAATGGAAACAAATCTCAAATCGCAAGCATCTGATTGGCTGAAATGGCGACGTGTCGCCATTATAGCCAATCAAATGCTTGAGATTCGAGACTGGTTTAAAGTCTCAATTTTATAATCTTCAGTCCGGTTCTTCGAACATTTATCCGCGGGTAACATTAATATAAGTAATTCTTACATATTAAGAGTTTAATCTTTTATTAAAAAGAGATATAAACTGGAGTAACAACATTCTGATGACATAAAATGTTCAATATAGCTATTACACATGTCCTTATTTCTTTTGAAATTCATGATGCAGTTTATTTTATTTCGTGGATAAAGTTTCAAACAACTGCCCCAGATGGTTCGATTTCTGATCGGATATATAATGCATTGACGCTATAATCATGAAATATTACGTCTGAATTGAGATACAATGTTACGTAAAGATTGCTTGTTTTAAACTGTATGCAAAATGCTTTGATTGTACACAAACTATCGAATTGCAAAAGGTTGACGTATATTTTTCTTCAGGTACTTGAGGCAGATGAGTCGGCATTAACTGAAATAAACAAAGTACTTGGAAAAACAACGAGCGGAAATTAGGTATGTATAAAACAATAAAATTAATTATTAGAACATGAATTTCTGAATTTTAAATTCACGTCTGTGAAAAAAAAGCACGTGCTCTAGTGTAGAATATGGTGTCTTCTCGAACTGACCACAGTCCCAAGACACAGACTGTCCATTAAAAGCTTACAGTACCCAAGGGGTATTGATGTATTAGGTTCTTTTGAACTAGATAGAGGTTACCACATTACGGTTATTTAATATTAAGTTGCCCAATAATTAAATTGTTTATTCTCATTGGCACGTTAGCTTAAAGCAATTACAATTCTCTGTCTTTAACGTCTTCGCCAGGTTCACGTGTTCATATAGATACTTAAATATGATAAAAGGGCAGAGACTGAAGTCTGCGAACAACAACAACTGAAGTCGAAATCCAAAATTTAAACCATGGGGAATTGGCGCATAACTCAATTTAATAAAGCTTATATTTGTCATAATTCAGTAAAATGTCGAATATCAGTTACTCTATTTTCAGATGTCTCCCTTGGACTATTTGAAATACATGTCAGATCCTTAACGGAGAAGAAGTGGAGCCTATCTGTAATTAACTCATACACAGTAAAGAAAGTTTTAACGCTGACATTTAATCAATTCCTGTAGATGACCAAACTTTTAACAAGACACAGGAATATAGTTTGACGCTGGATGACTATGCCATTCTCAGATTAACAGCTTTATCTAAAAGCATTTTAAATTCTGTGCCTAGAGCTGAGCTGAGAATTCAAAGTAACAAGACATATAGCAGCGAGCTAACCAAGTTGTAAGCTAAGAATCTTCATTTGAAGTAATCCGACCTTCGACGTCGAATCAAAAGATGCATAAGATTACGGTGCAATTTTATAACGCAAACTAATTTATATATTTCGAACGAACGTGTGTAGAAAGTTTACTAGAAACACTAGAAATTAGACAATTGGAACGTGCAACCATGCACATTTTGAAATAAAGCAACTGCAGATGTAAGGTGACATGACAAGATCGTATGATAGAACCTTCGAGTTCTCTAATTGTAACTGTTTCTGGTGTCTTCCAAAATTGGCTTTGTGAAGAGGCTGTTTTTTCTAAATGTGGGGTTTCATGATTCATATTTCATCTCTACATTTTAGCTGCGTGGGGAAGCTGTGTTTTCGGGGTGTGGCAATTCCTTGTCGGTTTGCATAACTTTTTAAACGGTCACGTGCTAAGTTCCATTTCAATGATATAGTTTAGTGATATAGTTGATATAACTTTCAATATCGAAATTTTCACAAAATTAAAATAACTTTTATAAATATTTAGCGGGAGATTCTCGATTTTATTTACTTTTTTTTCAAATAAAAATATATAATGTTATTGATACTTTTATCAGGAATTGCCACATCCGTATCCATTTTTATCATAAACTTCACCTTAAACATAGCTATCCGTTATCATAAATTGATGAAATATTTTATAAAGTAAAAAAATAATGTCACTAATAAAAAAGACATTATCCAATAATTAATTTAATACTACACTAACTACACAATCAAACAGACTTTGGTTTTCCTTCTGACGGCTTGTGAGTTGTTTTGCAATATTAAAGCCACAAACACAAAACACAGCAAAAAGCAGCAAGATGTGGAGCTTGCATATCTAACGTCTCAATCGTATCAAAATAACTAAAGCTTAATGTAATGTTGAAAAGTCATTTGCAACTCATTTATCATTTGGCTCAATCAAACTGAGCCTTTAATATTTTCGTTATATTTCTTGTTTGTTGGCTTTTAAAGTTCATTTTTTCAGCTATTTTGGAAACGAGACATAGTAAAGATTTTTGTAATCGTATTACATGTATAATTAAAGTTGTATGGATCATCTTAGTTTCTGAAATACATTTATATTAAGTCTTCTAACTATCATCTAGTTTCTGAAATACAAGTTTATGTGCTCAATGTCAATATACAAGTTAGTCTTTCAACGCTGATAATCTACTTTTACAGGTCACGATGATTTGATGATTTCGTAGGCCAATTACTGCTATTACCTGGGCGACTTATTTTATGAAAGTAACCAATAGACGGCGTAGGCAATCATTCCTTTTTTCCCAAATACATGATAAGGCTCAGTCAAATCGAGTTTGCATTAATTTAATTGTGACTGTCGGTTAATGTCATCGATACTTTTTTGTCGTTATATTGATAAAAATGCTTAAATATTTGTCGGCGTTGGCTGTCTAAGCTTGCTTTGACCTAGAGAAAATCAATTAAAATGTTTCTTCATTTGGTGCCTGTGTAATATAGCAGGCTTTTGTTTATGATTTACCAAAACAGTTTATACAGACCGTTTAAAACGACAATGTTCCAAGTTTTAAAAAGCTTAACACAAACAATTCGGTTTTTATGAAATAAAATAAAATCTGTAAATATAATTCTGGTTAGAACATTTTCTAAACTCTTAACAGTGGTTACTTCCCTTTGCAGGGACGGCTAATGGCGAGAATGTTCTAGAATAATTATGGTTCCAATAAATTATTACGGGATACTATTTTTTTATATAAACCCATGAATATTATAAGCATAGTACAGCGTGTGTCCGATAGATTGATACAAAAAGTTAGATTTAAAAATCCGTATTTCACCGTGTGATTTTCCGATTCTGTATTTTTGCAGCTTCCGGTAGTTTTTAAGTTCCATAATGGCCGCTTTCAAAACGCGATATTTTCACAAATTTAAATTTGTTGACTAAATAGACACTGCTTTACTGCATATGTAAACTCTCGATACTTAGGTTTACATACAAACTCAAAAACAGATTGCATATTGGTATAATACTCCATTAATATGTACATCTATTCCGACCCAAGGGAGATCACATGGTTCCTAAGAAAGTAGTTAACGTAATTTTTTTGTGAAAATGTGCTTTTTGTACAGAATTTTGAGAGACTTTTGACTACGCATTTGAAACATATCGTTATGGAAATTCGTTGCGGTAAAACATTGTTATTTTAAGTAAAATGTTTGAGATATTGCAAGCCAATAAAAGTACTTCTTCAATGTCCCTTTTGCAGATAATGGAAATCTAGCTCCTTTGTCTCCGTTTGTTGTTAGCAATTTGAAGAAAGCAGGGCAAAGACATATATTTTTAGATTTATTGCAACATATATAAATTTCATAACAACGGTGGTTTTATACATTCGTATAAGGGCTGCCAAAACTTGCTATTTAATATTATACTAACCGCAACTTATTAGAAATACACAACATGGTCTCTCTCTCTCTCTCTCTCTCTCTCTCTCTCTCTCTCTCTCTCTCTCTCTCTCTCTCTCTCTCTCTCTCTCTCTCTCTCTCTCTCTCTCTCTCTCTCTCGGCATTTTGTTAGTCTATATTTAAATATTGTGCAAACACTTAATTAAGCTGCTAAAACTATTACATGACATTTAAAATGTAAGGAGGTAACAACAGAAGGGCAAAAAAGTTCGATTCTTGAGTTTTATAATTTTATCAGGTATGTTTACATTTCCTTTTGACGAGTACATTTAATTTCAGTAATTTTGACTGATCACTAGAGGAGATTATCTTCCACTTGATGTGCCGTTTAATCCTGAAATCAAAACTAAAAACATTCAATACTCATTTCTTGTTCAACCAAATTTGTATCCGTTTCAACACCAATCAGTTCTCTGTTGGAGGTCAGAGTTGCTTTTGTCTTTTATCAGCATTAACTTTATTTGAAACATAAAATGTTTCAAAAGTTTTACAGGTGATTTAAATTATTACAAACTGTTTCCAGGCTCTCTGGTGTTTGAATTTTTGTTTATGTAAAATGTTGTTTTACAGTTAGTTGCCCGGTTCCTGTGTATTTTTCATATAAAATGTTTTATACGGTCGATCTAGGAAAGATGTTTTTGCATGGAAATAGGAAACAACCTTATCTAAAAAATGGCATTTTCATTTTTTTTACGTTTCATTAAAATTCTTCTGCAAATTGTTCACCTATTGCTGTTGTCATTAAGCTGGTTCCGACGACGATTTTCCACTTGGAAAATGAGTCATAGGTAAAAATCATAGCTAGCGGCGCCAAAGGGTATGATTTTTCACTGTTTCAGCGGCAAAACCTTCCCGAGTCATATTTTGAACTTTTTCTCGAAGTAAAATACCAAGAGGTCAACATCTGCATTAAATATCATAATGAATAGCTTAGAATTAATGTACAACACTCGGTAATTAAAGGCTACCATCGTTTCAAAATCAAGACACCAATGGATATTTCTTTGCAAGTTGAGCATACCGATGTGGATGATGTAAATGCAGCTCTTGTGTGGATTCCAGCATTAAACGAACTGACTAAAGAGCTACACAATGTTACACGCGGCACCGGATGCTTTCTGTAGGTTTTTCGTTTCCAAAGGCCTTTCTTGTTCCGGGGGATTCCGAATATTGCTCACGTATTTCCGGTTGGCGCCTGTTGGCGGCGAAAGGTATTTTGACAACTATTTTAGTCAAACATCGATTTATATTTGTAGTGATTTTCAGAAACATTGATAAACATTAAGTTTATGAAATAGAAATTCAAAACGTGCCAGGTATGGTTATTTTGCTTGAAATAGATGAAAAGGGAACTTTGAGAGCCATCGAATACGACAAATATGAAAATACTGCAGGCTCGGTTTGATTGAGCCTGTTCATGGACAGTAATGGAAATGTATATTACTGCCCACGCCGCCTAGCCCAGGGTTCAGCTCAACTCAATATTTACACCAAAAAACCAGTACAATTTTTACCATCCCAAGCGATGGTGTGCATATTGCGGTGAACAAGGAACCTTCAATGTGGTATTTCCAGATTAATACCATTCCATGTTCAGCGGCGTATGGTCCATAGTTAAAAGAATGGGTTTGCCCAAAACGAGAAAACAATGGGCGGAACTAAATAGAATAGAATTTTGATAGGGATCTTAGAATATAAATCCTGCATATCACAGACAACGCCAAAGGCAAAATTTAAAAAGGGGGAAGTGTATCCTTGGGGATAATTGAACAATATCCGAATCAATATTGGCTAGGAAATTGAAACAACACATCTCAAAACTGGCCGAAATATAAAAACAAAGGTAATTTATGAAGTACTATTAACAAAGTACATAAGTATCCTGCTCAATGACCTTCAAATGACGTAATTGATAACAGCACTGATTGAATGTACGGGGAGATTTTTACAGCCGCCACACGGCACAAACAACGCTACTGCGATATTGAAATAGATGAAAAGGGAGTGTGAGTAAGTCGTGTTGAAAACACTTCTTTTGGGGATAATTTTCTGATGAAACATATTCACAAATACTTAAAATTCTTTCCTCTTTTGATTTTTATAATGTCAAACATGTTTGCAAGAAGCTCCTCTATTTGGGGCCTTGTCAAGAATAAACTATGAATAAATGTGAATGATTCACCGGAACTTGTCAAAGGGGGTCACCCTCCTTGCACAGAAATTTTTTTACAAATAAACTATTTCATCCAGCCAATATTTGTAATAATACCATCTGTCCATTAAAAATTGATTCAGCTTTTGCAACATAATGACGTTTGGAATGTAGGTCACTCCAGTATTTATAGAACGCGGTTTTCTAACACGACTCATTCGGAACCGGGCAACCAACTGTATAGCATTGTTGATTGGTTGGTGTTTCCAAATTAATCTGAAATAAATGAATCTTTAAAAAAAGAAGTCATCGAAACGAAATGTGCTGACAATGTGCGCATTGTATATCATTTTCGACAATGTGCGCATTGTATATCATTTTCTTAGTCCACAAAGTTTCATTGAATTCAAGCCAGTCGTTACTGAGATTTGGATCAAACAAAAGCAGATGTCCTCACTAATTAATAGTTAAACTTTCAAAGAAGTTAAATAACGGTTATTTCACCCCGTTGCAGTTACAGAAGACTGTATTAAATGAAAATGCCATAAAAATCTCTTACCACCATACCCGCCACGGAAGCGACGGAAGCGACCCAAGTCACCAAAACGATTTTGTCTACCTATAAATGAATCAAAATATAATAAATTCGACATTTCAACAAAGTTTGGAATTAAAGAGTTTGACAACATCGACGGTAGTGGTATGCGTCGTTTTGGGCAAGACAATAACCGACTGAGCTGAATTAAAATGTTTTGACCTTTCTTAGTAACAAATATTATTATTAAACACAATTAGTCTAGTAATATGCATTTCCATTACTGTTCATGAACAGGCTCAATCAATCCGAGCCTGCAATATTTTCATATTTGTCGTGTTAGGTGGCATTTAAAGAACCCTTTTCATCCATATCAAAACCAAAGTTCTAATTAATCACGTTTTATTTAAATATTCTTTTGATAGACATTGTTTTACATTTGAAACCTAAAAAACAGATAAAATCGATAATTATTAAAAACACTATGAATAATTGAAATTTCAAGACAAGCTTTTTCTTGTTTATCATGTATATGCTGTCCTGGCATAGAGAAGTTGCGAAACCAACGAAAATTGTAAACGATTGAACAATTAGAACTTGA
Source organism: Corbicula japonica (assembly GCA_038501625.1). NCBI lineage: Eukaryota > Metazoa > Mollusca > Bivalvia > Venerida > Cyrenidae > Corbicula > Corbicula japonica. Next base: position 6,870,652 of record JAZAYU010000014.1, read on the forward strand.
TATAAGTTAATATATTATTGCATACTTTATCGATATCTTAAGGATAACACATTTACTTTAAATATACTTTTAGAAGATTATATATTTGTGGTCTCAAGACAAATAAAAAGTTCAATTTTGTAAGTTAATAAAAACAGAAACAACTTTGGCCTACCTTGTTCGCAAGTGCAGTGTTGTTCCCCAATGTTACATGTTCCGCCCGAGTAGTTCACACATCGCTGGTGCCTCGAACAATCCCTAATTGTATAAATTGCAAAATATAAACATAACGCAAACAACTCTACTTCGCTTACCTGATTATTCTCGACATTGAATAAGAAATAATTCACTAAAAACTATTACTTGATGTTAAGTTTTATTCCTGTATTTCTCAAAGCATACCAAAATAAGAAACACCCATAGTGTGCGATAAAGCAGATCCAAAGTAACGTATGGTTTCAATGTATATCGGTATGCTTCATAATAAAATGGCAAATATTTCAAATTTCAAAAATGCATGCATGTAATCTCATTTAAAACGGGAACACACTATCAAATATAAATAAAATATCAGATTTAAATGAATTATTTGGCGAGGTAATGGGTAAAAAAAGATAATTTATAATTTTGGTGCAAGAACCAAAGAAACCTAACATCTCTGTGAAATTCCTAGCCAGTCACTCTAACAGAGGAATGATATAAAATTGGTAAAATTGTGAAACGAAAACGTTGGACTTATGGATCAGGATATGTTGATGTCATAAAAGATAACAATCTTTCTGTAAAGTTTTATGTCAGTTAAAAAATAGATTTCAAGCGTTTGAGAAATGTTTGATTTTTAGAAGTATGAAATGGGTTTAAAACTAATCACCGAGTGCTCTAGTCTTGGTAAGGTCATTGAGTATCCGCCTTTTACTTTACAAAGTTTTTATGTTTCATATGTTCGAGTGCTTTCGCATGCAACATTATCAACTTGACAAAGTTGATCTATGGGTGTGTTGGAGTTATTATACGTGTTTGTTCTATGAGAACTTAGTTTGGAGTCAAATCAGAAAGAACACGATGACAGAGATAAAATAAACAGATCGAGCTTCTAGGTTCTTACAATGCTTCATAAATAACCCATGCCTCATTCGTGCAACCAATAAGGAGTAAGTAAGCATAACGATCATGATTTAAACTGTATTGTTAATTAAATCTGGATACCGCGATAAAATTTGCAAAAAGTTTTCCTTAATTTGTGATACCGATAACCTTATTTTAAAAGTTTTCCTGTTATGCTAAGGTTATATGAATTGAAATCTTTCACATCAATACAAGATCTAAAAAAGCGAACAAGCTGTGAGAAATAAACCCCGTAAGATGTTGCAATAGGAACATCGCCGTCTTAAATTGGATCACTTTATGAAGATAAAAAAACACCCCTTTTATCATAGATTTTGGAATCGATGTTACCATTTTATTTTCAATGAAAAGATATAGATCACGAAAAATTGCTTGCTTTTCTGACGTGTTCGCTTTATTACGTTGTAGTTAAATATGATAAATGTTATTAACCAGTGATGGAAAAGGGCTATTATGTATATTCAACAAATCATCAAGATACATCGAGGTGTTAATAGGGGCTGTAATAATGTCATTTTGATGTTCGGTAGAAAGAGATAAAGAGATAAAGTCTCTTTTATTGAAGTATAAACACAGACTAGCAACATTTGTATTGTCCAACAACATTGACCTGGCACTTTTGCATTTGACCCCATATTCGTTAAATTTCGTAAACGTTACGATCTACGTTGAATCGGTAGTCCGGCATCTATTCCAATACACCACACATCACTGGAGTGTAAATTGAATAAATATATCGCTGATACCCGTGTTTATCCAATGACCTTTACGAAAATTAATGAAGTGCCAGGTCAATATTGTTGGACAATATACCGATAACTTGTTTATGAATAGTGGTACCCAATCTAACATTAATGATATCCAGTAAGAAAGTTTGAGACTCCATAAAGTATTTATATAACCATCATAAGAATCCTCTGTTAGAAATGCTCTATTGTTATTACGAGAGATAAAGGATTTATTTTCACTTGTATAATTATATATTACCCAGACTCTGTAAATATCGTTGAAAAGTTTTTCGGCTAAACTATGATACTAAAAACGTAAAATCTCCGAAAAAAAGTATTATTGTCATTAATATTATAGTTAATAAGCACCATTCTTGGACTTGCTCGTTATTCAATTTATTCTCGTTCTTTGTTTAATAGTATAGTAATTATGACAAAAACTTAGATGGGATTGATTCAACCTAACATCTTGTCATTCTTTATTGTTGAAAAAGCTGGTTAGACAAGTGTGCGATTGGTTTAACAAAGAGCGTTCTTTAAAGCTAAGTAGCAAGTACAGCTATGTTTTCCGTTTTTCTAAGATATTTTTAGTTCAACCTTATTTTAAGTAGGCGTTTGATCTCTCGTCTTCCTAACTGAATGTTGTTTATTTCTTTACAAACGTGTCTTTTTCTTATTTATGATTTTTTTGTTTTTATCATAATTCGTGGTCTTTGACCTATGAGAGATGCATAATGTATTCATAAATGGAGTTTCGAAACTCCATTCGTTTTTTCCGATCAGAAACGTAATTAACACATGGGAAATTTTAATTTTAACTTAAACAACATTTTACACTTAAAATGACTTGTACACAATGAGAAATTGAAAATACTATTTGTGATCGCATAACGTGTCTTCTTTCATGAGATTGTGTCTATTTATGAGCACACATGTAGAAATGAGCTGTTAATGAAATCATTTATAAAGTGATCGTTCTTTAATAAAAATTTTCATAAATGGTAGACATTTTGACTAAAACCGGAAATTGGAGTTATTAGGAATGAATCCATCTAAAATCAGGTTTTATGTCATTCATAGCATTTGTGCAAAATTCCATGTTTTTTAATAATTAAGTGCAGGTTTTTTTCGTTAGCCACTGTACTAATTTATAATATTCTTTTCATATGAGCCTTTTTGTTTTCGAATAATTATGTACTCATCAGGAGGTTGTTATAAATGTATGGGACTAACGACGGTGGCAAGGGTTTAATAGTTTATGAAGGTTTACAATGAAATCTTTTTTCAGAACCTAGAACCTCGATTTGTTGCTTTTATCCCTGTCATCGTGTTCTTGCTGATTTAACTGAAAGTGCTCTGGTCTCGGTAAGGTCATTGAGATTGAGTACCCGCCACTTTTGGTTTTTCAATGCTGTTAGCTTCTTATGTTTAATATGTTTATGTGCTTTAGCATGCAACATTGTTGAGCTGATGGGTGGGTTTGAGTTATTTCACCAAGACAACTTGTACTTGTTTTGTGATATGAGAACCTGTTTGGACAAAAGTGGGGTTGGTGCACACTGTAACCTGATTTAAATCCCCAGTTGCAATTTGTTTTGCCACTAACCGTTACAATGCGGTAACCACAAGTTTTCTCTTTTCGTTAATTGTTTGTGGTTTTGTTTATTTGAATTGACATACTTATAACTAACATGCTCTCTCTTCCTCTCTTCTTTTTCGCTGCGTAAAGAGGCTGTGTTATGTAAGTGAGGCGATTCCTGATATGCATATTTCGCTTTTTTAACAAAATTATACGAACACAAACTATTTTTGTCGGACTAAATAAAAAATCAAAGGTTCTTACCGGTTGGTGATGCACGTTCTATGTCCGATGCAATGTGCTACCATCATACAAACCAACACAGCCACACATAAATTGGACATTTTCTACAAAATGATAAAGGTTTGAATAGGTTAGCGTTTGGGCTTAATGATTTATATATTAATTTAATAGATAAGCGATTAGGCTAAAGGATTCATATATAATTTAATATGTAAGCGTTTGGGCTTAATGATTCATATACTATGAACCACCTATTTAACAATGTTGTAACTAGCATTAGCGGTTTTCAGTTGAGACCAAGCCAAATAGTTATAAACCAGTACGAAATTGATTTGCTCTCTTATTAATATTCGGCAAAACTGGCGAAATACGCTTGCGCTTGAACTATTTCTTTAGGATTGTTCGCTTATCAGTTATTATCATTCGGAATATATACTACCCAAAATTTGATAAAGGCCACTTTTGAAGTTTGTAAATATTATTTTTAGGTTATCATTTTGAACAGTTTATGATACATTAAATTTGTTTTGTATTGTTTATTTGGATAAAAACTTATCAATAAGCGATTAGAGTTGAATTAGTGAAATGAAACGTGAGTGTACAATTATCTAAGCGGGATAAACTTACAGATTACATAAGTGGCCTTAACCAACTTCTGAGTAGTGTATTATCTGCATATAAACCCGCAAGGTATTCTAACTTAATTTTAATAAAGGTAAACAGCACTTACCTTTTCTATTTCTTATTGCATGCGCATTATTATTAAACACTATTTAACGGAAATTATAAGATCTCAGTCCTGTCCGATTGTCAATCAAACCAGAAAAAAACGGAATCCAATCATATTTTAGCATACTACTGTTTACCACAAACATACTTATATTTGATTTACACGGTTGTACACCGTGCACAGGAAATAGCACCTAAAAACCCGAAAACGAAAGAGAAATCATTAAAGTCGAATTCACCCCGGGCAATGTTTCAACTTACATCTCCATCATATCTTATATATATCATAATCTCCGGTTTCTCTAAACTAAACAATTTTCTGAAGCTAAATATGCCTGATTTTAAAATCAGTACTTTTAAAATTGATGTTTTCTGCACGTTGGAAATTATATTAATCTAATCAATTTATCATGTGGCATTTTGTTTGTTTTCATTGAATTTTAACATCTTTACAACAACTGAAAATCCGTTTTATAGTGAACCTGTTTACTTATTACTACATTATTTGTTTTAAACCTGGAAGCAAAGTCAAAAGCTGCGATTTCGGGCTTATTTTTTCTTATACAAAATACGAGACATAATTATATTAAGTGTCTTGAAAGTGGCAGTGATTTATTTTAATAATTGTTTGTTATTATATTCCATTGATATAGATGAAAAGGGGACATTGAAAGCCACCGAACACGACACATATAAAAATAATGCAGGCTCGGTTTGATTTGATTAAATTTCAGAAATCGCGTTTTCGACATGAAAATACGGGCACAATGAAAAAACTCAAAGAAAGTTAACGACAATAACCGGTCCTGACGGTGCTGCATGAGATGCTTTGGGTCTTCTCATCATGTCCGGGAAGACCATAGTAAATTATTGGCCGACCTAAGAGAAAACGAGTCCCTTTCTTTGTTATTCGATGATATTTATGCAATAGTTGGTACCTCTAGGAATAAATAAACAAGTAATAGGCATTCCCATGGGTACTAATTGTGTACCCCTTGTTCTTGATAAGTTTTACTGCTTTGAAAAAGACTTTGTTACCTCTTTCTAATTAATATCAAGATTACGTTATTACAGCTTTAAACAACGCCTCTAGGTACCTTGATGATTTTTGAAATATAGAATTTATCCATTTTCAATCTTGGGTCAACAAAATATATCCTGATGAACTCAAGCTTAAAGAAGTTCAGAAAAGCAAGCAAACTTTCTTGGTCTAAATCTTTCCATTGATAATGTTTACTTTCGTTACTACTAAATATATGATAAAAGAAATTATAATTATTTTAATACTTTAAACTTTCCATTGAAAGATGTTGATGTCCCGCGTACATCTTACATCTTACAATGTTCATTTTTTAAAGAGCTTGTAACAATGTTAAAGATTTCTATAAAAGCAATCATTCCATTACAGAAAAACTTTTAAATCATAGTTATTGTCACCACAAATTAAGGAAATTCTTTTTGGAATTTTATTGATGATATCCAGATTCAAAAATACAAATGCACTTTTAAGCAACAAGGTATTTTTCTGTCAGTATTTTATGGAGATTTGATTTGTTAACCGTCTCTAAATTAAAAAAAGGTTACCGACATAATATTCTACGGCGCTCTGTACAGTTGATCGATATGCTTACCTCTTTGTTTGTGCGACGTTGGTAGGGGTTTAAGAGTTTCTGAAGTTTATAAGGAAATCTTGTAAAAGAATCTAGCAGCTCGATCTGTTTTTTCTTCCTGTCATCGTGCTCTTGCTGATTTGACTCCAGAGGCTCTGGTAAAAGTTACGTCATTGAGAACCCACCTGTTACTTGTTTTTAGAAACTTCGTAAAAAAACAAATAATCAAATGTCAAATTTATGGCATGGTGTGATACGAGGTATGTTCAATATATAATGAGACTGTCCTCATAATTTTTTATATTGACATGAAATACATTAACATTGAACTTAATTTTAGCAACATCATGAACATGGGTATTCAGTTAAACACGTGTTTCGCCCTCAGGTACTTTGTCAGAATAAAAAACCGAAGTAAAAAAGGGGCATAACTGCTTCAAATGTAACCATGACCTAAAGATCACGACCTTGTTGTCATAAGAAATAAAAGTTGAAAGTTTGATGAGAAATATAAAAAAAAGACAAAGTTAAAGCCAATGTTAAGATTTATTGACAAAATCATTGTTTAAGTAGAACAGGTCAACATTGTTTGCAGATGTCAACAACTCGACTACAAATTATAGATAAGCAAACAAAAAGTTCCCAAAATGCAGAAAACAGGCAAATAATGCCCTTAAACCAGATATATTAAGCTTCACAAAATTATTTAATTTGATTTAGTTATGATGGAGGAAAAAGTTGAAACATTACCTGGGTGATCTCGACTTTGACTATTAAACTTGCGTTTTCGTTGTTTTCAGGGGCTATTTCCTGTGAAAGGTGCAAAGCATTGACCTCGGAAATAATGCTCACGCATCCATTAACAAACAACATCCGAAATAGGGAACGAACTGTCAAACAAGATTTATCTGACGTGCGACTGTTTAAAGTAAAAAAAGAACAGGAAGTAGTGGTAACTTAAAGCTGATTAAAACATATTTTGTCTTTTTATTAGCGGAAGAAACCATCTAACTTGTCAATCAATTAACTAATCAATTAAGGATATAAATAGCAATATAACAGTTACACTGATGTTTGTAAATCAATGTTGTGAGGTCTGAATTTATTGCGTTTCTACATTTCCATCTCGGGCTTTTGGCATGTTTGATCATCAACAAAAGTTTTATGTCGCAAACATAAATAAGAAGTAGGAAAAACGACTGCAATTTAAAGAATTGTAAAGAATCATCTGAACAATACTACAGTAGAAAAATGATAATTTGATACATAACCCTTTTATAACAGTGGACTCTGTTAGAGGTAGGGGTACGGGTGGGGTGGAATTCCCACATATATGCTTTGCTAGTTGAGTAGAAAAGTAGTCATTTGTTGTTTTTAGCCTAGATCCCCCCATCTGTATTCAATAAACACCCTTCTCAGAAAGGCCGTAAGTATAAAAATTGTATGCAGTAGGTGTCTGTATATTACTTTATTCTCAATCTAAAAAAATACATCATATTAGGTCCTAGCGTGTAGGAGCGATTTGGACATTGGAGCCGCGGAAGGGATGACTCTTGCGGCAAACATAGCAAAGTTTCCTAAAATGCTATTTTGCATACATACACAAAGACTTAAGAAAAACTAAATATGGTTTCAAACAGCCACATGAGTATTATGATGCTGATAACAATATGTTCCTTACTTTATAAAAAAAATTCAATTATGAGAAAGAAATCAACCTTTTGACACCTATTTACGCGTCCATGAAGCATCCAGGAAATTCAAGGTCAAACACACTTTTTAAAAACTTTCTTATTGTTTATATATGTTCGACAAAAGCACACAACACATTGTTTTGGTTATTATATTACTTATGTGGGCATTTAAAATGATGATTTTGTTGTTTTGTTCTTGTGTATGGATGTAAATATAATTTTAGTGATTTTTTAGATCTGGTTATTTTTCTTAACTGTTTTAACGTCTCTTAACATATGCTAAATATAGATACGTAAATAATATGTATTTGTACAAGGTTCTATTGAACTGCATTTGCCGTTAAAAATTATGTGTTTTTTTTCTTTAATCGATGATCGTGCAATGATTGTTTTCTGCACTTTGGGAACTTTAACATAGAACTTAATGTTACACACAACTTTGAAAGTACTTGTCCTATTCACCTAATACTTGAAATATACCATCTGTATGAACAAAGCCGTCGGTGAAAACGAGACTGATTACTCACGGATCAATATTTTGAGTTATGTCACTTTCAAATGCATTTTTGGGCGACACGTGTTCCATGGAACACCAAATTCTAATTATTACTTTAGCAACAATATAACACATCAGTTTATGACATTGTAACTGCTTATTGTGCAACAAACTGGCTCTGAAGAATAAGTGCATTTTAATTACTTATATAACTATTAATTGTCCACAATGCACAGGGTAGCAAATAGCTGAATTCCTATATGTCACTTTACATGTAGCTTATTAACTAACTATTGTGTCCCTTTTGAATTTTCTTTCATGAGAATATTGAGATCTATCTATTGTCCATATGTGAATAAGTGACACAAAGGATGTAAAGTATAAAAATATTAATTAGTATTGAACTACTGTTGTTAATGCTTTTTCATAACCATGATCATTTTGACCAACCAGAATTAGACTTAATAGAAATCTAATTTTGTTGATTGAGACCATCTAGAAATTAATATTGTAGAGATAAATGGATGCCTTAAACAACATTAATCTAAATTTCTGACAATGTTTCTTGTTAAGGAAGGTGGATCACACCCATGATCCATTTACAATTTATCAGCAATAACAACTTGACAAACATCTGTTTTTTCTTTTTTCTTTTATTTCAACAACAAATTACATAATTAGAAGAGTAACAAAACAAACACAGGTATACTGAACAAAAAATAGAAACTTCCCCCAAATCACCTGGAAAAACTTTCATTACTTGGCTCTGTGTTGAGCTGTTTAGACAGTTGATAGCTAGCATGTTTGTTTTTGGAAGTTTTCAGTTCAGTATCTATCGTTACTGGCCATCAGTATCTATCGTTACTGGCCCAAAATTTGGCAACAAAAAATAACTAGATTTTGTTCCTCCCATACTTAAAAGGGACATAATGTAACCATTTATCGCATGTGCTGTTTTATCAGTATCTGCACCATTCCCTTCTTGGCCAGAAATAACCTAATATGAACAACTAAAAGGGAACAGTGAAGATCGTGATCAGCTGGAACAGTGACCAAGGTTATAAAACTGAGCATGGAAACCAGTCTCAAATCGCAAGCATCTGATTGGCTGAAATGGCGACTGGTTGCCATTTCAGCCAATCAGATGCTTGAGATTTGAGACTGGTTTCAATGCTCAGCTTTATAACCTTGGGCACAGGTAACGTCTGATTTGAACCTACACTGTTTGCCTATGCCATAAAGGCTAGTCATTTATATAGAGGAAAGTGTTAAAAGAAAAATGTTCTCTCTGTAGCCCTCGACCAAAAATATGAATTCCTATTGCATTTGTCTCAAAGGACAATACGCACAAATCCACCTGATCAGCTTCATAGGCAGTTGTAGTAAAACTGGAACACGTCAACATTATAGAAACAGTACCCAAAACATAAAACTGAGAATAGACTCATAGTTTCCATTTCAGCCAATCAGATGCTTGAGATTTGAGACAGATCTCCAATTTCAGTTTTATCATGTTTGGCAAAAGATATAACCATCATCTTCTAGAGAAAAATGCACTACACTTTCTGTTTCTAACAAATGTTAGGATTTGTGTGCCAAATACTTTAGTTTACGTTAAAAATTTAATTAAAAAACGTCATTAATCAACAGTTTTGAAAAAAAAAATTACAATTTCCTTTTTTGTTCAGTATACCCGTCAAATATATCCATTTGTATCACATATTATTTATAAAATTAATAATATGAAAATAAAGCAAAAAAAAGGTTGGTTACTACACAGAATAAATTGAAAATATCAACATTGTTTAAATGAAAACAGATCAAGGGAAATGAAAACAGATCAAGGGTCTGTGATTTTGTTGTTTGAAGCTGTGTTGTTCTCTTATTTTTGTTATCTTAATTATTAACAAGAGATGCCGCAAAGCAACAAAACCAGTTTTCTTCTTCAAATTTAAAGCGACAAAGGGGCATAACTATGACAAAATACAGACAAATTTTCCTGACATTTGCTATTGTGATGTCAGACAATTATTTAAAGTTTCAAAGCTCCACCTTGAAAGTTACTGAGAAAATGTGAACTTAAACAAAAAATTTAATGTTGACACCCGCCCACCCAACAATATACCCTTATCTAATAACCAGGGTTTGCCAAGGAAAGCCTGGCCAACTTAAGCTGTCAACAAAATATAAATGAAAAAATATGCATCAATTGCAAATTTCATAAACCAATTAGAAAGCCCCGTTAATGTGCATATTTTATATCCATTACAATTAATGGTACCCATGTGTCACTTTTATATGGAGTAAAAGGGTTAAATTTCATTGAGATCAACCCACTAAACCTATCGAAATCAGCACCACTTGAATAAAAGTGAATTTTCTGTATGTCATAATTTACATTTTTAAGTTTTATCAACTGAGACACACCATCAGAAAAAGTGATTTTTAAAGTTTTTTTTCAAGTGTAGACCCTAATTTATTGCAGACTAACAGTCTTAAAGAATGTAATTTTTTTTCTGGATGCAATATTTACACTTCAACTTCATTCTCTACGATGAAGTCTTATTCACCTAAGGAATCATAATTTCTAATGGTAAACAGTGTGACGTAATAGTTTAAAAGGCATGGCTCCAGAAGAACCGTTCACAGTTTATTGGACGTTCACAATGTTTTGACCTGTGACGTCGCCGAGCATGCACGTTTTGCCACGAGTTGTTGCGAAAAAGCGTGCAGTCATTCACTTTGTCGTGAACATGGCTGTTCTAACAGCCATAAGAAAAAGCCGTTATATTACGAATTCTTCTAATAATTTCTGTATTTATGAGAGTATAAATATGTGTAAATATACTTTACATACTTTAAACAACCCAACTGTTTTCCATACCCAAATGAAAAACATCAAATATTGATTCAATCCTTAATTAAATGCTTGCGACTGAAAGGCTTGCAAACAGTGTAGACCCTGATCAGAACATGCACCTTTGCAATTTGACTGCACAGATGCAAAGGCTGATTGGATCTACACTAGTTGCAATGCAAAATCCCCATTTTGCCATGCAGCAGCACATGTAATCAAAACACCACAATGCTGATAAGCCACTTTATTTTATGCTTTTTCGGTGAATTATAGAATTTTCCCAGTGAAATAAAAGTGATATTTCACTGTTTTGTTACAGTGAAATATTATTTATATTTTCACTGTTTTTTCACGTTCATACACTTTCGTATAAAAAATTACAAATGAGAACGTTCAAAAACAGGCTCAAGTTTGAGTATATGAAATTGTGACGTCATGTCATAAACGAACGTTTTGGCGCCATTTCATGGAATTTTTCTGTCTAATTAACATAAATTGTGCACTTAAAGAATAAAATAAGAAGAAATTTTGCTTTTAAACGTGAAAGATAGAAATATATTTCACTCATAAACTCCGGAATTATGTATTTTCACTCGTGGCTTCGCCACTCATGATTATACAAATTCCGGAGCTCACTTGGTGAAATATATTTCTATCTTACACTGGTAACAGTAAATATCCTCTATGGCTTTGGTTTTCTATTCTGACAACTGGTGAGTTGTTTTCTACATTTAATTCAGAGCTTTCCTGTAATCCCATTGGAATGATATGAGTTATTATCACAACACTGTCTTTGCTTCAAGTTAACAGCTTAGCTTGCTCAACTCAGCTTTTCCATTTGATTGACTGAAATATATCAAATAAAAGGATTAGCATTTTGATTGATATCATAAAACAAGAAGCTGTGTTCGGAAAACACATATGCCCCCGGTAGCGAAGTTTGTAACGATACAAATTTTAAATGATAGCACAGTGTTAAAACTGCAACTAAAATGACAAGTTAGTTCTAAATAATGAAAATAACCGTCTGGTGCCAGAACCTGTACATGAAAAGAATTTATCATAACAAGAGCCAGTCGGAAACACATTTAAAACTGGGCTTCATTTAAACTGGGGAGTGATTCAGGACACCCAACACACACACATGAACAAAAGTTTCTTAATCCAAGTTAGGAAATCAATAAATTACAGTTACTTTATTATTGTAGTTTTTTTTAGAGGGTTTACACAACCCAGTCCATACACCCCTGATCCCACACCCATCAACCCACTATCCCTGCCCACCTATAGTGATGTGGTGGGGTGTGGTGTAGTATAGTAAGGTATGGTATGCTGGTTGTTGTCGGTGGTGGTGTGGGTGTTGTTGCTGTTGTTGGTATTGTTGTTGGTGTTGGTAATGTTGGTGTTGTTGGTGGTGTTGTTGTTGTTTTTGGTCTAGTTGTCAGTGTTGTTGTTGGTGTTGTCAGTTGTTGGTGTTGTTGATGCTATTGTTGTTGGTTGTTAGTGATGCTATTGTTGTTGGTGGTGGTGTTGTTGTTGGTGCTGTTGTTGACGGTGTTGTTGGTGCTGTTGTTGACGGAGTTGTTGGTGGTGTTGTTGACGGTGTTATTGGTGGTGTTGTCGACGGTATTATTGTTGGTGGTGTGGTGGGGTGGTGGTGTGGTGTGAGATGGGGTGGTGTGGTGGGGGTGGTGGGGGGTGGTGGTGGTGTGGGGGTGGTGGTGGTGTGTGGTGTGGTGTGGTTTGGTTTGGTATGGAGTGGTGTGGAGTGGAGTGGAGTGGAGTGGTGTGGTGTGGTGTGGTGTGGTGTGGTGTGGTGTGGTGTGGTGTGGTGTGGTGTGATGTGGTATGGTATGGTATGGTATGGTATGGTATGGTATGGTATGGTATGGTATGGTATGGTATGGTATGGTATGGTATAGTAACCACTCAACACTTTCACCAAAGTATGTTAAGTACATCTGTTTTAAACCTTTTCTATAGCATTACCTTAGAAAAACACTAACATTGAAACTTTAACCAAAATTTCTAAGTCTTAATTCTAATTTCTAAGCGAAAAAGGGCAAAAATCAAATAAAACAAGTTAACCATTTATATCCTAGTATAAAATGGGGAGATAATCCCAGAAAAAAGGTACCCAGACTTACATAACTTGTAAGGATCATCATCTGTGCACTGTTAAGTATGTATGTAAACTTTAATGCCAGATCTCTTTGTGGATATTGCGAAATATCCAACATGCCGAAATAAGTTAACCATTTTCTAAGTACAAAAAGGGGAGATAACACCAGAAATAAGGTACCCAGAGTTATGTAACTTGTCAGTGTCATGACCTGTGAACTGTTAAGTAAGTGTGTAAACTTTCATGCCAATGCTCTTTGTAGAAATTCAGAAATATCCAACTTGCCGAAAAATGTTAACCGGACGGACGGACGTACGGAAGGACGGAGGACGGACAGACGGACGGACAGTTCAATCACTAGATGCCGGGGGCATAAAAATAATGATTGTCTTGTTTCAGTTTATTAGGACTTAATTCAGCTATCAGATAAACTATCGGATTCCCACAACTAAATGTTACCTATACAAATCCTGATATCCCTTACCTGTAATATAATTCATTGAATGAATAGCAGACAGTACAGTAAAACCCCTCATTACTGACACTCAATATTACGGGCACCCCAGTATTATGAGCAATTTTTTAAAGAACAGAAGTGTTCTCTTTTTCTTGATTTAAATCCACAATTAAGGACAACCCTCTATTAAGGACACTTTCCCTCAGTCCCTTAGGTGTCCGTTATAGAGGAGTTTCACAGTATAGAGCCTGATCAGTGTTGCTTAACATGCCGGTCTGGCTCAAATTTGTTCACAAATGTAAAAAATGCTGCATTTAGATCTTAATTAACCCTTTACACCATATTTATGCCTTTATTGCATTGGCAAAGAGTGTAGATTCAGATCAGCTGGTACTTCCTTGTTGTCTGATCAGGATCTACACTCTTTACTTTGAGATTCATTAAGTTATATCCAGCATGGATGTGCCAGCTCATCTGGATCTTCAGTGGTTGCATATAGGTTTAAAACACCTATATATGGAGTAGGTTTAAACAGTTACCACTGGGTTATCACAGTGTCTAAGCGTACAGTTAAGCGAAACGGAAGTTGCTGATCTGTACGTCGATGACCACATAGTTGCTTTGAGAAAAAACTGCGACATCGCTTTATTTATTGGTAAATAAACCAAATTTAATGTGCATTTGGACAAAAATATTCCTGTGGTACGTACAACGTTAATTGTTACTCCTGCTGTGATCATATAGACTTAAAAGAATGGTTAGTATTGTTATAATCCATCATCGTTCCCAACTCGATCAGTGAAAATAGGAGCAAAACATTGAACAAAACGGGACATTTTGGGATCAAATTTCTTTGTGTAAATATAATTTGGACCATATTTGTGTTGGTATGGGAGAAAATTCATTTATTCAACTTGTGTACTTCGTTGACCTGAGTTTGAATGACTTAGTAACAAGAAAATGATACTTTCTTTATGTCACTGTAAATGATAAGACTGTACGCATAGTTGCAACTGTACGCGATCGTTAGTTGTTAACAGATGCCTAACATCTGTACGCATAGTTGTCAAACAGATCATTAACAATTTATGGTTCCAGTTAATGCTTTCTGATTATATCGACAGGTTATCATTTTAGCTTCAGTTAACCTTAATAATTCATGCACGAGAACCTGAAAAATGCATATTTTTTCAACAAATTTGCTCATTCTTTTAATAATACAATTGTATAAACAAATAACTGATCTTGGCTTCTGATTCAAATTCAGATTTGTTTTTAAATCTCTTGTTAGCTCTTCACGAAAGGAGGCGTGAAAAAAACCACTATAGTCCAACCGAGATATATCAGTGGTAAGACCGTGTAAGATATGTGGAGGCCTGCTGTAATGTTTTCATTTATTCTCTGAAGTGCGAACAGTAGAAGCCATAATATAGCTGGACAAATACGTGTTAGTACTTCAACCATAGTTTCTAAAGATTTCATAAAATGCTCTAATCAGATTAACATAATCCCTGAAATCTACCAATGAAAGTCGGCCAAAATGAAATCCAACTCGACATTTTAACGACCTTAAACATGAAATTCTTAGCAGTTGCAGAGGTAATTGTAGACTAACTTAACTCAGTCACGAAGTGGTGGATTTCCAAAATCTGAAACCACTTAATGGAATTTTTCTGTCAAAGACCAGATTGTTAAAGTCTTTATGCTATTGGATAATATTTGTGCATAATGTATATTTTTGCCAACACCGGCAGGGATTTCAGCAGGTTTATACTAGGTTTTATTTAATGTGACAATCAGGGGATTTAGGATTTCTAGCAATTATCGGTGTCTTATTTGCAAAGTGTACCAATTCGTTCATATGGTTCAACAGTAAATCAGAGTAAAAAACCTATCAATTTATAGCTCAAAACTTGCTTGTCAGTTCTAAAATGTTATCATATAAGGTTTTATTTTTGATAAATAATACATTAGATTTGGTTGATTCCTTTGATTGATACCTTTTAACAAGTTCTTGCTTCATTGATGCTTTTCAGTTGATCAGTATATGATGCACTTATGATCGCAACTGTTCGTACAGTCTGACATTAAAGTACTGCAACTTTGCGTACAGTCTTGTTACTTTCGGTTGCAGCACAGAAAGACTATTTTCTCGATGCTTATTCGTTCAAGCACCGTTCAACGCAATTTGTTAGCATTGGAAATGATTTTTCTTTCAAGGGAAGTCAAATACATACCTTTCCAATATATACATTATAAAATATGAGGTCACAAATGCAGATTTTCTCCACTCTTTTTCCCCATTTTGTACTGATCAAGTGTGAAAAGATTACAGATTGCAACTTAACTAGCCGTTAGTTCAAGACTTCAAGATCACAGTAATACTATTAATCAACGATGTTCTTATTATAAAAATAATTTCTGCAAAAAGCATGTTTAATTTGAATATATTTTACAAATAAAAAGCCGATGTTGCGTGTTTTTCTGTAAGCAACTATGTGATCATCGGCATACAGATCAGCAACTTCCGTTTTGGTTAACTGTACGCTTAGACACTGTGGGTATGGCTCTTGTACTTTACCTACTGAGCTACCTTGTTGATTTGCTGTATATGTACTATATTAACAAAATTGAGGCCCTGTTAAATACTTGCCTGATCATTTAATACTTCACGGGCCAGAAAATACTCCCGAGAATTAGGTTTTACTTTGTTGAAATATGCCGACAGGGACTGTCTATCTCTTTGTGCTCTGTATGTCTGGAAAACAAACAAGTATTTTAGAAAAAAAAAATTATTTATAACATAAAAATGTTTTTACCAATAACTATCAATGGGATTATTATGAAACAAAAGCACTTTATCTTCTTTCTTTGAAAAATTAGATGAGAAGTTTTTAGTATTATCATTGGCCCAAGATCACAAAACTGAGATTGGAGACCAGTCTCTGGAGACCAGTCTCCAATATCAAGCATCAAATAGGCTGAAATGCGGACCAGTCGCCATTTCAGCCAATCAGATGCTTGAGATTAGAGAATGGTCTCCTGATTTAGTTTTATGATCTTGGCCCACTGTTTTTTAACCACTACAGTTGCATCATTAGTCCAAAATCTCTCCTCTTTTATACAAGATTCATACTTTTACTTCCACTACAACATCAATACTTTTACATTCTTACTTCCACTACAGCATCATGACATTGAAATTTCTGAGCTAACTCCAATCTGGTTGTAACATCATCTACCAGCATTAGGTACTGACACACAATCTGCAGGAGAAATGGTAAATGTTATATTGAATATTAACACTTTACTCCACAGCTACAACTTTACTGCATAGGCAAACAGTGTAGATCCAGATCAGCAGGCACATTCATTCTGATCAGGATCTACACTGTTCACTTTTAGATTCATTAGATTATTTCTGACCAAGATGTGACTGGTGTAGATCCAGATCTGACAAGAAAAGAATGTGCTGGTTGATCTGGATCTTCACTGATCACACATGTTTAAACACATATATATATATGGAGTTAAGGGTTAATTGAAGAATAGGGACATTGGAGTTTAACAGGCTTGTTTTCATTAATACAGTTTATGCTGTCTAATAACAAAGTGAAAGCAACTTAAAATTTGACTTAATTTAGTAAACAGTAAAAAACCAAACGGTAATTTTTATTAATCCAACTGAATTAATGATGTATTACCATAATTAAAGACCTAAAATATAGGTGACTCCATTAAGACACAAAGTAAAGCTATAAAAATGACAAAAATAACTCTCGCTTTTTGAGATCAATACAGTATCATGTGACCTGCTTTTGAAGCCATCATGAATTAAGGGGACATGAAATAAGGAGTAATGTTATTACCTCTGGTGTGGCTCCAGCTTTGTGAAGAATGGTGGCAACTCTGTTAAATCCAATCACACATTTCTTCTTGGTAGCCCCAAAGAATCCCTGTAAACAAAATCTAGATATGAAGCAGTGCATGTAATTTTGACCTTAAAGCAATATTTATCAACTTTTAACTATTAACAGGCTAAGAAACAACACAGTTTGCTTTAGACTTGACTGTGTAATGACTGATCCACTGTACCAGAGACAAAGGCAGCTGCTCTATTGTTTGGAGAACATACCTAGGACTGTTTACCTGTTTTATGGTTTTAGGGTAACTGTGTTATGGTTCACCATTTTAGCCCATTTTAGTGTTGTGTTTTGAGTCGTACAAAATTTAATAGAGTGCAATTTTACTTGTTACATATTCTTAACCTGAGCTATCACTGATGGTGATGAACACCCCACCTGGTTACCTTAAAATGAAATGGACAGGTGATCCGAGAATGGGTGGGGAAAGGAGTTATTTGTTGTTTGGAAGGAATCAGAAACATTATCTGTGACCTTGACCTTTTATCAAGGAAACTTGGTCTGGAGCATGACACATTGTCTATCAGTGAACGTGGTCTGGAGCATGACACATTGTCTATCAGTGAACGTGGTCTGGAGCATGACATATTGTCTATCAGTGAACGTAGTCTGGAGCATGACACATTGTCTATCAGTGAACCTGGTCTGGAGCGTGACACATTGTCTATCAGTGAACCTATCAGCCATGTTTAGATGACATGCATCACAAGGGAAAAATCATTGGACCAAATGGCCACCTATATAATACATTATCATTAAATTTTGTGGACTCAAATATCCAGTGCGTTAGCCATAAATGACCACTTCATGCAGATATAAATTCACAACTGATTGTATTTGTAACACAGATAACAGATGGTTAAACTTTTCTGAGGTTCCAAATATGGGCTTTTCGTTATAATGAAAACATGATACTCAAATTTCGATTTCAGTTAGATTTTGGCTTACCACCAAAACATCAAACATGATGCGTGGCGACTGATATTTTCTTTGAGAAATAGCGCGGGAAGTATAACTCACAGAACATTGTTCATTTTTAATCACGACTTTAGGTTGCTTAACTTTAAGCCACACCATTTGTTATTGTTTCTACATCCGCAAGGGGAATGAACCCACAGTGACAAAAATTTGACTGACAGCAAAATCAATTTGTAAGTAAAATTAATGCGTCTTTTGATTGGAGCGGTGGTTCTAACATAACAAAAAACATGGTCCGCATCTTGTGAAGTGCTGCAGTGCAACAGTTATTTACAGAGGTTGATTGCTGGGTCAATATCTAATTGAAATCAAAATTTTAGTAATTAAACCATTGTGACATAAAGTGTTATCACTGTGTCTCCATTAAATGCTAGTTGTATTTGTATAAGTAATACTTATCCCTTTAATTTGTTAAACAACTGATATAAACAGATTCTGAATCTAGATCCCCTAAATAATTGATCTGGGCCCAAGATGATGAAACTATGAATGGCAGCCAAATTTCAAGCATCTGAATGGCTTAAATGGAGACTTGTCTCCATTTCAACCAATTAGATGACTGAGATTTGAGACTGGTCTCCAATCTCAGTTTTATCATCTATGGCTAAGGTTTTAAAAATGACAAGAACTTACCATCCAAACACAATCCAAACTTCCTTACCTTGCTAGTGAACAGCTGATCTATATCAGACCATTTGTGAACTCTGGCTCTCGCCTTCACAGCTGTCCATAAAAACTGTTTTTCTGTCAACTAATGAAAAAAAGAAAACAAAAGAACTACAACAACTTTTAAACTTTTGACATAATTTATGACACTGAGTTTTCATGGTATGTATTCTATAAATGATGTTAACATCTGCAAACTCCTTCTAAAAGTACATTCTATGTTGCACCCCCAAGTTGTACCCCCTTCTATATCAGATTCTGGATTTGTCCCTGTTTCATGTTTTCAGATATTTATTTACTATGGTAGGAAAATATTTTCACTGTTGTTTTCCATGAAAGATGTTTAAATGTGTTAACTATTTATAATACACCTTGTACATCTTTTTATTAAAAATTATAAAATTTACAAACAGTGTCATGCGTTATCTGAATAAAATACTCCCATAAATTATTGGGAAAGATAAAATGATAGATATTTCTGTAGATGTAGGTTGTTATACCTTAAGAAATCTTAAACATTTTACCTGATGTTCTTTCCGAATACTGGCAGGGCTTGACAGTAAATTCTCCCCTTCCTCATAGTGATACAAACAACAATAGTACAGTGTCGTGATCAATGGCATGTTGACGATGGATGCAACACGGGGAACTTTATTGAACATTATGTGTTTTCCTTGTTTCTCCAACATGTCGTCTGCTACCTACAGACACAAAGAAAATAGTCAGTTACCCAAATGTTTTTCACATATGAACAACTTAGGGAGCGGCTTAGAGGGAGATCAGGGAGAAATCGTTACATAGATATTCAGAACTTCTCCATCTGCTCATCCAAGGGAAAAGTTTTTTATATGTTTTATACGCCTTTCCAATAATTCGGTGATTTTTTCGGTTACCTCCCCTATTCAGTCATGTGACTACTATACAGGAAAAAGTATTGCTCGCTGTATTAATGTAATAGGGAACATGTACCTACAACTTTCGTTTTTCATCAAGAAATTTCTTTTTTAAAATATATTTTCTTGTTTATCGTTGAAGTAGTAATAACACATCAGCGTAATGAATTTTTTTTATCAAGAATAGTTTATATATAAAACAACAAATCTAATTTGACTAAAAGTGTAAAGTCATTCCTCGTGCCAAGGTTTACTTTAAACGACTTAAACTAACAGCCTGTGTTCTATCCACGGATAAACTGAGTGTCGTTTCCGGCTTAGCGTGTCTTATCAACTACTGACATGCCGGCTGCCATTGATTTTGAAAGCGGCATGTCATAAAAATGCCAAATTGTTGCGCACAAGGCGTCCCCTGTCAATTACTAAGTAGAAGATATCACTGACCAATAGAGATCGGTTTACTTTTTTATGTACCTCCACCTCCCAATTAATAAGTATATCGAAATCCTTAATTACTGAATCGGGTATCAAAAGTATTTGATATAGCAGTTATATGAATTATTAATCCTTAATACGACAAGTAGAACCATAAGACATCAATTAGAAACTCATCTTAGCAGAACATTTTATAAATATTCAATCAAGCGATTGAGCGTTTACGCCAAAATGACAGAATTTCAAACCTTAGCAGTCTTAATGTTAATATAAATGTTCCCATCATTATTTGAAGCAGGCATCTCCATCTTTATTAGAAGCCAGCATCAGAATCCTTGAATTTTATTCTATGAATGATACTCTTACGTAAACGAACAATCAGATAACCTTACTGATCCTTCTTAATTTCAAGACAGAATCAATCGTACCGTATTTTTGCTTGTGAAGTATACGTGACGTTTTCAAAAATTCAAAATTATTTGTTCGTTGAACATTAACGGTAGGATGAATTCAAGTAATAGATGAGTACAAGTATAACGTAGATACTGTAACCGAATGTTGACATGTCACAATTTCCGGAGTATAGTACATTACCAGTCTTAGCAATTTGCGAATTTCATACCAGTTAAATATAATTTTAAGTATAAAATACATAAAGATGAAAAAGCTGTATAGAAATTCGTAACATTAATACTCACGTTTATCCGAATCGCGTCTCATACTGCCCACTATGAACAAGGAGGGTACATGTTCTTACAATATTAAAAATGCAAATATCTAACAAATAGTGAAAATAAAAATGTCTGACTAGAATAACAGACCAGTAACTTATTTTCGACCGGCGGCGACGATTACACACCTGAAATTTAATGGATTATATTAGGCCTTATGTGCTTAAGCCATAGTCCGATAGTTCAGCTTTCCTGTGAAGCCTCGTTTTGGGTTGATATCTGGTCACGGGAAGTTACTCGTACAGGACTGTGAAACTGTTTATTGGAAAGGCGTATACAAACAGTCAAAATCCTACTTTACTCTAGCCTTTCTACAATTGGAAAAACTTCTCCCTTTTCTGACAATCAAAGCAATCCCTGCTACTAATTACTTATGAGGCAAATGTTTTCAAATCACTGTGCAGACCTGGAATACATCTTAGGTATTAAACCAGCAAACCTTTGAAATCAATATTCTTTGCTCTTTACAAGTCACAGAACCTGTTCCTTGCAAGTTTGATATTAATCTGGTTTATGGAAACAAAGCATGAAATGTTTTGAAGATTTTAGGAACATTCCTCAATTATTTTATTTCTTTAATCATAACTGAAAGCTATTTTAGAATAATCAATATACTTCTTAGCTTACATCAACTGGTCTCTGCCGCTGTAACAGGGAAATCTGTTGCTGAATCAAACCACAATCATGTTCCATACCAGCTGTGGTCTCGAAGTATGTTCTAAAAAGCAAATAACACAAATCATATGTATTACCTTGACCTTTGACCCACTGACATAAAAATCTGTAATGGTCATCAACTTGTCATTTACAACCATCATACCAAGTTTGAGGACACTAGAGACCATCATTTTCTAGGCCCAAGATCATAAAACAGATTGGAGACCAGTCTAAAACCTCAAGCATCAGATTGGCTGAAATGGCGACCAACTTACAGACCAAGAATGAGTCTTGTGACCGCATGACCTTTAGACTGAGGCTGAGTGACTGACTATGTGCTGTTTTCTCCCTCAATTTAATAAATTACTTGAAGAAAATAGTCTTTTAATTTTCAGGAAAACTAGGAAATTTAAAGTTAGCCAAATGAATGATTTTACAGTTCTAACATAAAAGAATTAGAAAATAATGTTGTCAGTTATAAATATGCTGTCAACATACTTGAGACAGGCCTGAAGTCGATGGATTTTAGCCATTGAATCATCTACTGTCACTGCTTTCTTGTACTGTAAAATCTGCAATAGATCAACCAAACAAAATACTAATTTTTAAGATTTCATTTGCAGATACGGTGTGCCAGACAGCCTGACTGACTTTAATCCTAATTGAAGTGTATGATTAAATAAAAATGGTAGTTTAATTGTATATAAATAAAATTAATTCAGTATGCACTGATTTATCAAGGTCTTTATGTAGAATATTTGAATCCATTTGCCAA
The DNA here is from genome assembly GCA_038501625.1 of Corbicula japonica. Lineage (NCBI taxonomy): Eukaryota > Metazoa > Mollusca > Bivalvia > Venerida > Cyrenidae > Corbicula > Corbicula japonica. Next base: position 6,893,329 of record JAZAYU010000014.1, read on the forward strand.
CATGCTGTCAAAATTATTACTTAAGAATTATATTACACATTGCAATATAACAGAATGTCAAACAATATGCTTGATATGAAATGTATATATTTTTTATATTTGTTAGAAAAAAATCACAGATCAATCATGCATTCCTAAGTGTAATAAATACAAATCTTTTAGTAACAACTGCTGATGAAATGTTAAAACCAATTTCTAATTTCAACAAACTTCCAAAACAATTTTTTTTAAATAATTATTGTATAATTGATGATGATAAATTTGAAAGTTAAAGCACAAATCCCCTTAAAAATGAATTTGAAATTGTGAAAAGAATCCTCACAGCCAGTTCCTCTGTTCTGTTAAGCATCCTGAAAATGAAAAAGTAAAAGTTAACATAATGATAAAAAGTTAATTCAATGATAACATAACAATGAAAAGTTCAATAAATGTTAACATAACAAAAAAGTTCATTTAACACAACAATAAAAAGTTCAATAAATGTTAACATAACAATGAAAAGTTAATTACATGTCAATAGAGCAATGTAAAAGTAGATGTTAACACAAAAATGCCAATGTGATACTGAACGATCTCAATAGCAAAAGACATAACAAAACCTATAACATTTGCTTTTCATCTTTCAACTACTTGTAGCAGACCTAGCTATTATGTGTAATTGAAAATCTTATAACTTAAGGTATGACCATCCTAATGAATACCTATATCAAGAAGAGTATCCAAGGGAGGTAACTATAGTAGTAAATTAGCTTAGAGTTCTGTCATGCAAGAGGACCAGGGTTCAAATCCCACTGGAAGCTAATTTTTTTTGTAAGCCTAGAGCTTAAATAATTGGCATATTTCTTTTTTTTCCTGTGTAATTCTGTCATTGAATATAAAATTCTCATGATTTAAACTAAAATAAGCAAAATAATCAAGATTAAAGGGGTTTTCGCTATCAGAATAGTGTTTATTCAAGTCATCAATTTGAAAATTTCTAAAACTGGACGGTAAACTTCTCTGAAATTTTGTTTAAATTTTGTTTAAGGTATGTAGTTAAAAAATGGTAAATTTTTGTTTATTGCACCAATCAGGATTTTGCACAATTTTCATTAATTTAGTCTCGTGAAATATAAAAAAATGCATTTTTTAAATTTATTTGGTCAAAAAATGTCATTTTAAGATAAATTCTGTATTTATATATTATATCTTAAATTGGTTTAGTAAAATATAACATATTTTGGATAAACTGTAAAAAATTAGGGTTGAATTTATCAATAACAAAAAATTTTGTCACCAATTAAAGAATTTGGATACTTTCACGTTTTTTCTCACTTTTTTAAATAAAAAAAGCTAAAAATCTCAAAAACTACACGGTGAAAATCATTAAAATTTTGCATACAAGTCAGTGGTATGAAGCAGTTGATGAAAAAATAATCAGATGTTGGATTCTTAATAGTGCCCATTAGGATGGTCATACCTTAAGTTTCTCATTACAGTGTAATTGTCTGAAGACAATTGGATGGTAAATTCAATTTTTATTTTGCAATTTTTCACATTTCCATATTTCATTCTCATGCAAAGAAGTCAAATCAAAATCTCAGAAACTCTAAGAAGAACTTAACCCTTTCAATGCTAAGCACATCATCCGTCATATGTGTGACCAGGGAAGATTAAAGTCAGACCAGATCATCTGCACAGTCTAATCAGGTCGACAATATTTCCAAGTAAGTCAATGAATCCTCATAAATATGTGCAAAACACCCTTTTACACAAGGAATTGACTGACATAAATAGAACATTAAAAAAATACATACTGTATGCCTTTTATCATTGGTGAAAAGTATAGATCCAGATCTACATCTGATCTGGATCTACCCTTTTTTGTTTTTCAATTTCTGATCTGGATCTACCCTTTTTTGTTTCTCAATTTATTAAGTTATTTCTGTCCAAAAGTCAAACAGCATGGATACAGATTAAAAGGTTTGGATGTGCCACCTGACTGGATTAACACATTCCATCCATTGAAATAAAACACATATCCATGGAGTAAAGGGCTGAAGTATTATTATAAAAGCTATGCTTACTCCAACATGCTTTCGTATTCCTTCATACTGAATTGAGCTTTCAGGTAAGCTAGATACTGGTCGATCGCAACGGGTCGCCGAATTAATTCTACGTTAAATAACCCTTCCCTGAGAGTCTGCTTTAAAAACAAGACAGCCTGAAAACACATAACATATTAAATTATCTGGAATGCTCTTCTTCATATTGTAATATATGTAAGATATAATGCAAATAACAATTACTGGACAGATCTAGTGACCATAGAAATCTATTTTCAATCAAAACTGCCCTATAGATTGAATTTACTGAAGAAAGATTTTCTAATTTTGACTTTCAAAACATAAGCCTACTGAGACCTGGGCTCAAGATCACAAACTTAACTTTCGAGATCATTCTCAAATCTCAAGCATCTGATTGGATGAAATGGCAACTGGTCACCATTTCAGCCATTTAGATGATTGAGATATGAGACTGGTCTCAGTTTTATTTTCATAAAATCTTGGGCCCTGTATTTCTAATGGAAACATTGTGATAACTTAAAATCATGTGTCTTCTACGTGAAAATCAGTACCCACGCATTTTTACGCTTGTGCAACCGGCATAGATCCAGATCAGCCAGAACATCCGTGCCGTCTGATCTCTGCACTGGTTGCATTTCGGCCAGAGATAACCTAACAAATAAAAAAGCAAACAGTTAAGATACTGATCAGATGGCACGGATGGGGGAAAAGGTTATACCAAAGTAGTCAAAATTTCCACCTTCAAATGTCTGCCAATAACAAATGGTACAAGCTTTAATCTAACAAAATTCAACTCACTGCAATGATAGCATTCCCATCATGTGATGCTATGGCTTTATCCAACAGCTATAATCTAACAATTTAACTTACTGTAATAATAGCGTTCCCATCATGTGATGCTATTGCTTTATCCAACAGTGCCAATTTCTCCTCCTTCGACTTGTATTGTTCTAAACTAACTGGCTGAAAAACAAGAATTTACAAGAGATGTCAACAGATACTGAATTTGGGATCGGAATATCCCTCAAATGATCCAAACAGATATCCAGATATAAAACTTTGTTAACAGTAAATAATGAAATTTCATGTTAACTGTAGTTTCTAGCAAACCCGTACTCTACGGAGACAGTGCCAAGCCATACAATTCCAATCATGCTACCAGCTGAGCTAGCCGGAACAACCCCAAAAATTGTTGATCAGATCACAATGATAAACTTAATCATCATGCTAGTATCTATTACCACTTGGTTACTTTTCTGTCTATTTAATTTTTAGATAATGATCTAATTGATGCAAAATTACTTGAAATATTGAATACAATTTTACCTGGCCATTCAAAATCCTTTTTAAGGTATCTTCAACTTTAAGTTTTGTACCAACAGCACTTTGAGCTAGCTGCAAGTAAAGGAACAAAAACACACTGTTATCATAAGCTATATTGTTATAAAAAGCCACACTCCTCATGTTCAATATCTGTATCAGCTATTTGTCTACTTTGCTTTTATGCAAGTTATTTTATAAATAACTTTGCAACTTGTGCAATGCTCTCCACCTTACCATCAAATACTGAACATGGAAACTTTAAAAAATATGCCAAATTTTCCTGAGTGCTACAGTACTGTGAACATTTAATGTTACAAAATTTGCATCTATAGTGCGTCCATCTATCATGTATCGTGCGTCCGATTATATCGTGCATCCGTCTAACGATCATCGTGCGTCAGTATATCTTGTATTGTGCATCATGCTTATTTTAATTTTATCATGCATGTGAATAAGTTACTTGCATATGCAAATTTATATGATTTAATTTCAACCAATCGTCTTATATTTTCATAGCATTTTCAAATTTTTAGAAATCTCGTACACAAATTATATGAATTGGCAGTATTGTGTATTGTGCTTCTACCGTGTACAGTGCATGCATGTATCTGGTATTGTGAGTTTGTCTATCGTGTACTGTGCATATGTTTATTGTGTATCTTGTGTTTCGTTTGTAACCTTAAATGTTCACAGTACCTTAAGCTCAGTTTTTCTGTCACATTTGCAGCTGGCATTAACCCAGATCAGCCTGCTAACCAGGGTCTGTTCAGTTAACACTCTAAGGATAAGGATATGGATTACATGTTAACATTTTATTCAAGATTCAATTTTTTTCTTATTTTCATAGGGACTTAAAATTATGTTTGAAAATCACACTTAAATCAGAATGTACCATATAATATTTTTTAAAATTTGGTTTTAAGTGATTCTTCTTAGGTCCTTTTATATGCATTCACATATAAAATATAAATGTATAACTGATAGACCTTTTAATCTACTTCCCAAATTGGGTCAAAAAAGGGCACAATGATGGGGAAGGAAAATATGTTTAAAACATCAATAGATAACAAAAGCAATCACACAGCCACATAAAGGACTAATCATGAAATAAGCATTGCCAGTCACTGTTTGTGTAAAGCAAACTATGTCATAACAGCAAAGGTTTGAAGGAGTACGAAGTTTAATTTAAGTATCTTACAAACAAAATACATTTGCAGTCCTCTAACAATCGTTGTGGACAGAGAAGACAAAACATGATATCAATTAACCCTTTACTCCATGGGATATGGCTTTGGATGACCAAGCTGACTAGTGTAGATCCAGATTATGTAGATCAGGTTATTTCTGACCAAGAAGCAGTATAGATCCAGGTCAGATGGCATGGATGTGATGGCTGATTTGGGTCAGCACTGGTTGCCCATGCATTAAAAGGCATATCTTTGTAGTGAAGTTCTAAATACAGCCGTAACATCTTAAAGTCTTACCGCTAACTGTTGTCTTAAATATTTGATTTCTTGGTCCTGTCTGCTCCCTGTATAAACATTTTCTTGGCTTCTCCCTAGATAATTACTGCTCCCAGAGTAACTGCTCTCCAGTCCCTTTTCTGGATACTGTCCCTGCTGTCTAACAACTGCAATACAAGAAATCGTTAGGGCCCAATATCATAAAAATGAGATTGGAGACCAGTCTCAAATTTCAAACAGCTCATTGGCTCATTTCGGCTAGAAAGATGCTTGAGATTTGAGACTGGTCCAGTTTTATTTTATTATCTTGGGCCAAGTAGTACTATAGATTTTAAAATAATTTAATAAAGCTTATTGCCTTATGTGCAATAAAGCTCAATTTATTTTAGTAGAACTGATATTTGAGTTTTTCCAAGGGGAAAAACTCTATTTCATCAAATTTAAGCTAGTATGGGTTATTCTTAGAACTTGACAGGAAGTTCCACTGGAAGTCTCCCCCTTCTGTCCTGGAATTCCTTCAAAACACATGTACAGTTAAATTCAATTTAATCCACCCCGCCACACCCTTTACTATCATAGGCAAAAGTTTTTGGCTTTTAATAGTTGAGCTTTGATAAGATTTTGCTGACATGAATACTGCCGCTAGGTTTATATTTCCAGAAATGGCTACATTGTTGTCATGGTGACTGATGCTATGAAGGCCGTGCTACAGGGATGAGCTGACATCTTGGTAACTGGTTGACAGACAATTAACCTCTTCATAAGAAGCATGTAACAAGAGCATTTAACATCTGACTTTGTGAGACAAGTTCCTCCAGCAGTAGAATTTATGTGATGTCAGTCTTCAACCTGCAGCAATTAATACTGTCTATTCTGACAATGTGTGTTGAATTGGAACATATGGTGACAGATTTTGAATGTAAACCAAGTGTGACTTTATCTGCTTCAGTGCAGCCTAGTTTCCCCCCCCCCCCCCCCCCTTTCAATTTTGATTAGTACTTAACACTAGGTGCCGCAATCCAAGTGGAAAGGAAAATTCTAGGCTGCTGGGGATTGGATGGTGTCATTCTTTAATTTGGCTCTTCACTTGTAATCATTGGTTTTCAAATCTGCATAAGATCATTATTAATATACACAAATTTAAGTATAGTTGATTGAATTCTCTCCTGAATATGGCACCAGGAAACATTGTATTCTTTGTTGATGACCAATTCTGGAGGGATGCCAGCCTATTTTTGCATACATAACAGAACATTGTATTCAGATTATGGGTCCGCTCGGTACAGGTAGACCCAACTGCATTCTTTATTTTCTGAAACATATTATTGAGTAGAGCGAGACATATTTTAAGTATACTGGAGATATAGTATACTGGAGTCATATTTTTAAGTATACTGGAGATATAGTACACTGGAGTCATATTTTAAGTATACTGGAGATATAGTATACTGGAGTCATATTTTAAGTATACTGGAGATATAGTACACTGGAGTCATATTTTTAGTATACTGGAGATATAATATACAGGAGTCATATTTTAAGTATACTGGAGATATAGTATACTGGAGTGATATGTATTTTAAGTATACTGGAGATATAGTATACTGGAGACATGATTTTTACGTATACTGGAGATTATAGTTTACTGGAGATTTATTATAAGGAATAGCTTTAACAACATATGACACCCTCTGATCCTCAGTAGCCTTGAATTTCATCACACTTCCTTATGACAATTACTTGTAATTGATGATCAAAGGAAGTGAAACATTAAATTTTTTGATTGCGGTCTATATTTGCCATTTCATATAACATATTATATATTGTATCTTCTTGTTTTTGCAATATTTGATGATGTTGGGATTACATAAATGTAGAAAGTCAATATGTTGTTCTCTTTATAATTTAACTTATGCATAAACTTAGGAGGAATTCTAGGAGAGACAGTTCGGTCTTAAAATAATGTTTAATGTTTAGATATCTACAGAAGCACTTTCATTGTCCTTAATCGTATAGTGGGTTTACATAAAATAACACGGTCACACTTCTACTGTTTATTGCCTCTAGAAGTTACTAGTAGCCCATAAAAATTTATTCTCCAAGTTACCCCGAATTTGTTTGTACTATTTTCTAAAATTTCTAAACCAAAACTTTCTAGAACTCCCCAAGACTTTCTAAGACTTAAACTTTCCAGAACTAACTAAGGCTTTCGAAAACTAACTTTTCTCAGAGTCTGCCAGGTATTATCTACCTGTTCAAAAATTGATTGACAGGTAGATTCTCTCTAGGAGATTTGTTAAAACAGTCAATGATAGCCAATGATAATTCTGGGAAAATAATTCTCCAGGTAAATTAGCATTGCTGCTATCAGAGAGGCAAACGAAAGTGTTACGTTATCAAAGAGGTGAATTACTAACAGTTCAAAATTGTACATAACAAAATATTTATGTCATGACCCCCGTCATGCTACACTACGTATCATCTGAATTACTTTTAGTGCAAAAATTCATCAATCAACTTCAAGTACTTCTTGTTGTGGATTTCACGGACAGATCAATTTTCCAATTAAAAACAGCATAAGATACAGAATTGTGCAAACTTGGGTTCAAAAAAATTGAAAACAGTTGTTTGATAAATTTAATATCTTTTTTCAGTTTTTTTGGTATTCTTGTGTACAAAGAATTATGAATGAGATATTTATTTGCAAAAATTATCTATTCTAAATTTAACCATAGGTTAGTTATTCCCTGGAATAAAGTTCAAAACAACTTGACCCAATGGTACACCTACCAGTTGAGAGATCAGGTTCAGAGTCCATCCTATCACTCTTGCGCTCAGTCGTGCTCGCAGACTTCGGCAACAAGAGATCAGACATTCTGCCAACTGTAAAATGTGGAATAAGTTAATATTTAACTCCATATATACACTTTATATTGCATGAGAGAACAGTGTAGATCTAGATAAGATATATTGTATTTGATCATTATATTTGATGTAGCCGGCACATCTGTGCAATCTAACCAGGATCTGCACCGTTCGTTTTCTTATTTATTCGGTTATTTCTAACCAAAGAGTGAATAGAGCAGATCCTGATCAGGTAGCACAGATGTGCCAGTTGATCTGGATCTACACTTGTCGCATATGCAATAAAATGTGTATATATGGAGTGAAGGGTTAATTACTGTTGAAGTTATTTGTCGAAATTAATTTTACATTGAAAAATGTTACTAGTACAATAAATCTGTACCTTATAAATGAAAACAGAACTTTCAAGTAACCCATTACTCCATAGATATGCCTGGGCTGAAGGTAATAAAGCTGAGATTGGAAACCAGTCTCAAATCTGAAGCATCTGATAGGCTGAAATGGTGACAGGTCGCCATTTCAGCCAATCAGATGCTTGAGATTTGAGACTGGTTTCCATGCTCAGTTTTATAACCTTGGGCAAGGTATCACAAGGGTGAGCAGTGTAAATCCAGATCAGCTTGCACATTTGTACTGTCTGAACAGGATCTACAGTGTTCAGTTTTTGATTTATTAGGTCATTTCTGATCAAGAAGCAACCAGTGTAGATCCATATCAGAGAGCATGGATGTGCCAGCTGATCTGGATCTAGACTGTTTGTCCATGCAATAAAAGTCATACCTATGGAGTAAAGGGTAAAAATTAAGAAATTTCCATTTGAAAAATTCCATATACCTTAATTAGACATCCACACCAACAAAATTTATTACAAAAGAGCAAGGTAAAGGTTTTACAATTAGATGAAGGGATAAAACATGAAAAAAGCAAGACTTCTTTTATAAATTTTGTGAATTTGAAAGACAGAAGCTAAACAAATTTTCAAGTTAAACTCAGAAGGTGTTTACATGGCACACAAAAAGCTGTACTCTTTTCCTGTATGTACACACAAACTGTTAAGTTGTTAAAATTTCCAGAAAACAGAACTCAATATTGTTTTGGTTTTGTCTAGAAACATTTTATGCTGGAACTGTGCACAAGGTTATAAAACTGAGCATGGCAACCAGTCTCAAATATCAATACCGGTCGCCATTTCAGCCAATCAGATACTTGAGATTTGAGACTGGTTTCCAATCTCAGTTTTATAACCTTGGGACCTGGCCTAGACAAAGACTTAACAACAAGAGCTGTCAGAGGAGACAGCATGCTCGACTATTCGAATCATTTGAAACAAATGCAATTTGAAGATTAAAACAATAACAACTATGGCCATACATTCATGTGCAATCAGGAAAAATATTTACAAGTGAATGGTACGGGAGAAATTCTTTTCAAATAACAGAAATAATTCCTAAATGTACCATAAATATTAAACTGAATAGGGGAATAACTATGAAATATTTCTGAATTTGTTAGAAAACTTGTTAGTAATTTTTTATTAGAGACATTTACTTTTAGTCAAATATCAATCACTTCAGTAATGTTACAGAAAAAGAACTGAAATGAAAATATAATGGTAGTTTGAAGTTGATACCTTAAGTATTTGCAAAGTTATTGATGAAGTGCACTTAAGTGAAAATATAAGTGAAACTAGAAATGTGTCCATAGGACACGGATGCCCCGCTATGCATCATTTTCAGACACTCAAGTGCAATGATAGGAATAATACGCGATACACTGCCCTTTCATGGTGAACATTTGTGTCAAGTTTTTTTGAAATCCCTCCATTTATGATGAAGTTACAGCCTGGACAAGAAAATTCTATTTTTGGTAACAGTGACCTTGACCTTGGACTTTCAGGCTTGGGTATTGTGCGGACACACTGCCTTTTCATGAACATTTGTGCAAAGTTATTTTAAAATCCTTCCATTTATAACAAAGTAACAGCCAGGACAAGATAATTCTATTTTTAGTAACAGTGACCTTGACCTTTGACCTACAGGCATGGGCATGGTACGTGACACACCGCCCTGTCATGGTGAACATTTGTGTCAAATTATTTTGAAATCCTTCCATTCATAACAAAGTTACAGCCTGGACAAGAAAATTCTATTTTTAGTAACAGTGACCTTGACCTTGGATCTACAGGCATGGGTATTGTGCGGACACACCGCCTTGTCATGGTGAACATTTGTGCCAAGATATTTTGAAATCCCTCCATTCATAACAAAGTAACAGCCTAGACAAGAAAATTCTATTTTTAGCAACAGTGACCTTGAATATTGACATACAGGCTTGGGCATGTACGTGACACACCGTCTTGATATGGTGAACAATTATACCAAGTTATTTAAAAACCCAATAAGAAATAACAAAGTTACAGAGCAGACACGATTTTGCAATAAAATTCTATTTTTAGTAACAGTGACCTTGACTTTTGACCTACAGGCATGGGTATTGTACGCGACACACCGCCTTGTCATGGTGAACATTTGTGCCAAGTTATTTTGAAATCCCTCCATTCATAACGAAGTTAAGGGCCGACTGTATATTTTGCTTAACACAAAATGTAAGCGAAAAAGGGGCATAATTTGAAAAATATTGGAAGAAGGGTTATGGGTCTTGTTGGTTATGATGTAGATTTTGATGGTAAAAATATATTTCAAGTTTCAAGGCAATATCTCAATTAGTTTTAAAGTTAGAGGCAAAATGCATATTTTGCTTGACACAAAATATAAGAAAAAAGGGGCATAACTTGAAATATATTGACAGCAGAGTTATGGGTCTTGTTGGTAATGATGTAGAATTTGATGGTGAATATATATTCCAAGTTTCAAGTTGATATCTCAAGTAGTTTATAAGTTATGGACCAAAGTGCATATTTTCCTTAACGCAAAATTTAAGTGAAAAAGGGGCATAACTTGAAAAATATTGGAAGCAGAGTTATGGGTCTTGTTGGTAATGATGTAGAATTTGATGGTGAATATATATTCCAAGTTTGGAGTTGATATCATAAGTAGTTTTCAAGTAATGGACCAAAGTGCATTTTTTGTTTAACGGACGCCGACGCCGACACCGGGGCGAGTAGGATAGCTCCCCTATTCTTCGAATAGTCGAGCTAAAAATATTCTCAACTTCTTACTGTGCTGACATAAGGAGGAGTTTCTATAATACACAAGTTGTTTCATCCAAAATAGTGCAATAATCCCTTTTTTATTATGGTCCAAATTTCTAAATTCTTTCACTGATGTATAGAAAATTTGTAAATTTATGTAATCATAAACATTTCATGAAAAAAGTCAAATCTTTCAAAGAGGGAAATTGGGCAGGCAAAAAATCACACATCTATCAAACAAAATCAATGTTTAAGATTATAAAACTGAGATTTGAAACCAGTTTTAAATCTCAAGTATCTGATTGGCTGAAATGGTGACCAGTGGCCATTTCAGCTAATCAGATGCTTGACATTTGAGACTGGTATCAATTCTCAGTTTTATAATCTTGGGGCCAAACTGTTACAACATTGGGAGTCAGTTCACAATTCTGCTGCATTTTGAGTGTTTCATCAGCCAAATAATGAAAAAAAATCAGGTACATGTTTGCTTCCGAAATACAATTTGTCCGCAATCGTAAATTGTTTCAAAAATTGGAGAATGTAGTTTGACCTTATTCTAATTTGATCATTTGATCCCATTTGTTTTCAACAAAACACAAGTTCAAAATTGGGAGAATGTAGTTTGACCTTTTACTTATTTGGTAACATGATCCAATTCCTTTTCAACAAAACACAACCAGTTCTGCATGGGCTGATATCCATGATGTATAAGTATTTATGTTTTCTTATAAGCCATCACAACAGCAATCACCAACTACTGTAAATGTTCATTGTTTCATTGTTTACTATCTACGACATCACCCCTTACCTGTGACATCACTCCTAGATCGGCTGTGGGTTTGGCGAGATGAGGGGATATGTGTTGGATCATACTGGGGTTCAAAGGTCGGTCGAGGAAGGCTTGAGGCTGTTATACACATACATACATGAACAAGCAATATTAACCGTTCGCTTTTTTATTCATTGGGTTATTTCTGACCAAACTGCAACCAGTGCAGATCCTGATCAGAGAGCTGATCTGGATCTACACTGGTCACAAATGCATAAAAAGGCATATATATGGAGGAAAGGGTTAACTTTTCCAGCATATATACGCCTTTTATTGCATGGCGGAACAGTGTCGACCCGGCATCTGTGCCATCTGATCAGGATCTGCACTGTTCACTTTAGTCAAAAATGACCAACTGAATCAAAAAGCAAACAGTGCAGATCCTGATCAGATGGCATGGAATGGCTGACTGATCGGGATCTACACTGTTCACCCATGTTCTAAAGGCCTATATAAGGAAGAAGGGGTTAAAAGAAAAAGGAAAGGAGCATGCAGACACCAAATGGAGAGAGACAAAGAACAGAACTTATTACCACAGTATAACTTAAATTTGCTGGCATTTTGGTTCATAGGTACTATTTTGATGATGCAACCCTTTTCTCCATATACAAAGATTCTATTTCACATGCAACCTGTGTAGATCCTGATCAGATTCCACATAAGTGCAATCTGATCTTGATCTACACTAGTCAATTCTTGGGACAAAAATACTATAATTACTCTAAAAGCGAACAATTTGGATCCTGATCAGACAGGACAGTTGTGCTGGCTGATCTGTATCTAAAGCTTTTGCCCAATGATAATAGTCATATCCCATGTTGTAGAGGGTGAAATTCAAACATATTTTGCAACATTTTCAACAATGCACTATTGATTTTAGGAACTTTTTGGAAGTTTAAGAACTCTCACAGAACATGATGCACACAATTTTAATCCCCATGATATACAGTGTTACTGCAGTAATGTTTTCTATTGATACATATATTATCAATGAATTTATGTTGGATATATTTAGAGGTCAAGGTTTCAAGCACCATATTAGTTCATTTAAAGATCAATTAATAATTTAATTGATAAAATCTAATATATTTAAATAAATATTCTAAATCTAAACCAATTAATTTATTTATCAATAGTAATGATAAGATAGAAAACAAGTTTTCATAGATCCACTGAATATATAATATCCCAAATTCAAATGATTTGGGGTTTTTTCATGTAGTTACAAATAAAAGTAACCTTGGGCTAGCGGCTATTACAGTCAAGTACCTTTTAATAAAGCAGAGTGTTAACTGGTAATTAGTACTGACGTGCCCCAGAATTCAAAATAGCATCACACCCATGAAGCATAAAGCTTTAACTGTACAATTTTATTTGTACCCACATATTGATCTGGATTTCACATTTGTGCCATCTGTTCAGGATCTACACTGTTCGCGTTTTGATTTTTTAGATTATGGCACAGATATGCCGACTGATCTGGATCTACACTGTTCTCCCATGCCATTAAGGAATATATATATGGAGTTATGCTTTAAGAGCTACATGTAGGTTAAGCATAATGCACATCTGTGACCAGTGTAGACCCAGTTAGCCTGTCTATCCACACAGCCTGATCAGGATCTACATTGGGCGCTGTTCAGTCAATCACTATAGGCAACATACCAGAACAACCAATTAATTCCTTTATATTCAATTAAAAACCTGTTTATTTAGTAAGAACAGTACAGTAAGTTCTGGGCCTCTGGTGTAACGGAGTAATGATTAAAAAGCTGGAAGCTTCATGAGGTCCTATACTTAACCCTTTCCTCCATACACAATGTATACGCATTTTTACGCATGTGCAACCAGTGTAGATCCAGATCAGCCAGCACATTCTTGCCATCTGATCAGGATCTGCACTGATTGCATTTTAGTCAGAAATAACCTAATGAATCATTCAGCGAACACTGCAGATCCTGATCAGATGGCACAGATGTCCATCACCTTGGTGCAGTAACAGTATAACATTTTTTTATTTCAATGGTACTTATGCTGTTTTTGCACTTAAGTTACAAAATTATTACATTCTTCTCAAGAGAAAAAAATGATCATGTTGAAAAAGGAACAACACTTCTTTGTGGTAAAAATGAAATGTTCCTCTTCTCTTGCTGGGGATGCTTTGTACAAATTACTACAATAAAGAGTTACCTGAATAAAGACAATGGTACTTATAACAAAACAAATATTAAGGAAAACTCTTGGACACAAACAAAGTTCTTTAGACTAGGCAAAAATATATACAACTTAAAATAAATAAAGACAAACTTTCAAGAAACATATTCCACAAGATGCCAAACATTGTAAACATTGTACCAGTTAACTGTAATCAAGGGGCTAAATCCAGGCTAACATTACCTGAGGCTGTTGGTGCTGATGATAACACTGGATCATCATTCCAGTTGATTGAATCCTCCTCGTAGTCATCATCAGTTGCTAACGTTTTTGAAAACTTAGCCAAGTCAGAGGCGGCTTCCACTGTCACCTGAAGACATAGGATATCAGTTACCCTTGTGACATTACATCATAAGACATCAGTCACCATAGTGTATTTTTAAAATGCATAATCAACAATGTTGTTTGCTTAACTTTACAAAGTCAAATCCAGAAATGAAATGCTCGTTACATTTATCATATGTTGAAATGCTTTTGACATTAATCATATACTAGTAATGTTGAAATGCTTGTGACATTGATCATACGTTGAAATGCTTATGACATTTACAATATGATGTTAAAATGCTTGTGACTGATCACACAATGTTGAAATGCTTGTGACATTGATCATATGTTGAAATGCTTATGTCATTTACAATATAATGTTAAAATGCTTGTGACTGATCACACAATGTTGAAATGCTTGTGACATTGATCATATGTTGAAATGCTTATGTCATTTACAATATAATGTTAAAATGCTTGTGACTGATCACACAATGTTGAAATGCTTGTGACATTGATCATATGTTGAAATGCTTATGTCATTTACAATATAATGTTAAAATGCTTGTGACTGATCACACAATGTTGAAATGCTTTTGAAAGTGATCATATGTTGAAATGCTTATGACATGTACAATATAATGTTAAAATGCATTGTAACCAAGTCCAAGTATTTCAGGCAATAAACTCTTTATTGCATAATTTTAAATTTCATTATTGTAAATTTTAAAATATAGCAATTCTTATTCATTGATTTTAGTTATTTTAAATATGTTACTTAACATCTTAACATTAAGTAAAGTATTAAATGTTTTAAGTTATCACCATATCAAAGAAGATTTAATTAAGTCAAGCTGCTTAGGATTTTAGCAGCTTGCACTTGGTCTTTGCTGTATAAACAATTCAGCATATTTTGATGATTAAGTGTAAAGCCTTAAAAAATTGTTAAGCAAACTCTCCAAAATTGAGCTAAGGGTGTCACCTTTTTGTAACATAACTTTCCATTGGATAATATGTTACTTTCTTTTAAATTTTCATTGGTTAAATTATGTTTTAGGGTTTTGTCTTAGAAACCTTAATATCAATGTTAGAATGTATCTTGAGTCTTAAGAAAGTTTTCGACAAGTAAAGTCATACAAAAGTCTTCATTGTGTTAACAACTTAAAGTTAGAAATTTGGTGCTTGTCTTTAGCTGTGTTCATCATTGTGTGACATTGGAAATTTTATAATAACTTTGAATATTGAAAAGTCCACAAGAATTAAAAGGAATTGAGAACTTTCAAATGGAGTTATAGTTTCATTCACCTGTTCCCAGTGCATAGTAGGGGACAGGATTGAGCTGGTGACCAAGAGACCCTAACGGTGGCTGCGCCGCTTGAGCCAGTTTTCCCCAAAAAAACGCTTAATAAGCTAGGACATTCGCCTAGTGGCCTCCGACCAACGGTCACAGATCACACAATGTTGAAACACTTATGACATTGATCGTAATTATGATAATGAAATACTTACACTGTCATCAAAGATGTTCACTTTTTTCTTGCTGGATTTCACGCGAGATGATCCCCAGTAATCCTCTTCCGCTTCCTCCAGGCTCATCTTCTATTATTGTAATAATATCTGAAATACGACAGAATTACTACTGATTTTAATTTTGATTTGTCTTTATGTTGCTTTACTTGAAGCCACACCTTTTGTTATTGTATCGGTGCTACATGTATCATTCAAATCTTTACAAAATGGTAATTTTCAGTTCAACTTCCGCAAGCAACAAACATTTGATTGACAGCAACACCTTGTTTGGAAGTAAAACGCTGCATCTTCTAATTGGAGCAGCAGTTCTATCAGTTGTCGTATGACAAAAAAGTGATCAGCCTCTTTTAAGAGTTGCAGTGCAACAAATATTTACAGAGGTCACTCGCTGGGTCAAAATCTAATTGTAATCGAAATATGTAGTATGTAACTTCACATTTAACACAGTGAACTGTAGAATTGGTTTTATTTGCATAAGTTTTATTTTCGCTAATATTCTTCAATCACTTTCCTCGTGACATCATAAATAGAGTGAATATATGATGAGTGTCCATATATTTGAAATAAGTATAATATTATCTAAAAATAGGCAACTTAAAATAGAACTGTGAATCAAATGCCATACAAAAACCTTTGTGGCCACCATTCATTTATTTGATTTAATTATTTAAATATACTATGAAAAAATATAAATAATTATTTCCTTAAAATATGTTATGTTTTGATTT